>CAHIKZ030000001.1:3185000-3280000 GCA_903632075.3 Acanthosepion pharaonis
TACGGAGCTCCTGTCCTTGAGTTTATCTTACATCTTAACCAGACCAAAAAGCGTTAAATTTTCTTTATAAAATTGCCCATGCATACGTATGTATGCGTTGACTTTTATTTGTGGCAATGTGCATATACCACAACTTCGAATACGTAAGGATTTGTTGAATGTAAATGGAAGGTCAGCTTGTTATCATGAATTGATCCCAAAATGGCATGTTACTCTTCCCTTACATTTAATGTCGCTTCTACTGTTATGAGCTGCTAACTTCAAAAGTGTAAAATTTCAATTACGTACTGTTACAGCAGCAATGCAATTGATCCCATTCCTCTAAATGAACTCAAGTCCCATCTCCGTACAAACAACCTCCCAGGTACACCCAATTAACCGTGTCCTTAAATTCTATATAGAGACGATATAAATGGTCGAAAGCCAACGAACCCCACTTATCTGTTATCTGGGTCATCATGAGTAATTAGGTTTGGAAATTCGGCTTTTACTTGCCTACAACAATCTCATCCTTCATTGTATATCATATTCTATTGTCAATATTTTCTGTCTGAGCTTAATAAAGTATGAAACATGAAATTTTCGGTCGAAACATACTGAACTCTCATATAGTATCTGTTCTGTATGGAAGTGAATGCCACTTTCCTCGCGGACGAAGAGAAAATTTGAAGTAAAAGTGATGTTGTTATACAGAAGGGTGCTGAGAATACCGTAGACGATAGATGTGAGCAATAAGAATAGTTTTAATAGTTGTGATACTCAGAGGACATGAACCATAGACAAGAGGTGCAGAGGAAAAAATCCAGTAACAATCAAACGAGATTGTGTAAATGGATGGCATATCAGGGACTGGGTGAAATAGTAACAGGAAAAATATTATTCAGAACTACAACTTTTAGGAAGTTGCGGAGAGCCTTGATCGTCCACGTTTGTAAGGTATACGCCACATAAAAGATAAAGATCTTATACGCGTGTGTTGCTTAATTTCTTTTTAAAAAAAAGTTGCTTAAGTGCTGCTGTCGTGATTGTCACCATGGTAACACTGAAGGTGTATAAACATTAAATGTGATTGATTTCAGAAGAAAGGCGAAGTTCATCAAAGAAGCTGTCTGTATGCAAGTAATGGAAAGACTGGGAGTCGGGATGAAGTATAGTAATAGAGTTTCATGTGCCAATGTCAGGTGTGAATGAAATCGGTAGGCGTCTGAAGGAACAGGCTACGTGACCAGACAGAACTGTTGACCAGACGCAGTGATGTTACTATTCAGGAAACGAGATTTCAGCTTAAGGTTTAGAGAAGTTTGACTTCTATAAGAAGAGACTTCTATAGAATACTGTTCATACATAATATTCACGCATTTAATTTGGGAATGGTATATTTAAAGATAAGCCAGTGTCAAAATTATTTTAGAATTTCGTTACAAATTTAACTCAAGATTCTAAATGTATTTCTTATCAATTTATCATCTAAACTATTGTTTTAAGTTATAAACAATGTCATTGTTCGCCTTCGTTAAAATTGCTATTTGAATCTCTCTTAATCACGTGTCAGATTAATTTATTATTAAACTATTATTTGAATTTCATTATTCAAGATTGTCCTTTGGACACGAAAAGTTTGTTTTGCAATTCGTCAGTGGGTGGAGATGCGGTTCCGCAACCGATGTCTAGATGCACAGAGTGTGGCATAGTGGTTACCCTGGATGTCGGTTGTTTATTTATTTTATATATTTAATGGGTAACTTGGCTTGAAAGTGGTTCCCTGATTAAAAGCAGAATACATGATCGATTCCTGTCGGGAGGCACGTTTTCAATGCTTCGGCCAATAGACATTTACATATTTAGTAAAGAAACGGTGATGTCAAATGAAGCAAGTGTACTCACCTAAATATAATGAATTTATATACATATAAATATTCCATTCTTCTAATATTTTAAAAAGTTCGCTCTCAAGAACCACTCGTTTTGTTTCGTTTCGGTTATTTTCATATTAAAACAAAAAAAATTCGTTACATCTCATCTTCATTGACTAGAAAACCTATTTGAACACAAATACAGAAGCCGGTGAAAAATCAACCAAAATATATGTATAAATCAAATAAAATAATAGTTGCAGAAATTTGCGTCAAATATATTTATTTTTTGTCTTTTTCTAAGTGTTTTGATATTAAATGTTTTTAGAAAATAAAATACGAGGTGATAAGAAATGTTTTACTGTGAGATGTCAGTGGTATGGTAGCGAATATTGCAACAGAGCTCCTTATCTGGAGTAAGTTAACTACATTCCTGTGGCTAATGATACACTTCACGTATAATTTTCCAAGAGTTATATTTTAACATGACACCAGATTAATTAAAAAGAACGTCCGGTGCGATAATAAGGAAATGAAACGTAATTGAGAATTCACAGCCAATTTTTCTCCAAGAATAACTATTTTTAAAAGGTCATTAACGTATAAAATGTGGTAAAAGAAAATGCTGTCATTTGCAGTCGAATCATAAAACTAATAACAAAAATTTGTCATCTGTAGTTGATTAATTCTAAAATCCATTTTAAATACTCATTTAGGAGTCGTTCTTACGAATATTAATTCTAAGTTATCTCCTACTTTAAGAAATTATTTAACTGATGCTTGGAGGAGAAATTCCTCCCAAGTCCTTGAAAGGTGTTAAGTGTATGCCTTGTTTTTTAAGAATGAGGGTGAACGTCCATCACCGTCTGAGTATAGATCCATCATCCTCCTCAGTGCCATTAGCCATTTTTGAAGCTATAATCATCAAGAAGGTTGTTCATAACCTCAGTAGGGGCAATATCTTGAGCGACAAGCAGTATGGATTTCTATCAGCTCGATCGTGTTGATATCATAACAGAACTATAAAAAATACTCTGTGTGTGTGTGTGCTTACTTACATTTAGAGGATTTTTATATTGATCGCACCATTGTCTATTTAAATTATTTTCTATTTTTCTTATTTTTAATTTGTACAGTCTGTTCGTTCATTCTCATACTTATAAACCTAAAATCACCAAAGTCATATTTACTAAATATGTAAAACTTCAGCATTTTTATGTCAAAATATCATTCTATTTTAATGACATTTACAGCATACTGTCGTAAGTGGCGGTAATTTTTTCTTTTCCTTTTTGAAAACTGATATTTCTATGGTCAATTCAAAATGAATAACGATTTCGTTTACTGGGAGATTAAATATATTAGCTAATTTCGACTAGGATCACTGGAATTTGAACATTTTATGATTGCAATTAAGTTTTATACCTAGCAAAAACTTTGAGCGATATTTATTCTAAAGGATCACATATGTCTTTTGTTCAGCTAACATCATCGTGTAACTGCATATTTCAATTCAATGAGGTCACATAATGAAAAACATTTTTTTATAAATTTGTATATATCACCCTAATAAGAGGGTGCATTTGATTCTTAACGGAACGACATTGAATGTTTTGCATGTGGATTTCTTGAAGTTTTCTGAATTTTTCAATGAGAGTCGTGTACATTACACGAGCTGTTCAAAAATATATTTACTTTTCTGGAGTTTGAGGTAGGATTTATTGATCAAGAAAATATTTATGTTCTCCCACCTACAGAGCCGATCACAGTTTGGAAAAGATGGATTTAATCGGTCGCTGAGAAAATCACCGGGCCCTCAGTTCCACCAAAGGAATCATGAAGAAGCGTATTGAACATTTTCTGTAAGACTTTCCAAAATGGTGGCGACATTTTTGACGGCATGTGACAGGTGAACCTTTGGAGGAATTCAAGAAACTCTTTTTCACTTCTAAAACTAAGATTCTGTGAAAGCTTCTGAATAGAATAATTTGACTTGATGTTGCTTGTAAAAATTCGTTTTTATACAGACATGTATTAACATAAAATTCGAACTATATATAAAAAAAAAAAAAAAAAACAGTGAGACGTTAATCGCCGACGTGGTATTTTGTCGCGATCATTTTCTGCGGGGACTTGTAAAATCTATAAATACAGTAAATCAATATTCGATCTTATAGTAGAAATTGTGTTATAATTTCGAGTGTCAATTTAAATTAATCTAATTTATTTATCGTTTAAATTCTTTTATATAGACTCAGGAAGATAAAATATATTCTCAATTTAAAGACTATTTCAGTTCTAAGTTAAAAATCAGAATATCAATTTGGAAAACGCCATTTCTCTTCAGGATGTAGACGATGATGGCTCTCTATAACTTCCTTTTCTTTATTTGTCAATTGGGAAAAATCGTTATTTTTCTTCTTGGGAAAAATAACGATTTTTGTTGTCTTCTTTACGGTTTGAAATTTGGAGATTTTCTTCTTAGACCAATTGCTAACTAAAAGTCCAGTCAACCTTGTTATTTAACCCGTATCTAGTGGGAGAAATTAATGTCTTTCAAAACATTTATGCGAAGAAAAACGCAACTGAATTTTTCTATTAATATTGCACCCGCATTCGTGTTCATCATTAGGTCGGGTACTCGCTGTTTCCTGTACCTCTATTGCCTTCAATATACCATAGAAGTTAATTTTTCAAGCCCTTTCACCTCATTACGTACCCCAGAAATATCAAGTATCTTGCTGAATGTCGTTTTTGTTTCAATTTTCCTAAATTTCCTTCCATTATATCTTTATCGTTTTGTGTCAACAAGCCACATTTGTTGATTCAAGTCTTCTTTATCTATGGGAAAACTATCTAGCATTCACTTTAATAGTAGAGAATTGCTATTACATAGAATCTCAGCATCCTTGCCTTTATTTTATTTTTGTTTCTCATGGTTATTAAAACTATCATGGTTAAAGACAATGTCGACTCATTAGTTTGAACTCATTGTTTTTCTTTTTGATAAATAATGGCTGAACATCTTATTTGATTTTCTACTAGACATTATTCACGACTATGATTTAAAGCTTTATATTTTAAGAATTTCAGGGAAATCGCCATTGTTGAGAACTCGCCCCTTTTTGGATGTACCTGACTTATTGCAGTTTTAATCCATGCGAAACAAATGACTTTATTGCATAAAAGCCTCGGAGTAATTGAAAATCACAGATGAACGGTTCATCATCTCCAATACATGGTGCACCTGCTCCTTGTTTTGTTATTGGATATTATCAATTCAGCGATCGAAGTAACGCTTCATGATCGGAGAGAAGTGAGGTTGATTAAAATATCTTCTGGGACACCCTAATGTTTCACTTAGCAAGTTGCAGTATCCATGTATCGTTTTCGTATACTTCGATTTCGTGACTTCAAACTAGCGCTCTAGGCAGTAAAGCTTCTCTTCAATAAGTTTTCTCTAGTCAGTAATGCTTCCTTGTTCTTGTTTCTACATCATTATTATGTGCATAGAATTTTATGCTTGTATGGCGATAGACAATGAAAATATTACTTTTAATATTTAAAATTTATTTTAGCTTCGAAATTGCTATATCACTGAAGGCAAGTTCTATTTTATTTTTATTTTTTTAAGAGATTTTCATGGTAATTGATGCTATGATAAAACCAATCACCATGAAAATATTTCTTGAAAATTAAAAAACACGCTTCCATTTCCTAATAGGTTGTTGTTAAGGAGGCACACTTACCCAGCATTGCCAGTACAAAATCATAAATACCTATGGCCTTTAATTGATATACAAATGCAGAGTTACGAATTTATCTATCTTGGAATCTTTGTATTTTAACATTAGAAGTACATGATGCTTGGTAGGAACATCGATCTCTGATTATGATTACGCCATTCCAGGTATTGGTAGATTCTTGTTAACTCCTAAAAATACCCGCAAGAAATTGTTGAACTGTCATGAATAGAGTTGTAGAGAATAACAAAATGTTTTATTTTATATGGCGAACGCGAGTCAATACAGATGCAAAAGGTGCCCCAGATAGCATGTCTGGCAACACCAGTTACATCCGGGTTTTCACCGTTAGCATCGGAACAGCTCGGCATGTGATAATACGGGCCTCTCTACAACTGATCAAGATCCCGGTCAGCAAGACACATTGTCATGTGAAGTAGATTCCGGTGCTATTTCTGTTCCTAAAGTTGCTGTGGTTTACAAAGCAGTCTTATTTTTGTTACTCTCCCTCTTTCTCCCTCTGTATTAACCCCGTTGTTGCTGGGAGACTAATCGGTTAGATGCCCCCCCCACAACACCCTTGCCGTACATTATAACATTTTATTTAAAGTTTATGGTGTTTTCCGATGTCTGGCTAACAACAAAACAAGATAGCTTTTATTTCCTTATCTATATTGAATATTTTACAAACATTTCAATAATTAGCAATTTTATATTTCAACTGTAATATTCGAATGTGCTAAAACTAAAATTTAGTAAATATGAAAATTTAAAAATAATGGTTCGCTTACTAGAATCTATTTTTTCTACATAAAGTCTTTGGAAAAAAAAGCCGTCAATTCAAAGTGAAATTACGGTACAATAATTCAGTCAAACGTCCTGGGTATGATGATAAAATACATCCGCGTCCTGGGTAAGACGATAAACTACGCCCAACAGCAAGGCCTCTGATCAGGGGGTTTTGTGGAACATGGAACCACCTCTTAATTGCTGGCGTTCCCAGGGCTACCCTGACCCGGGGTGGTAGCACCTGTTAGGGTCCCAGCTATTTGAAAATAGTTAACCCCCAAACTGAGGTCAAGACACTATGAAAGTGTAAAAAATATGTTTTAAAACCAGAAATACTTTGTAAAAAAATTATTACCAGCAATACATTTTTGAAAAAATATATTACCAGTTATACATTTTTTTTAAAAATGTTAGCTTCGATATATTTTTGAAGAAAAATATTACCAAAAATAGATTTTGTTGAAGGAAAAAATATTACCAGCAATAAAAATTGTTGGCATTAAATAACATAAAATAATAGTTTTATATGCCGTAAAACAAAACAAATCAAACCAATCAGACGAATATTGGATAAAAGCAAAGGTACGTGGAGATCTGAAGCAAACGTACGTAGAGATCTGAAGTCAATTTCAAAGAGAACATTTAAATATCTGTACAAAATATTTTCAGCAACGTATGCCATCCATTTTGTCCCATTTCCATTCACTTTGTTTGAAGCAACTTCATATATCTAACCCCCTAGAAATTGACATCTTTCTGGTTGTTTTTTCACGGGCTTCCAGAAAAATAATGTTCCCCCATGAAGATAATTTTATAAGGATCGAAATAAGTAGCAAAATCAAGTGAGTAGGACGCCTGTAGCAGGGCATGCAATCTAAGTTGTAACAATATCTGTCGAGTCTACAAAAATACGTAAAATTTAGCGTTATCCTGATGGAAGACAACACACTTCCGATTGGCCTAAACTGTTTATTGGAAGAACCTCGTAATACACGATGTCTTTCCAATCCTATGAGTTGCATAGTATTACCTTCAAAGGCAGACCGACTTTTTCCTTTCCTTAGGACCTTGTTTTATTTCATATTGTTGTAAACAATCCATTTTTGTCGCCTTCATTTGTTCATTTAAAATGTGTTTTGTTGTGTCTGTGTAGAAAATCAGATGTAAATGTGGTCTATTATATTTTATTCGTTAAATCGTAAGACACAAATGTCTTGGTGGATGATGTATCCAGGTGTTTGCAAATATCAGATATGAGGAGTATTTTTGCAATGTTTCGTATCGTATAATCGGAATTATTTTAGTCAGCATTTTGATTTAAGGATTAACAATTGCAGCCCTTCTACAACACTGTTTTCCAGAACAAAATTTCTATTTCTAAACATAGCAGACCATTTACAAACAGTGTTCCATGATATCAAATTACGATACAACTTTTATTCAAACCCAATGTCTAATATATGCTGAGAGAATTATTCATTTTATCACAAACTCAAAAGTAAAGGATATTAACAAACTTTTCAAACCGATGATTATTTAGTATCAATTCATCACAAAATAATGTTTACATGTTGGATTGGAAAAAATACCGAACATTAATGCATAATGAAATTATTAACATAGGTTCTATTATTAATGACATTTGTCGATTTATTTAAACATCTCGAAATACAGTCTTCGTAAGTTTTGTTTTGGAGAGAATAGACATGGGAGT
This sequence comes from Acanthosepion pharaonis, assembly GCA_903632075.3. Lineage (NCBI taxonomy): Eukaryota > Metazoa > Mollusca > Cephalopoda > Sepiida > Sepiidae > Acanthosepion > Acanthosepion pharaonis. Next base: position 3,193,100 of record CAHIKZ030000001.1, read on the forward strand.
TTCCATCTAATCATGTGTTTTAAGATCTAGACTAGCAACTAGTATCTATAAACTCTGAAATAGATGGTAATCAGAGGGAGCAAGACATGGAGAATGAGTGTCGGGGTGGGGTATTTCTCGGCCGAGGTCTTCAATCTTTTCAGATGTAATCTGTTCTGTATTTACGTTGTGCATTATCATGATGGAACACCATACCATTACGATTGATCAAGGTGTTTTTTTTTTCAAGGCAGTGTTTAAACGTCCTCTCTATGTAAACATCAAATTGTAGAAACTTAATATGATTAGCATCAATGCATCCAGCCAAGCATTTACCAAAACATTGTTTGAATAGAAACCTAAATAAAGTTATACTTTAGTCTATTCGTGACCACTAAAGTATTGTCTGTAATATTTTATATTCTGGCTCTGAAACATTGCCATTACGGAGAGAGAACATTGAAAATTTTAAAATTAAATTTGTTGAGTATATATTCTAGCTGATTTCATTGAGTTTCTTTTTCTTTATGTTTCCAGTAAGTTTTGTTAACCATCCCTCATTGTGATAATGCTTCTACCAAGAAACTGCCGCACAGATAAAAAAAAGCCGTTAAACAGAATAAGTTCTTGTATCGTATCTCTTGAACTGACGTCACTTCTTTATAGGAACTATAAGCATATTTTTTTTATTACCAAAATACTATATTTCAGATTGTTTCTACAACCTTAATGCCTTTTGCTATAAAATCAAATAGAATTACATGTTTTATGGGTTCTATAGACACGACCATATTTAAGAGCCCAATTAACAGAGTTTTTAAACAAACAAATCACTTTCAGGATACTTCATTGATATTTGCTTTTCTTAGAAGAAAATATATTTATCATAATATTATGAGTGTAACAAATCGTAAGTGAGAGAATCATTACCATGAAAAGAATCAGTTTTGCTTTAAAATTTAAAACATTCCATCTTCCTGAGACTTCTATCTCAACTTACCCCATCGTTAAGTGGATAAACTAAATACTACAGTTGCTGTGTGAGGACAAGATATGCAACATGAAATCTTTAACTTATTTGTTTAATAATCACGGAAAAGACGGTTTCACAACTGACATAAGATTTGGTTTCTTCGATGAGAACCACACAACTTGATTAAAACTGCATATGGACATACTAGTATATATTAATATCTAGGCGTTTAAAAAGAAAGAAAATGCCACTCATTCTCTCCCTTCCGGATTTCGAACAGTTCCGTATATATTATTAGGATGATATAATCTATAACTATCTGTAAAATTACGTCAATCAAGTAACATTCGCAAAACAAAAATTTGGAAACTCACATACACTAATCATGTATTTTTTCTTTGTAGAAGTTTGGAATGGATTTCTGTAAGCAAAAATACTCTGTAGGTTTTATCATTTACCAACACGGAAAAATGTTATGACTTTTAAAGAAAAGTACAAATTTATTTATAAGAAAATTTAATTAGATCTGTTTCAAAATTAACATTGTACAGCGATAATACACTTAAACTTAAACCAGAAGTCATTACCCATTATTATTCTCATCAAAAGCTATTTTTACAATTACTAATATATTTTGTCTATATTTGTGAGATGGGATATTTTAATTATTTACACCGTTTACATTGTTCGAACATAAGTTTTGCCCTATTCACGACGTTTCGGCTGTTGTTCGAAACGAACCATTTATTTCGTTGAAGTAATCTAGTGACATGACCCAAAGAGTTGTGAGTTCAATGCCTGGATAAAACAGAGGTGTACGTGTAAATGGAAATGTGGGTTGAAGGGAAATAAATGATACTGAGATATCCAGAAGAGGTATGGCACTTGGAACTAGAACAATCTACCCTCGTGAATGAAATAAAGGGTTCAGTTCGAAATTCCAATTACCTGAAGAAGGCAGGAGCGTATAATGGCCTAAACGTCATGAATATGGCCACAAAGATGAGGACAACAGTCCAAACAATGTAGAGTAAATAATAGTATATTATGGTTTATTTTCTTAATTAAGTTTTCTTTTTTCTTTCTTTAAATGTTTTGCAATCTTTATGGTCATCAGTTAGAAGAACCACTGGATAACTGTTTTAATGATATTCTCAGAAAGTCTTTCACTTGCTGACTTTCGTGTGTCTGCATTAAATTTATTCGCATTCATATGCAAATGTTTGGGGGATAAATTCTAGAATAATCGATCCATCAAAATCCTCTTAAATTTGTTAACAATGATGAACTTGTGAATAAAAATAATCTTCGCCTTAAAGGGTTTCATTCTCAGCAATGACAAAAGATGGAGGTGTGCAGATGCATACAAAATTCTAAGCCGACTTTTGCTGTGGAAATTTCGGAAATCGAGCAAAAGCTGTAATTTCTAATGCCAAAAATCTGTCATTTTATTACGCAGTTTAATTATCTTAAAATCCAAGTTTGGAACAATATTAAAAATTAACCAATGAAACGACATGATTTTAGGTTATTAGCTTGAAATGCGAAGAAAAAGGAACGTTGAAAAATGTGTTAGTGAACTAAGTGTAGAAGATAATTAAGTTAAACAGCCCCATTGAAAAATCTTTGCGAATTGAATAATAACGATAAATATATTTCTATTTTCTTTTCCAGCCGACACACGAGATAAATATTATCGATTTTTTTTCTTTAGCATTTACACCGCTAATGTTTATTAAAACTTCTTGAAAATCATAGATTCCCATTCGTAATTTTATTGGATGAAAATATTGTCAAAATAGCAAACTCATAAAAACCAAAATAGAAACTATATCCATTACTTCACATCAAATGTACGCGATATACTCTCAACTTAAGACGCTTCAGCAATAATGAATATTTTTATGCCATAAAAAGGATGACATAATTGCTACGAAATTATATCAGTTTGGATTTCAAATTATTATGAAGACTTATCTATACTAACCCGTAGATCACTAAATGAATACTATAAATTCTACAGTTTATGTGCAGGGACATGACATATAACACATTTTACACACACACACACACACACATATATATATATATATATATATATATATATATATATATATATATATATAGTAATTCACCGAGACTAGAATAATCCTCAACAGATCATAGTGCTCATCTACTACCGAGAATCGAACCTGGACCGTTTCGATACAACGCAAACGTCACACCAACTATACCACGGGTTTCGATGACGAAGAAGAAACTAACTAGGCTCCATATCGCGCCGCCTCTCACTCAGTTCCATAGTGATATTCCTCTAATTATGCGAATTCCCACGGAACAATGCCACAAGAACCATGTCTTCTTTTCACACTTAGCCGCTCCTAACAAGCATTAGCTGGGCCAAACAAGGATATACGAGTCAAAAAAATAGGGCATTTAGAAGAATCATATATAGTAATTCATCGAGCTTAGAATGAGCCTCAACAGAATGCATATTATTCTAGACTCGATGAATTACTATATATGATTACTCTAAATCCCCAAAATTTATTCACCTATATATATATATATATATATATATATATAAAGGATAAAGGACAATAGGAAGACTTAAAGGACACGACACATAAAAGATAGAAACCACACAGCTGTTGTTCAAACCAGTGTGCTGAATTTTCAAACGGTATTTTGTGAATGCGTATTTATATAAAAGACACGTGTCTCTTGAAAAGCACACATCGCTGCCAACTGTTTAAATCGCAGTGATGGATCTTAAATAATTTGAGAATAAATACGGATATGACAAGTTCGGGGTGCAAATTAAAATTTAATTTTTATTTATATAAGCATAGGTTTGAATATTATTGGCTCTGGTATTGCGTCTCGGCTTCAGTTATCTTCCAACCTTTGTAAAGTTGCCTCCCTTGGCCTTTTTCTATAAATAGTTTCATGGTAATTGTTTGGATGATTCTTTCACTAAAGTTATTCTTTTATTCCTCTCCCCCACCCCAGACAAAAATTGCACATAAGGGGACTAGTTAGGACTTGATAGATATTTCTGTTGTATTATGGTGGATGTAGTAAGAATAGTAAGTAAGAATGTGTTGTTTTTGGTTTAAGGAATATTGTAGTATGTTTGGGTCAGTGATTGTGGCTACCTAAGTTTAATTATAAGAGTGCTACAGTGCCTAGATTCTTTGAATTTAAACGCCGTGTTAGACTGGCGTCAAGTTCTCATCCGTTTGGGCTGGCATGATGTAACCGTAAGTTCTATGCTAACAGTATTTCTTGTGGAGCTCCATTCTGGTTCCATACATTCCAGCTAACTTTAATCTACAAAATCTTAAATGCAATATAGATCGCTATCTATCGTCTTGCTTTCTCTTTAGTTCTGGTAATGTTCCTGTTCCTAATTCTTCCATACCCAGTAACCCCTTGTGTTTCAGTGGCTTTACTACCTTGCTTGAGGTGAACTCGATAAAACAAAATACACTGGTTGTAGTGGCTACATCTAATTGAAATATTGCAGATATTAATTACATTAAAAGCACGTTACCAGCCGAACTAATAGCTATTTTCGAGATCGGGTCACTCGAAGAGAAAATAATGATATAATCAAGACGTTGACATTCCAAACTATTTCACATAAAAGGTGAGAAATTAAACTCCCTATCAATACTGTAAAGAGCGATAGCAGCTACTGGGCTTGAGAAACCGATTTTCCTGCAAAATTGCTTTAAGAGAAAGATCTTATAAATTACTGCCTGTTCTGTCAATGAATACCAAATATTTCCTTACAAGGAAACTGTTAATATTAACATTGCCATTACATTTGTCAATGTAACCTCGGTCACTATGAACAAACAAGGTATGCTTATAATTTGGATTAATTTGTAATGTATAATGTTACTAAAATTTGGTTATTTTGGTGTTTGAACTTCCCTAAAATGTACATATGATTTGTAGATAAGTTTCTGCATTTCTAGGTTGAGGAAATATCGTTGACACTATTTATAGTCAAAATAATGTCCGAATTGTTACCACGTTTCGGCCGTTGTGCTCCCCAGCCTTTATCAACTGTGTCTATTCAAGTGATTCTCAAAGCCCGAGTAATACAGATTCAAATGCAGAAGAACGGAGCTAGCAATAACTTAGCAGTACTAAAATTGAACTTGATAAGATATTCCTTGACATGGACAATGGAACGAGAACAATCTACCCGTGTAAATTAAATAAAGTTAAATTCCCTGAAGGTTACTCTGATCAACAACACCGAAAGAAGATTGAGAGTCACAACGGCCAAACCGTTGTGATAAGATGAGAATTATATATCTTTAGACTTTCTTAATGTTCCAATATCAGTACAGTACAAATTTCTTTTGTTCAAAATTAAGTCTGAGTATGTATCTAATAAGTGAGAGTAGCCAGTCATGGACAGATGCGTGGAAATATCTTTTAATGTATTTGGGTTAAATCAATAAATTTTTAGCTAATAACAGAAAAATCATTTATTTTACACAAATGTTTTTCATTATAACTGTCCTTTGTCAGTGTAATTAATTCCATGATGAATATTAATTTCACGGACGGGAAATTATTCAGTAAAAATTCCAAGGCAAAATTCAGTTATGAACTTCCGTATCAGAATACGTAGACCTATTGCTTTCATGACATTCTTTATATCAAATTGAATTCCCAAAATAAAATGAACTCTAGCACCAAATTCTTCAAAATCATATCTCAATTCATACTTTGAACCAAATTTATGTAAATTATTGGCTTGAATCGTCAGAAAGATTTTAAAATAAATCTACCATTCTTTCTTTTATAGATCACATTAAATCATTTTCTAGCCTGAACACTAGTAAAAAAATGCAATTTAAAAATAATACAGTAGACACTAAAACCAAATAACTGACATTAAAAATATCTGTAATTGTCGCAAGAACAAACTGTATTAGAACAATTATCATAAACAATTATATAAGAATTAATATATTGCATAATATGATGACAGAATGATAACATTAATTTTATGTACCATGGCCCTCTACAGCTTCCTTTCCTTTGAAGCTCTGTGTAATGCTTGTCTTATTTTAACCCCCGCCATGTTTGTTCTGCCAACCAGTTACGCACTCTCGTTAAATAGGTTACTTGCTATTTCAGTCTGCACCAATTGCATTCATTTTCATGTGTCAAATACTCTAACACTCTTTCCTAATTATGTGTCTTAGAAATTTCAACTATTTCTTTCTGCTTCTAAAAATATGTTTCCTTTTTGTTAGTTTTTCTTAAAATTTCCGCTTTGCACAAATTTTATGAGAAACAATTTCTAGATGTAACTGATGAGACATTAAACCGCACCAATTACAATAGATGATGCTAGATTATTTTGAAAATGTTTTTGTCATTATGCAAAATCAGGTTTTAAATTTCTACAGAAACGTACCACACCAAGATTTGTTTTTTTTTTTTAAATATAAGTTTATATTACTATCGATTAAGCATTTTTATAGATTTTTTCCAATTTTAAGAGGGGGGGTCGGTTTCCTATGGAAATCCTGTAATCGACTGTATATAAATCGACTGTACACAAATTCACTTGCACTGTAATCGACTGTATATAAATCGTTTTGCTATGTAATTGACTGTATATAAGCCGGTTTGCTATATAAATTCAGTTTTATTGTAATCGAATGTACATAAATGTTCCATGTTGTAAACGGTGATGAATGATGAAAAGTAGATATTTGTGCAACAAGATATCTTAGGGTATAGCCATGAATGTATGAAAGCCCAGGAAAATTAGAAGATATTTTCGGATTTGAAGGGAGTTTTCTAATATTAGCTACTTCCAAAAAAAGCATGTGATTGACGCTAACAAGTGCTATTCCTAATCTCACTAAAATATAAACCGATAAAAAACAATCGCTAGAAAATTTAAATGATACGTATAATGTTTCATTATAAAGCCAAACTGCATGTTTCTTTTAGGCAGAGGCTTGTGGCAGTTTCGTTTTTAAGTATTTTTCAAATATTAAACTTTCAAAATACTGTTTATGTTGACCTTTAGAGGATACTCTTAATGAAAAATCAAATTCCATTAGATAAAAAGAAAGTTCTGTGAAAATAATCATGAAGTTTCTTAAAATGAATTAAATGATAGAAGACAAAGTTAAATGCTGTACAATGCATGCCTCCTCGAACATCCTTGGGGTGCACCGAGAAGATTCGTCAGTGATGTCTATTGTGATATTTGTAGCAGGGTTAGGTTTCTAAAAACCTCATACTACCTCTCCCAGGCAACCCAACCAGGATCCATCACCTCACATCCAACTTCCTGGCCGTAAAAATCCTTTTAAATCCGCAAAATATGGTTTGAGTTTATAATGTTTGGATTCCGTTTTTACTTTTTCTCTCCCTCACAGGAAAATAACATTAAAGTGAACCAAGTTACTTACCTACCAAGATTAATTATTGTATGTAAGAATGCAAATAAAGCACAAGGCTTAAAAATAGAGAGTCTGGTCGTCATTGTTCTAACTAACTAGTTACATTCACTGACCCAAACTTACTTATAATCATTTCACCACAATACCACATTGATAGAAAAATACATATATAAGAAAATTACTAAAGCAACGCATGCTCTCCATGAAGCCTTAAATTATAACCTTATATTTACAAACATATGGAGGAGATGAAAAAACGAATGATTTTTATTTAAATCATAAAAATGAAACCGATAATATGACCGATATATATATAAGGAAAAAGATATTTATATGGTAGACTCTAACGTGGCAGAAAAGGAAGTTAACTGGACGAAAAAAATTACACTAGAAACGTAAAATAAAATAAGAAATTAAACAAAATGAAAAGTTCATACCGCTCCAGATAGCTGCCTTCTGTTACCTAAAGCACCCAGATCAGATCATTGTCAAGGGTTCTCCTATATAACACCTGATATAATGCCTTGCCTTACTCGACAACGGCTGAATATCAGAGGCCAACCTAAATCCGAGAAAGAATTTTCAGTGCATGGCGTCATTCACTGTAGAAGGAACAGACGTTTCGGAGCAAAAAATGGATCTTCTCCTCAGTAGAGTGTCCGACACTCAAAGACAGGAAAACTGTTTTGGCATCTTTCTTCCAGATGCTGTCGTCCTGTGTACACATTCGATAAAAGAAATGCAGTCGCAATGTGTTTCGGCAGGTTCCTATGTCCGGCATCCTAAGAAGTCCCTTGGACGGATGGCGGAAGCAGACCTCGCGACGCACGGTATGAGTTTTGTCAACCCCACAAGAAATGAAATAAAACTCTCACTTGCTAACCTAGGTCGATGGACGAGAGTGGAAGAACTGAAAGACGGCAAAGAATGAGAGAGTAAATGTACCTAACGCATAACTCGGCCCTCCACTTCAAGGAAAGATTCCTTAGTAGTCAAAGATTAACCGACACTACAAGTGGCAGATTTCTATCCTCCAACTCCAACCGGGCGGAAGTGGTGCAAAAAGTTCCATATCTAACAAGAACAAAAGCGCCATTAAAATTATCGTGTACGCATTCACTCCAACAAGTTCTCCATATTGTTTGAAAAATTCCCCTACTTGTTCTCCTGTGGTTAAACGTGAGATACCCTAGACGGTAACACGTGCCCTTTAACCTTGATATTCTGATTTTGTAATCAAATACTTGTTTTGCAGGACCTTTATGGTGTGTACCACGCAGTTGTCCAGAGTAGGAATGGGAATTTCTCATTGGGAATTCCTTTAACAAGTTGCTCGACGTGGACAGTGGACACCCATGTCTGCCAGTGTTTTCACAACTTATTCTTTCGTCTACTGGATTATCTTATTAACTTCTTGACGAACACGGAAGCTATCCTTTTCTCGGTTGTTCATAGCTCTTTCAGGCCTACTAGTAGACCATCTGGTTATACTAGATGCGCGTATTGTCCGGCTTGTCTTGAAAACTCCTCCACATCAATTATAACTATGTATACTGAATACATAGGTGCCTTTGAGTCATTTTCTTTTTCTTTGTTCTTATTGTTACTCGTTGGTTCCATATATACACATACACACACACACACACACACATATATATATATATATATATATATATATATATATATATATATATATATATATATATATATATATATATATTAGTGAATATACATTATATCCAACGTCAATAGTATGACTCGGAAGTTTCTTTCAATCATCAGGTGGAGAAACATAATCTTAAGTTTAAAACTCTGTCTCACAACAGTACTGCATTTATAACACCTGAGGAAGAAATATATTTACATGTATATGCTAGTATAAGTGTGTCTATGTATATTTTTATCATGCACATACCTATGCATCTTCTCTCTCCAGCTATTGATAAATAGCAGGACAGACTGGCTTCTATAGCCTTGGATGGCAACGACTCTAGGAGAAGGACAACTTCGAATTCAGAACCTGCGGATGGGGTGTTTTTGTGGTACGTAGTGCACCAGCTCTCTGTAGTCGGCCCTTCATAAGTATGGTTTGTTCTGTACAGAGCCCTCACCACTATAATCATATCATATGTGCTGGTGTATTGGTTGTCGGTTCCTAGGAATTGAGCTGTTGGCACTCATACGTCGAATACGACGGATAGTCCACATATATATATATATATATATATATATATATATATATATATATATATATATATATATATATATATATAATCACTTATTTTAAAAAAACTATAATATAAATATGTTTAAATGTTTAATGTCAAGGCATTCAACATCATCACTTGATAAGACACTAGACGTGTTGAAACAAAATGGCTATTTTTGTAGTGATTTTATAACATATTTATGTTATATTTTTTAAAATAAATAATTATATCTGCTCTACTCTGTATTGAGCACTCTTTTAAGAATAGTAATTGTTGGTTATTGGAATTCATTCCGTATACACCTATTATATATATATATATATATATATATATAACAAATGATCGAGACCGTATCACTAAACACTCTGCTGCGGAATATAATATTTAACCCCTACCAAAAAAAGAATTATTCTTACTATTTAAAAATGTTTCTGCTTTAGATAACCGTAATCCGTAAACAATAAATCAATCAACAATGGCCGCTGAGATACATTCAAAACTATTTAGTCATTAGATTGTATTCTTTTAATGGGTTACACTTATCACTACAATGTTGATATCAAACCTATTTTATAAACTCCAGTCTGACTGAACATTATTTAGTACTACTAGGAATAAGTTGTGGAGAGACATGATCACCTACGCCCTGAAAGGACGCGACACATAGAATTTGATGAAGGGCTCTTCAAGACATTTCAAAATAATTTTGTATTATTTCTCACTGAAGTTACTTTTTGTAAAGGTTATCACTAGTCTAATGATATGTGAACAAAACATATGGCTTAGTTAGTACCAGTCGAACGTAATCATAAAGTTAAATGACATGAGTAGGACGGGTCATACGTGACTTCATATTGCTTTGTGTAATGCTGCATAGCAGGCGAGAAATAGCAATAATTTCTGAGCTGAAAATATCAGCGAAGACAGTAAAGGAGATATGAATAATGAATCATCGCAGAATCGTTATGGGACGTTTCATGTTTTTCAATATTTTTCATCGATTTTGGCTGAAGTACCAATCAAAAACAACGGGAGGGCGGTGAAAAAGTACACTGATGTACACTGCGTGCAAAATGTCTGTCATTCTCGGCGAAATATTGCGTTTGGAACAGACTTACCGAAAGACTTTAAAATTACAAAAGAAGAAAAGGGCATATATCTCGATGATTTACTAAATTACAAAGTGATTTTCGGGATTATGCACACCAAATAAGGCAAAACCTTAAAATACGAAAAAATGTCCCCCATAAGATAAGCGAAATAACAAGATTAACTTTACAGTCAAATTGAGAAAAAGCTTAAAAAGTGTCCGATTTTATTGCAAATCAATGAATTCTCATTAATATTCGTACTAACTAAAAGCTGTTGGTAAAATCGTTAGTATATGATATAATCGTATCATAAATAAATGTGAATTTCAGATTAATGTTTTTATTAGAAATGTGTGCAAAAACATATGAGGAATGTGATATAATTATTCAGCTCTAAGGAATTGGAAATGGGAAATAGTTTTTTCTTTGTTTTTAACCATTTCAGCCTAAGGTAATAAAGCCGCTAAGACTCAAGGAGTTGGTGGGTTTGAGGGAATATGAGAGAAATAAAACTCTTATGAAGAGAGGACAATAAAAAACAGGAATTAAAACAGGTGATAACAATTGACATTGCATCTAAGTTTTTGAAGATAAATGCTGACTGTGTAGCAAGAATTCAGAAGAGTTCCACAAACGAGAAGCGTGAGAATAGAAACAGTTAACATAGAAGTTACGGTTACATCAAAAGTCATTTCGACTGTAAAATTAAATGTTGTCGTCAATCTAGTACTGTGCTTAAATTCATAAAGTCTAGGTACCATAGCGGAAAGTAATATTTATTTTGAAAAATACAAAATTATGTCGCAAGGCCAAAAGGGGAGATAGGCTCCAATCCGCTATAGCTTAAACTGGGCTAGCAACAATTACTGACCCAAACATGCCTCAGTATTTCTTACACCAGAACAAAATATTCTTATTTAGCATTCTTACTACAGTCACCATAATACCTCAGGGTCTCTAAGAAGTCTTAACTAGTTTCCACATGTACAATTTTTCTGGGTGGGGTGAATAAAAATAACGACTGTTAAAAATAAAACTTCAATGATTATTTACAATGATCATAATTTTATATACAAGAAACTAAACAAAATAGTGTTAGTAATAGAAAAAAAAACACAAATCTTACAATAGAGGAAAGTTCTTCAGAACAATCACTATGAAAGGACTTATGAAAAAGGGGCATGGAAGTCCCGTTACAGTGGTAGGAAAGAGACTAAGGTCGAGATGCCAGGTCAAGACCAATAACATTTCAGATTCTTCTTAGTACTTTATCTAAAACTCTCTAAATATATAGCAGAAGTTTCATACCGGATCTAGCAGCAATATTCGGGATTTAGTTATTGATATTTATTTCTTAATTATGAATGCATATTTTGTTTACAGTAGTGTGAAAAGATAACGTTTTGCCTCTATCAGGATTTTCCCTTCTAGTTGCTTATTATTTGCGAATTTTAGTTGTTGCTGAAGTCTTCAACCTTTAAATACAATTGAATAAACTGCGTTAATCACAAAGCAGTCTATTTAGACTGTTATTAGAAAAGTAATGATCAATAGCAAAAACTGTAGTCCTTCTGTAACGATTTGATTACATCTAGTCGCTCGCATTCAAGTATGCCTGTCTACTAGGAAGGCTAGCTAATCCCTGTTGCAAACGTCTGCTCAGGCACATATATGCATGTTCACCAGACACAGAGCCCACTTGTGACTCATACTGCAGCTAATCTGAGCGGGCAGTTTCTGGGAGAGTACATTATCTGTCGTGATCAACAGTCTGAGCAAGGAGAGCTCAAACTTTCAGTCATGAGGTCTTCAATGCCTGCTATCAACGGCTACCAAATAGTTCCGTCTACACAATTTCATTCAAAAAGAGCTTTCGTTAACCGATGGTATGGTTTTCATGCACTTTCCAAAGGTGTCGCACGCTTGCATACTCCCAACCATGCCGATAAAATCAAGTCGCCTTCCTGAAAAATCGACCATGGTGAGATTTGAACCCGGGTCTCATGATCGGAAAGCTAACGTTCTAATCACTTATGCACATGAATTATCAACTGAAAAGAATACATTTTACTAAAAGAATAAAAAAAAAACACAATTAATAATGAATAAAAAAAATGGAGTGTGTCAATCATTTTGGAATGCAGATCAAATTATTTAGTATTTTACTAAATGAAAACAATGGCGCCAGACTAGTAACAACTTGTTGAAGTGGTCTTTCCTGTTCGCAATGAGTGCGTGAGATAATAAACAAGCTTTCCAATTAACATCTTTAGAAACTGATCCACCGTCATAGATCTTCGAAGGAGGTGTAATAAAATCTACTTGCAGCTGCTTAGTTTAAGTGTTTACATTTCATCGATATGTTCATGAGCTCTTGAAGTGATTTAAATCCCATTCGTTATCACACACTGTTCACTGCTTTTACATGGAGATAGACAGAAAAAGCTCAGTTTCTCTTGTTTTTCAATCTTGTTCTAAAAATGGACACAGACCACTTATTTTATTGATTTCTTACATTAATAGAACTTTCTCTTTGCAGAAGACAGCCTGTCTGGGCTGTCCAGACAGGAAAAAACGCCTATAATTTTGTTTTCTTCAGTAACAATTTTAAACTTGGGTTTTATTATGTAGGTATCAACAAATTTTTCAGTGTGTTATTTTTTTTATTTTTACACTGAAATTTCACTTGAGCAGACGATGAAAGGAAGTATTTCCTTTCTCGAAATTCTTTCGTTGGTGATGCCTGTTGAGCACTAATTTTTAAGACGCCACACCCATACGATATATAACTTATATTAAAACATTTTCTGACCAAAAACCGTGCGTGCAAGAATGACTGATTCCGTAATCAGATATTATCGTTGTTTTGCAGGTTTTACTTGTATTATAAATTACTTAGCATTATTCTTACAGGACCAATCAGATTAATTATAAAACTTAATCAAGTAGAATATCTATAAAATGTTATATATTTTTGAAAATTTTAATGCCATTAATTTGAATTTTAAAAATTTGACAAAATGTGCTATTGAATAGCGTCTATTAGATTTTCAGAATAACAGCATTAAAATTCAGGAATGTAAAATGTACGCGGTATATTCCAGAAGTTTTGGGGCTTTCTCAGATATATTTATTAATTTCAAAGATGTACAAATCTCTAATCTCCTTCAAAGTAGGATGTTCTGACTTCAATGCAATTGTTGTAGCGCTCCAGCCACTCCTTGAAAACCACATGGAAGTCATTCAAAGTGGAGGCGTCCACGACATTTGTCACACTCTCCTTCATCTTGTGAATGCCTTCCAAATGACTGCCCCTTAAGTTCTCTTTCAGCTCAGAAAACACCGAAAAGTCACGGGGTGCAAGCATGGGAAGATAGTGATGGAGATTTGATCCTCGTCTCGGACAACACAAAACTTTATTACATAGCGAACTTCCAAATTGTCTTCTCGTCCCGACTGCATTCTGCAAACTAGTCAGCTGTGACAAGCATTGTTTAGTAGTGCGTGTTCAAAGAGGTGTTACAGTCGCCTCTTTCAATCTAGAATAACAAAGTTGGTAGATCAGCTTATTAGATGTATAGTAATGATATACTAAAATTATAATATCGACGATAGTTATAACAGCCTCTCCTAAAAAAAAACCTCTAAACTTCTGGAATGCGCCTCGTATATAAAAAGGTTTTGCAAACGAAGTTCAACTATAACTTCACATACCTGGAAAGATTTCTATATGCCAACCGACTTTGATGTGTTTTTTTTTTTTTTTTTTTTTTGTTTTGTTTTTTTGTTTCAAGGTATTTAAATTATATTTTTTTGAGATTGAGAATTACGAAGATGAACGTTTTAAAATTCATGAATGTATTTAGAAAACTTACCAAATAGAACGTGTGAAGAAACTTTCATATATTTTTTAATTATTCCGGTAAAACATTAGTAAACAGATAAAAAAATATTGTCTTGTTTTAATAATCACAGGCTTTATTCAAAAAGATATTCTTATATTAAAATGCGACTTCAGTTGTCTTAAAAGAAAACATTTGTTTGATTTCTGGTATGAGGCGTTATCATAATTTACATTAGAATTTACATCCTCATCTTTATTGTTAGCAAAACGTTTCGTCTACTATGACACCGATCTTCTTCAGGTAACCTTCATAGTACAATAACTTAGTGGACTAACGCAGGGGTTCGTGAATTTGGTGGTAGAGTTTAAGTTTTGTGGGAACAGTGCGAGGAATAACTGAGCAGTAATCAATATGCTCAAGGCGAGATGGCGAGAACAATTTATCCCCGTAGATTTAATAAAGGGAACAGTTGGAATTTTCTGAGGGTTACTTGAATTGACACATCTGAAGAAAGCCAAACGGAACAACAGCCAAAAAATAAGGGCATAGGTTCGAATATAAATAACTTAACACTTATAAAAATGCAGACATTTACGAGAAGTTTTACTGCTCTAAACCAGAGGCATATTTAGATATTTGTTATGTCCAATAATTAATGTTTACTTTAGTTTATCCCAAACAAATCGAATTCCAATAAATCTAGAAATGAAAACATATGATGCGAATATACTGCAAAATGTTAAACGGGCAACCATGAAAAATTCGTCAGCCTTCATTGCGTCAACCATTTTGACACAATAATCAGACGGCAATAACTTTTATTAATTCCTCAGTCCACTGACAATTCATCATATCATATTCCTTTAATGCAGTCAACTGAATAATTTATTGGAAATTTAAGCTGGTAATGCTGACATTTTTTTAGAAGTTTACACAGATTACTTGCATAGAAAAATTTGAAAAAGATTAAATACGTGTATATTTTTGTCTGGATCTCTGCAATGAAGGTTTATCATTACTTACAGTAAGTCTGATATCTTCATCTTTGTTATTACCAAAGTTTTGGCCGTTGTACCTTCCGGCCTTCTTCAGATCCTATCAGACAATTACTAGAAAATTAAAGCGCTGGTTCATGTATTTTGTAGCATTGTAATTTTTGTAATTCGTGGTTATGGTAGTACAGACATACTCGATGGAAACAGGACAAGTAATATTTGGTCAGTACTAAAAAGGACAAGGCAAGGTATTGCCAGATATGAACAGCAAAATGAATACAATATATCAAATAGATTAAATAAAGCTGTTGCAAAATTATCTGAAGCTCATCCGGATCGACGGTTCTCTCAAGTAGACAAGAGGGCACACAGTCCGAAACATTTTGATAATATTAATGAAGGCAAGAGGAATAGTTTGATGGTAAATAATGTAAATATATGGATTATGTTCATCTATTAAATAATTATTTTCTTTTTTCTCATCTTTTTACTTATTCATGACTTGATATGAAAACAGTCACCAAAACTGTTCACTTTGAATTTTTCTTTATCGATGTTGAGTTTTGTTACTGTTTTAAAAAAAAGTGAGTTCATAAAACTCATGGTATACATGAAGGATTAAACACGTAGCATCTTTTACCGTAGTTTAATCTGGTTTTATTTGGTTTGTCTTAATTCTATCTTCTTTAAATTATAATGTAAAAAGGCGCTAAATAAAATATGTAATTCTTGTAGCTATTACCATTACCATACAGCGAGATGATCTTAAGAGAATTAGAAATCATACAAGGAATTATTATTGGTGGACATAATCTTAACAGCAGAAAATACACAGGAAAATAGTGTTGATGTTAGACACCGAAGGAAAAACAATGGCTTAAAGCTATATCACGATGAAACACCGGTTACCGTACGATCAACGGAGTTAAGCAATGTAGTCTGGTTCAGTACCTAGGTGGGTGAGCGCTTTGGAATACCAAATGCTATAAAAATGGATATGCACGTTGTTTAATTTTATAACGTTTCAACATTATTAATCGAAGAGCCGAGTTCCAGTTCCCATTGGGTACGTTACATTCACTTAGGCGCAAATATCCTTGAGAAAAGTATTAATTCAACTCTTGTCCCGCCAGCTATGAGATAATAATGGTTTAGTTATACAAGTCTTACTAATTAGTAAGACTTGTATCACTAAACCGATATTATCTCCCTAAAACTTTCTTACAATCTAAAAAATATTTCCTGGCTTTAAATAACCTGAAAACCGTAGAAAACGAATTAATCAATCAAAAAAGCAAGATGTCCTCGACAAGAAAGTGAAAAGAATGAATTAACCATCAATTATAAAAATGTTTGGTTGTTAATAAGATTAACAATTTTTATATGAGAGCAAGAAATTGGAGACCTCAGGATCAATTACAGAAATTGAATTATCTGAGAAATGTTATAACAGATATCGGAAAATGTGATTCTGAAATACAAAGATGTACTGGAATAGTGAAGATGCGTTCATGGAGCTAAACATTTTTTTTTTTTATGTTTCTTAAAAAAAAGGGAAATTTTCGTCCGGAAAAAGGATTGCTGAACTGCCAATTAATATGAATCAGTGAATGCTATCTCCTCAAAGATGAGGACTCTTGATACAACAGAGTTGTGGTCCTACAGCAGGATGCTGAGAATATCGTCGACGGAACATTGTAACAACAACATTTTAAGGAAAATGGAAATAAAAAGAACATTTATGCTTAGAAAGTGTTAAAATTTCTGAGACACATAATGAAGAAAGAGGTCTTGGAGAATTTGCCACTCACAGGGCATACTGAAGACAAAAGAGACAGGGAAATAGTGGGTAACCTACCGAACGAACTTGTGTAAATGAATGGTAGAACAAGAGCAGGAGGATAAGCATTACTTCGAGATCTAGTCACTTTAAACGAGCTTATAAGAACAAGAAGTATGTTTTAAAGCATTGAAATTCCATAAAAATTTTATTTCAAAGAAACTCTTTTGGCTTTTGATACAGTCATATCCTCAATTTATTGTTTCTTACAGTATTTACATTAGTCGGACTATTGTCCTCATCTTTGTCGCCATATTTGTCACAACATTAAAGGCGTTGGTTAGATCCAGTGACAGACCCAAAGAAGGTGAGTTCAATTCCTAGTTAAGGCAGTGGAGAACTTTCAGAGGGAAAATTAGCAGAAGATGACTGATAACTGACATCCATCAAACATGGCACGTGGAACTAGAACAGTCTACCCCAGTGATCGAAATAAAGGGTTCAGTTCGAAATTCCAACCACCTGAAGAAGGCCGGAGCGTACAACGGCCGAAACGTTGTGACAAATATGGCGACAAAGATGAGGACAATAGTCCGACTAATGTAAATACTGTACATAATACCTCATCTCAGAAATATAGACAGACTCTTATTGTTTCTTATTTGCGCATTCAATATCTTTATTGATGATATTCGTGCAAGTCAGGTTTAACACGCCTTTATGATTCTCCATGTAGAGGATAGCAATTGTTACACATAAGACTGGACAATGTGTTCAAGATTTTTATTTGAAAGTTGTGTTTGTGTGCAAATAATTACACGGTAGTAATGTCGTAGTGTTCGAAAAAAACATCATCTCATGCGAGGCGAATTCTTTGTATTTCGAATAAATACTCTGTTTAGCTAAACCTATATCTTCCCCAGAATGTCTTTTCGTGACTCGTGAATTATCAGCTGCCGTTTTAACAAGTAATAAAACATCGATCCAAAGACTAAAACGCATGATTTTGTCTTTCTCAATCGTCATTACAAATTACAAATTTGGCTCGAGAATTCACGAGAATTATTCACATGTGATGATTAGCCAACATCAAAAAAGAAGCGTTATAAAGCGAAGGACAAGCAATAGAAAAATGTGTGGGATAATGATTAATCTCTTTATAATATTAAAATCTCTGAATTGTTTCATCTCTATGATAATGTATTAGATTCCAAACAATTCTTGCATGAAAAAAAAAAAAAAACAAATTATGATAATCGAACCTGAATATTTATCTAGAGGTATAACCGGCTGTTATACAGAAATGCGCCTCTCCAAAAAAAATATATTTTTTTAACTTATTTAATATTACTATCGTTTAAGTACTCCAGATAACGAATGACGGATTTTAATTAATTTTTTAAATGTTAACAATGGGAGTTCAGTTTAGAATATAAAATCATTCTAAATTAATCCTCCTCCGTAAACTAATTTCAAATCTTTACACCTCCTAATGAAGCATATTCTTAAACAAAATTTTAAATAATTTCAATTTAAAATGAAAAAGTTAATAATTATATCATTTAAAGCCTATTATAATTTCCTCTGTTGTGTTCGAGTAAAAATTACGTAAAAAAATTCAAATATCCGTTAAATAGGAATTTAAAGCATAATCTTACTTTTTCTTATCATTATTATCATCATCATTATAATAATAACAATAATAATAATAATTATAATAATAAAAGCCATTATAATAAATATCATTATCATTTTAATAATATAATAATTATTATAATGATAATTATAATTATAATGACAATAATAATCATCATTTTTATAATTATTATTACTATTAATAATAATAATTCCCTTTGTTTTTAGTTTTTTTGTTTGTTTTTTTTTGGTGGGGGGGGGCTTGCGAAGAGGAATCAATTTATGTAGTAAACGGAAGAACTTAATCGATAGTAATTATATGGAAAAAGAATTTGAAGAAATATTTCTTGAAGAGGTGCGTTTCTGTATAAAAGTCGTGAAGTAACAATCATCATCATAATAATAACGTTTCTGTATAAAATTCGTGAAGCCAAATTTTGCATCCAACTAAAAAACCCTTTTTCTAATCCTCTAACATAAGTTATTATAATTGGGGAGGTTTTAATATCTCCTCATGCCACACTGTTATACATCTACTGGTTTCTTCGCTTAAATTTATTAAATGAAAAGTATTTTTATAGGTAAGCTCCTTTTTTTTTTTTGTCTACCAAAAGATGTCAGTAAGAATATTTTAGAAAACAACTTTTTTTCCATTGCATATCCAAATCTTGTCACTTTATCCAAAAATAATAACGTCCTTCAACACATCTGGGTTTTTTTTATCAAAATCTTCAAGTTAAACCGTTCTTAATATCTAGAAGCATCTCAGCGTTCCATTAAAATAAATTTATGCAATTATCGTTTCTTTGTGGGTAGATAAAAATATTAATTCTGACCCTTTATCTTTGTGAAAATATTGCGAGTTAATACTTTTTTATATATTCTAAATAGCCATTTATATAAGTTGTTTTGTGTGATTTACATAGGATTAGAGAAACATGGCAAATTATTTCACTTTTGCTTTTCTATTGATACACTCTTCGTTTGCCTTAACTCCATTACAACATTAAATAGTATTTTTTCTACTTTAATCTTTAAATCTTGTTCATATCGACTCGCTTGACAAATACTGAATAATCAAATAAACAGGGAAGCAGAATGAAATTTCTCGTTATTATGGCATGACCAAATCAATTGATGAAAATATCCGACATGCACTCGCTTCTTTATCAAACACTACTTGTTTGGTTTTATTTTATTTATAAAATAAAGCACGATTTTTATACGGTTCTTAACATAAGGTTATTTTTATATTAATTCTAAACACAATGATTTACATAAAGTTTACTATCATTCCCGTTGAATAAAAGTTGAACGTTGTATGCCAACGGACAACTGTTGCAAAGATATAGGCATTACTATATGACAGTGATGAATACTTGAAAATGATTTGACTGGCTCGATTAATGCTATGACAAAACTAGTTCGCTCCATTGTGAACCGTATCTTATCATATATTCTAATTTTTGATTTGAAACCAGTATACTTTCTACCTTGTCCCAATGCGTGTTTTGAATTTTTGTCCTTTTCAATTTCCGATTGGTTGACTTGTTCTTCTATTTTATTTTGAAGAGAATACTGGTAAAGTTATATACTGACTACTTGTTACGGGAATTATGAATCTTCATCATCTATCTCTCTGGAAATCATAGTTCAAGACGCCTCACTGTAATATATATTAACTGAATGTTCAGACCTTGCTTTCCCCAAGACAAAAATGCTATAATATGAACATGTATGAGATCTTCTAGAAATCAAAAGGGATGACATAATAGTATTTCTTAAAGCAGTAGGCCTATACCAAAAAATATAAACCAAATGGGAGTGTCAAAACATCAATTTCTCTACAAACTCTTTATCTGAAAAGAATAAATCAATAAAACCAGACTCTCGACAAAAGCCCCCTTTACAAAAAGACATCCATGAAACCTGATTTCTTGCAAAGAATATATATTCTGTTAATAAAAATATAATCTATTCTAAAAATCGTATTGGTATTAAATAATCCATTGAGGTTTATATACCGTAAAACAAAATAAACCAAACCGCGCTGTAATTAATGATGAACTCCCTACTCCTTTCTATGGCTGTCTATTTGTCATTTCAGGGCGACATACTGTTTTGAATTCATAATTATCCTTTTAGACTTTATTGCCACCGCTTGGCTAGGGAATCCAGTCTGCTCTGCCATTTAATCTATAGCTAGTTGGGATGGGGAGATTATTTGCACGAAAATGGATGTAACAAACTCTGCTGGAATTCGAACACTATTCGCTGACTACTCGTTACGAGCCACTAACCATCACCCTACACCTACCTTCATATAAATCATAAAGTTATGCACGATTCTTCATGCGGAACCTGAAGATTACACTCTGTTTATATATATATATATATATATATATATATACACGGCCAGAAAAAAAAAACTTTAACACCCCGGTGTAATTTTAATCAACTCCGGATGCATATTTTTCTTCCAAAATTAAATTGATATAAACCCTGGGAGCAATGCAAAAGTTTAGAATTTTAAGTTTTGAATATTTTCTTTAGTTTATTTACGTTAACTTTAGCTTGTGGATAATTAAGTTCTGACATCAAAACCATCCAATTATTATTGATAATTGGTTAGTGATTTTTATCAGCTTTCTTCAATGTTAAATTTATCGATCACGGACATTTTTCATAGGAAAAGATAATCAGTTAAATCTTGATGATAGAATTCCTAAGATGCTGACGATAGGTGATGATTTTCATAAAGGATAGAACGCTAGATAACATCAGTATATTGAACAGTTGCTAACATGTCAGATTATAATCATTCTTCCCTGTGAAGTATCTCATCTAGATGTGGGCGTTCATGGCTCTCCACATGTTTCTATCCGTTGAAACTCTAAGCGATGTTTGTCCACTTACTAGTTGGATTGTTTTTTTCACTAATATTAAAGTGTTTTATTCTTCCTTTTTTTCATTATTAACCAGAGTGCTTTTGCACTTTTTATCTATCAAATGTTATAGAGAGTAATTCTCTACCTTACGAAACCCATTTTCTTTCGAACGAAGAAGGTCACGCCAAGGAAATTTTTTTGCAATTAAACTCCAGGTTTTCTCACTGAGTCTTTTTTATGGTCGTCTGGTAGCGTTGGCTTCCATTTTGTTTATTCCCACATTATACACACTTGGGATATGAAGTGAACTATTAGGTTAGGTGCAATAATATACACCTAAAGTGTTTTTTTTTCACTTTGTTTCAAGAAAACCTCTAACTCTCTTTATAATTATAGAGTTGGCGATCTGAATTTCTTGAATGCGGAGTTATCATTGTTAACAATATTTACATTCAAATTGATTGCCTCATCTTTGTTGTTATTTTTATAAACAACTTTTCGACCGTTTTACACCCCGACCTTCTTTAAGTGTCTGTTAATCTGGGTAAGTTTCAGCGTGTTTTGAATTGAACCCTTCATTTAATCTACGGGGATAGATTGTTCTCGTCCGCTGTTTAGATCAAGAAATATCTCGACTTGTTCTTATTTAGCACTGTTCATTTATTTCTCTTCTGTATTAGTCGACGTAGGGATTGAACTCACAATTACTATACCACCAAATTACCGAACTAATGCTTTAATTCGCTATACTATTGTTTCGTGGAACACCTGAAGAAAGTCGGAGTGTACAACGGCTAAGACGTTGTGATAATAAAGATGCGGGTATTCGTCCTAATATAAAAATAATCACCATCTAGGTTTTTACGATACTCTGCAGTGTCACTTCCTTTGGCAAGACCAGACGACTTGGAAGCATTTCTTTGCTAAATTATTCAGTAACATCAAATAGATGTTGAAAATATGACAACTAAAATTAAATGTATGATAATTTTTTATTTACACTATCTATATTGTTCGGACACTTGTACTCATCTTTGTTGTCATATTCACAAAACTTCTTTCATTATACACTCCGGCTATCTTCAGCTGATTGGAATTTCAAACCACACCCTATATTTCACCCACTGGGGTAGATTGCTCTAGTTCCATATGCCATGTCTCTTCCGGATATCTCAGTTTCAGTTTTTTTTTCCTCCAATAACTCAACTATCCAATTTTTTGTTCACCTCTTCTGTAGCCAGGTATTGAAATCAAAACTACTTGTGTCAAGTCACTTTATTACTTAAACCAACGTTTTTATCAACTGAGCCATGTGTCCTTGAGGAAAATGACTGAAACAGCATGAATATGGCAATAAAGATGTGGACAAAAATCTGAACTATGTAAATACTGTAAATAATTACCTCATCTGAGAAATATAGACAAATAATGATCATTTTTAAACAGTTTTCGTGTATTTTTTAAACTTTTTAATATGCGTATGTCTATGCGAAATGGTTAAATCTATTATGTGTTTGTAGCCCTGGTTATCATTATACTTCTATATGGCATGTCTTATCGTGGATTATCATAATTCTCCACTATTCCCTCTCCTTTGTAGCTCTTAGTAAGTGTGTTTTTTGGGGGTTTTTTTATTACCTGTCTTAATTCGTTTTCTGTCATTTACACAAGCTCGTTAGGTAGGCTTTCCTCTGTCCCTCTTACATTCAATATGTCCTGTGAGTGTCTAATTCACCAAGCCCTCTTTTCCACAATATGCCTTTCTGCTTTCACGTATAAGATTTTTTCCATTTACCCTAAAACATCATGGTTGCTCATATTTTCTGTCCATAGTGTTCCTAGTATTCTTCTGGGGATCAACATTTCTTTTGTTTCAAGTCTCCTCTTCATCTGTGAATCCAGCCTTCACTGTTATATAGGAGGTTTTGATATTACATAAGTTCAGTACTTTTTTCTTTATTTCTAACAAAATTTTCCTGTTTCTTAATATTTTATTCAACTTTTGAAAGACATTTTCTCTATTCCAACGAGTCTTCTGCTTTCGGTGTCGCATTTTTTGTCCTGTTAATTCATTTTCTCGATATTCATTTTTTTTATTTGTTTTATTTTGGTGTCTCCAATTCGTAGTTCATATTTTATGCTGTTCCTTTTGCTGACAGTCATATATTGTCTTCTTACAATTAATGTTTAGTCATTTCTACCCCAATTATTACGGACAATATTTACTTTATATTTTTAGACGATATTTACATGTTTGTGATCCACACAAATATTATAAATAAAACCAGAAAAACCCTTAGATTACGGCTATATAACGTTGAAAAACAGATTCCCACACGATCACTACAGTTAAGCAAAGTCGTGCCTGGTCAGTACCTAGATGGGTGATCTCTGTAAACTTGGATGTGCGGGTGGTGCAATGAATTTCAGTTGCGTTCGTTATATTCATTTAGGCGTAATACCTCGGGGGAAAGGTATGAATCTACATCCTTTCTCTCCAGTAGTGTGTTAATTAGTAAGACATGTATCACTCAATCAATATCCAAGAAATTCTGACAATTTAAAGAATATTTTCTAGCTTTATATGACTCTGCATTTTGATAAGCTGTAGAAAACGAACCAATCAAGAAACTCCTTGTAGTTACTTGACAGAATTTTTCACAAAGCTACATGCCAAATTGTAACGATTTTATTTGCGTTCTCCTAAAAATTAAGGGAAAACATTTTATTGAAGGTTCAAATACTTCACATTACTAATGGGGGTTAATTAACTATTTTGCTTTTTTTTTTTTTTTATCCTTCAGCACGTAATCTATCTCTGCGTCTGTATTATTCGTTTCCTCACCCTCAGTATTAAATAATAATACTGTCTTTGCCACCTTCTCGTTTTCTTCATTGGGAGACGCTTTCCTTCTCTTCACAGCCAAACAGTTCGTCTGCCACAGTTTCATTCATCTGGCACAACCGTGCCTTGTTTGGCACTCGATGCCAGATCACGTAACACTTCACCCTGTTTACATCCATCAACGTGTGTCTGACAAGCGGAGGTCCATTGAAAATGTCAAATAAAACCTTGTTTCCACATGATTGAAGTAGTCAATATCGCATATGCCTGCATCGACTCAAACTAGCCTTTGTCTCCACTAATTGCGCAGTTTCCAACTCTCAAATTCGGCCAATTACAAAAGTATTTTTCGAATGCAAAACTCCATGTGTATTTGCCGTGAGCAAATGCCTCTTCAACTGAAACAGTACAATTTTCTTCCTGCTCAAACTTTAGGTTCAATTTAAAAGAAACTTTTTATTATGGAAATATATTTACTAAACTACGTTATGTATGCTACGAGGCCGCTGAAAATAGATCCAACTCTAACATTGCAAGACTGCATTTAAAACCATCATTCTGTTGTAGTAATCCATTTTCTTATTAATTATTTTAACTTACCAGTTAGCATAATGATTACGTGGTCGAGAGAACCTTTAAAAAAGTTAAATTAATGAAGTTCTTTCCAAATGATCATCAATCCCATGACCAGGTGTGGTCGTAGGATCGCTGTGCAGTAGAGTAGCAGACAAGTTCCCCCTACAACAGGATTGAAAGCTGGAGAGATATTCATGCGTAGTGTGTCTTTTGCAAGTTGACCTGGCAGAGCTTATCCTTTTCTATAGCCAACCTCTTCAACATTACTTCACGCCTTGGTCACCCTGATTCCATCGGGAGAACTCTCCTCCGTGGCCGTTAACTTCAGCCTAGGAATCCCTCCAGCCTGGCCCTTGACTTCGGTCTATGAATACTTCAACCCTGACCCTCTAGGATTCCCTCCACCCAGAGATATTGTCATCACCGTACGGGCTACATACATAACTATGGAACCCAGTCTATTCCATTATGCTAAATATCCGTTGATCCGACGAGAATGTTCATCCCCACCTTTGACAAGTCTTGTTTAAAAACTATTGGGTGTCTAGCTACACTTCTCACCGGTAAAGCCTGGTGGAGGAACTGGTTTAGTTGTCGATTACCCGACCATGAACTATATAGTATTGTTACACGGTACAAGAAGTAATCAGAGAGTGACCGAACATAGTTTTCCAAAAGCCTAATTTAAAAGAACAAAACCTGAGGCCTTTTAGAGATGTCAGTGTAGAATTTAGAATTTTACAACATCTGGGATGATTATCACGATTTTTCTTAAATTTGTACTTTCGTGAATAACACAAGTATCAGAGTTGCAAGCACATATCTAAGTTTTTATCCCAAGTATTGATTCGTCTATAAAGTTTCGTTCGTCAATCGCAAGCAAATATATAAAATGTTTAAATACTTTAAAGTTCCTATTCTAATCAGTTTAATGTCTGCATAATTCAATCGTAGAAAAGTAAGATTCAAAAGATTTATTTAATGTGCATTGGTTGTGAATTGTTATTTTAAAATAGAAATTCACTTTCTTTCAAACACATAAAAAGTGAGTTGAAAATTGGGATTAAATCTGACAGAATGATTAAATAAGGATCTAGTAGGTAAATCTTTATTTTAATACGTTTTACTATTTAGCTTCATCCGACATTTTGAAAGTGAAATATAGTTATTTTTCAACTTTTATATTCTGTTTTGTTTTCATTGGTTGTGTCGACGTCACGTGTGTATTTTCTGGCGTTAATGTGCATGTATGTATCCATTTTTTAATTTTATTTTCGTTTAGCTTTCAGATGTTTAGATGTGTGGGCGTCACGTCCATACACCATAGCATCTGTGTGTAGGTATACTTCTTGAAATGTTAGCGTATTTTACGTATGTCTGCTAGTGTATTTAACTGTATGATGAACCTTGAAAGTGGATGTGTAATACAATGTTACATAATCCGCAAATTATCATATATTGATTATATATTGGTTTTAGAAACATTGGTTATATGAAACAATGCAGTATGTATTGTGTCTTTATTTATTCATATTCCTTCTAGATATTTTTTCTCCCTAATAGGTGTTTAATTCAATAAGGGGCACGGTGTGATAATTATTATTTAAAAATTATTTCTCATTTAAAAACAAAAGAAAACCTACTACGGAGGTAATATCTAGAAGTAATATTCATAAATAATCAACAACACAGATACAATCAGTCGCACGCACTTCACGGCACCAGTATACGTAAAATATAAGTATAATTATATAAATATAAGTATTTTCAGATGATGCAGTAATATTACAGCATTAATTCTAACATTTGTCATATTTATCGTACAATTAAAATACACTAACATATGGAATTTTTAATATATAAATTACTTACATTTCCAGAATTAAACCAACACACACATGCCATAATGGATACATTTGATGCCCACACAATGCAAAACTAAACATAGAATTCGAAAATCTTTATGTATAAAAGGCAGGATGTGTGTGTGTGTGTGTGTGTGTGTGTGTGTGTGTGTGTGTGTGTGTGTGTGTGTGTGTGTGTGTAACGAATGCACGGCCGCAATTTTTGACGGATTTGCACCAAAATTTACATGCACATGCTCCAAGTTCTCTGTAAGGCCAAGACCGACTTTGCATTTCCCAACTCCCATCAATAGTGGAAATAATCGATTTTTTCATGCTTCTACGGCAGTTTTGATGTAGTTTGCGGCCATTTTCTACTGGCCAAGTGAGAGCCAATAGCTGGCTGCCACGAATAGGCAGGAAGATTCTATTAGCCAGCGTGAGAACCAACAGCTGAGTGACACGAATGTTAACTAGCATGCTAGCATACGAAAAAACATCGATAGCTGCATTCGCCAGAAGTGGGAAAAATTTAAATCTGCATGGCACTTTACTCCAATTGGCTCATTCGCTTGCTTAAACTCAACATTGATTCTGATTCCGCAGAACTGGGTCGGGTGTGAAAAGTATTTGTTATTAACATTCTTTTTTCCAGTTACGAGTCCTTTTTTAAAGCTGATCGTTTTGTGTTCATTTTGTTTAGTTCTTTTTTTCATAACAGATTTAATGTTTAGTATAGAGCTTAGAAAAAATTTGCAGTGTGAGATAGGCAAGAAGTAAGCATGTAGCAACATCAGCACGGCACTCCTTTAAAGGCAAGGAAGGGCAAAAATATTTTAAGTCAAGTGATAGCGATTGCTGTATGAGTCGTGCGATTTTTGAATCAACCACGGGCAACGCCGGGCCATGCTTCTAGTTGATATATAAATATTCATTAACGCCATAATATAAATGTGTGTGTGTGCGTGCGTGTGTGACGCCCACACAACCAATGGAAATAAAACAAAAATAGAATTTGGAAATAAATTCATTTTCACACTAACGCCATAAAATAGATATGACCTCTATACAGCCAATGAAACTTTTGTTTCATTGGCTGTATAGAGGCCATATAGAATTTTAAAAAAAAAATTGAAACATAACTTCATATTATTCCACTCACCTGAATTACGGATGACGCTAAATATATAGCTAAGCTTTGTAATTACTATGTTACCTCAACCTAGTATTAATGATTTCCTTCCAGCATTCTTCAGAGTTTTTTCATTTCACCCCAAGAAAGGAAATAAAGCCACTATGACTGAATCTAAAATAATAAGAAAAACACATTGAGAGAGAACAATAAAGGAATAGGAATTAAGACAGAAAATAACGATTGATATAGCATTTAAATCTTTGATGATGAAAGTTGGCTGGAAAGCAAGAAGCCGGAAGAGTTCCACATGCGATTAGTGAGAGAGAAGAAAATCTTAGCATAGAACTTACAGTTACATCTAGCCATTTCAACTGAAAAATGATGGAACATGGATACTAGTCTAGTACTACATTCATAATACAATTTAAATACACTAAATAAAACAAACAAAAACTAAATCAAATAGCAAAAATCAAAACACTGCCATGATGGAAATCTATACAGCATAAATGTACGAAAAGGCTGACTATTTAGATTTCAAAGAGTTGTTTCAGAAACACTCCAAAGGAACCAATCTAAAATCATCGATACTCACGAGTAATCGATATCTACTTGAACTAAATCAGCACATACTTTTCTTCAAACTTACTAAGTTCAATTAAGAATCAGTTTGTCATTTTGCAAGCTATTCCACTCGAAAGTTTAGCAAGAGAACAAGTAATGTGGGTCTTTATCGATTCGTACGTTCTTCTGGCAAATATCAATATTTCTCTTACCATTAATGGTAGAGTAAGAATCTGTCTACATTTTCCACATCTCTATTTACAATGTTCATAGTACCAGACAGATGCCTAAAGTAATGCACTACCAGTGAATGTTTATATACCATCAGTGTTGGACTACATTTTCTACGATCTTAAAAATTGAATAAATTGTTGCTCATACCATTGCATAAAAAGGAATCCCTTAAAAATATTACTCCTAGAATGCTATAATTCCAGAGAACGTAAGTGCTCAGATCACATGCAGTTCAACATCAGCAGATAAAAGCTACTAACTTCAATCCATTTCAAAGAAAAAGACCGACTTCAAAACATTTTAAGAGACAATCTATTACTTCTTAAAAACAATTGCTTCAATCTGAAGAATCGATGAAATTGATTTATGAAATATCAATTTATATTCATCTTCAAGTAATAAAAACTTATACCCTTCTAGTTTCAATTTAAACTAACGCCAACTTTTTTCATATATTATGAGAATTTTGATTAAAATGCATACGTTCTTGATTTCAGATGAAAACTTGGAAATTTTCTAAAATATTTAACGGAAAAATTTTAGTATTGTGGTTTATATTTTTTAAATTATTAATAATTTATATTTTATGATAATTTAGCTGTATTGAAAATATGGCGTCAATTATAACTGAAACCAGTAGAATATGTATAGAAAAATATATGGAATCATTTAAAATAATCTGAAACATTAATTTTTCAGTGAAACGCTAAAACTCATACATTTATATAGGGCCCCTATCTCTCATTCATATAAGGGCATCTCTCTCTCACCATTACAGGACCCTCTCTCACTCTCTCTCTCTTTTACAATTATATGGGGCCTCTCTCTCTCTCTCTCTCTTCCTCTCTCTTGCATTAATATAGGCTTCTCTCTCTTTTTCTCTCCTACATTTATATAGGGCCCCCTCTCTTTCTCTTTCTCTCTCTCTCTTACAATTATATAGAGCCTCTCTCGCTTTCTCTCTCTCTCTCTTGCATTTATATAGTGTCTCACTCTCTCTCACACACATTTATATAATGAATAGTTTTGAATACATATATATATATATATATATATATATATATATATATATATATATATAATATTTTGACCAAAACATTTATGAATTTACCAAACATAGTTTAGTCGGTTCAAGATCAACACTTTGAAGCGTCGAGGTAAAATCGAACTCACTACAGTAGTAACGGCCTTTTTATCAGGCCACAACTCCACGATGCAGTAATACTAGTCAAAATAAATATCATGTAGATTAGCTGTAATTTTATAGTCATTTCTTAAGCAAGTCGCTTAAATAATTAGCATGAAATTTTAAACCTTAAATAAGTGATATCCTTATATATGTGTAAAATTTCTATTAATTTATAAATTAGTTTTTTTTTTGTTTTTTTTTTTACAGTATTTACCGAGAAATAATTTGTGTACAACTTAATGTCCTAAACAACGATAAAGACAATCGTACGCAGGATTGAAGATTATAACATATGTTCCACTATATTTAAGTTTATTGGCGCCTTTCAAGTTTCGCGATGATAATATACGAAAAAATTCCTATCGAATCGTTAAATATCTGACCTAAAGAACTTTAATAAAATATTCCAATAATTCTAAGTACGACATTATTTAAAGTTTAAAAAAAGGTTCTGAATTTTTGTCCTGTATTTGTTTGGCTTATTTTTTGTTCAATCTTTATTTTTATTTGTTTTTGTCCTATCGTTGTTTTTGTATTTTTCCCGCCTTTGTTAGTGATTTTATCTTTTTTTTTCTCTGTTATTTCTTTTTTGTGTGTCTTTTCCCGCAGTTAACTCAGTACAGTTCATTATTTATCTGAGCTAATGGCAAGACTTGATGCACGTTCTAATTTACTAACTAACGCGGGAACTAGCAGAATTAAAATGAGACAGTTTAAAGAGAACTACTTTGACGCCAAACCAAAAACAGTACGTTAAACATTAGAAAGATAAATACGAATAAAAATGCTTATTACGATGATACAAAATATGTAAGAATAAAGCCAAAGAATCACCCACGCATAACTACCCAACAGAAATTCTAATTGCGACAATGTCATCATCCAAAAGTAGTATAAAATCATCAGTATTTCTAAAGTTTTGTCGACAGTTTGTTTATCTTCTACTTGTATAAAACCATAGCGCGGAGGTGGTTTGCAGGCTGACATCCAGTAAGACGTAAATTTGAACGAGCGAGTGGATTATTGTTCTATCATGTATGATATATGAATGGTTGCTTGAACAGCATGGTTGAATGATGAGAGATTCAGCTAATTAAGAAACAAGCTGGACATGAACGATAAACGTCGAACTGACAGTGACATGACAGGAAATAATGTAATAAAAAGAATTTATATATTTGGTAGTATTTCTTTATCTTTCATTTCCTTCTCTATACCTCTCCACATGCCTCTCTCATATATATATATATATATATATATATATATATATAATGTGTTTTTTTTTTCTTTTCTTGTGACATATGAATTAAAAGCTCTTCATTGAAAAATAGAGGAAATATATAATCGCCAGTCTCCCTGCCTGAAACAATCAGTTGAAATACAGTTTCTTCAAGATCTATGAGCTCTTCCTGTCAGCCGATTTGTAATTGATTTTCCTCGTAAAATATGGTATACTCTCTCTCTCTCTCTCTCTCTCTCTCTCTCTCTCTCTCTCTCTTGTGATAGAATAAAGGGAGATGAAAAGAGAGATACTTTCCAAACAAAAACTCCATATAAATACAAAACAATAAATAAAATGTATTCTTCAGGTTCCCTATGAAATATCATGCAAAATGTTATGATGTATAATTATAATATCCGTAACAAGTAGACATTATATTAATTTATCGGAATTCTCTTCAAAATTAATTAGAGAAATCCAATTATCTTACCTTGACAATGATGTAGATACAAAAAAAAGCAGAAGGACATGAAATATCGACCGCCTCAGAACTGAAATACGGCCTTTAAAATATAAGGTCCTTACCGTAGCTAATGTCTCTGTCATTGACCCAGTTATTTTCAGGCATTTATCACCGTACGCTAGATATCTCCAAAGTAACGCGATACTTAAGGTTTAAAATGAATTTTAAAAGATGAAAGATAATAATTAAAGCTTTTATTTTAATTTCAAGCTAATAGATTACATTTAATATTTCCAATAAGCAAAATATTTTACTGTATCTCAAAATTAATTTAAATTAATTGAAAGAAGTCTTATTTTTATTTATTTATTTATTTATTTTTGAAATCGTTAAACATCACCGATATTAACTATTTCAACTATCAGCACATTATAATTCTCTTTATTAAAAAAATATTTCAAAAATGAAATATACATTTTTGAAACTTTATTTGAGGAATATGAACTTATTTAAAGTTTAATTAATCTAATTTGAAACAGGACAAGTATGCTTGCGATGTTCATACACGCGTATTATCGTTTTTATATTTGATATTTATCTTGTTTAAGATTCATACACGATGGAGAAGGACATATGACTGAGCGATCGCTTTTTACAGTGTGTTTCCAATTCTTCATCTCAAATCCTAGCCATCGATAATGATTGCACTCAAGAAAGTTTACGAATACTTTCATATTTATATCGCTTGAAGATCTCAGATTCCAGAGACACTGTGCTTATTTCCGCATCCAATGTAAAAGGATAGATGTATACCCAGTTAACACGAGCTGATCATAAAATCAGTCATTTTAATTCTCTTTTTTTAAAAAAGTGCTTTACTAAGCTGATTTAGTGTGTTGGCTACCTCCATAATTACTGTGTATGGTTTCTTACGAGAATAAATGAAATAATGGTAGTAAAAGAGGTAAATGCACAAAATAGTAGAGACCGATTGATTTTGGGTTGCAAATTAACATTTACTAAGCAAAACTAACAAAAGGAAAGTATAAGACAAGAGTTTCTTTTCCTAGAAGTAAATTGCATAGACAACGAAATATTAATGAATGTATTTGAGTGTGACTTACCTGTGTAGGTGTGTTTGTGTATGAAGCTTACACGGCCCTTTTTGCTTCAATGTGAAAAGTTAGTTCATGTCCTCAAGTTCGAAAGGAGGAAAACCGGAAGAGAGTTACTTTGAGGATTCGCATTGTTTTTATACCCCCAGGGCTGCTGCTGATACGAGGTTTATTAAGGGCTGCTGCTGATACTATGTTAATGATAATGATAGCTAAAGATTTAGTCTTGAATTACTGTTACCAAGGTTTAGTGTTGATACGTTTTAGCTGAATATGCTACAGTGAATCGAAAAGAACAATCCCTAAATTAATTGTTGATTTGAAAATAATACAAAAAAGAACTTCACCTAAGCAATCAGTTTTGAGTTTGTCATGTCGTAATATTTTTAGTGTGATAGCTACTTCTATAATTAATGTGTAAGGTTTCTTACGAGAATATTTTGGAATAAATGAAATAATGGTAGTGAAAGCGTTACATGCACAAAATAGTAGAGACCGATTGATTTTGCTTGCAAGTTAACATTTATTAAGCAAAATAACAAAAGTAAAGTTTACGAATTTATTTTCCTAAAAATATACTGCATAGAAAACGAAAATTGTTAATGAATGTTTTTTTGTGACTTTTATTAAATTTATTACACCAAGGGGGTTGTGTTTGAAGCGTCCACTGCCCCTTTTGCTTCAGTGTGAAAAGTTCGTCAGACATTTCGAAAGGAGGAAGAACTGGAAAGGAATTACTTTAAGGCTGCTCTTATTTTTATACCGCCAGGGCTGCTGCTGATATTATATTTATTAAGACACTACACTGACAATATAATATATTTTTCTTAGAACGTACGAGTTTTTGTTTCAGTAATTTTAAAAATGGTTTATATGAATTTATTCTCTTAGATAAGTGTTCATTGTTGTGTGGCATTCTCTCATCCGTTTAAATGCAGATGAGTGTATTCATGTTGGCCCGAATTCGTATTTGTCTGAATACGAAACTGAAAACTGAAATTTCATCACCAACCAGAAACCGCAAAAACAATCATTTTAAAATTTTAAAACAGATGTTTGGCAAAACATAAACTTAAAATTTCAAGCAACTTGTTTTATTTTAGCGGCTTTCTTGTCCTGTTATGATGGGGTACAAATTGCATACAGTGAGAATGGTTGCACTCAAGGTTTTCTCGTTAAAATTCTAAAAATGAACGTCGGAGTTTAGGGTCGTATTTAGTAAATTAGAACGGACGAAATTTGAAATGCTTCGCTAGTAATCTCAAATTGATAAGAATATTTTCCATTCCGTCAAATTTATTTCAATTTTCATATTTATCTATCTATCTATCTACGATCTATATATCTCGACATACACATACACACATACGCATACACACACACACAGATATATATATATATATATATATATATATATATATATATATATATATATATATATATTGTCACGTAGCAACGATTTCATTAACCATATAGGCGTTAGGCTAAAGTAAAATCTTAAATAAAGAGAAAATTAGTTAGATATAAAAGAAAGATAATCCAATGCTTCCGATTCGCGAGCGAATATATTCTATGATCAGCCATACCCCCCCTCTTCTCTTCACAAATTCTTTCTCTCCTTATCTCTCTTCCACCTGCCAGCCAAGGGCCCGTGAACTTAGAAGTGACCCGACGCGAGGATGACCTGGTTCTAAGATTTCGCGTTTGACCATGAGTAAACTCCAGACACCATCAGGGTCTCATGCTGCGATTCACGTGATCGGGACGTACGGAGCATGCGTTGAACTTTTGGCCATCACACAAACACTGCGTGATTTGTGCCCTATTCTCCTGCGTACCCGGTCAAGGACGAAGGGAACCCACGTGACTGTCTTTGGGGACAGCGAAAACCAAAGAAGGATTTTTCAGTTTCCCTCTGACCAGCGGCAGTTGAACATCGCTGGGCAAAAATCGTCAGACCGCCCACTGAGATGAGGAAGACCACGAAGTCTATCGACCAGTGATTGAAAGGCTGCTATTGACTGATCAACCCAACGAAATGCCTGTATGAAATGCTGGGGACCCACGAACACTTGCGAAAAGAAGAAGAATCCAGGAACATTGTCGGCCGGCCAAGATACTGATTTATCATCAGAACTCTCGCTTCGGCGAATCAAAACTTTGTGAAGATACCAGCCCGACTGCAAGATAAGTTGGTTCTTTTGGCTCGATCTATTTTCATATATGTATGTATTCGCTCGCGCCTTCTATTCTTTACTGATGTCCTCCCCCTTTGTTAAATGAATGTTCTTTTTTTTTCTTTCTTTGTTTCGTTATATATATATTTATAAATAAATGTTTAATTTTGAAAGCCATCGTCTTGTGTCTGTTCTTCGTTGATTCCCTTGTGTCGCTTCCATTTCTGAGTGAAGACCCAGAAAAAGAAACCACGTTTTCCTTTTTTTTTAGAACCCGTGGTTCATCTATATGCTACAAGTTCGTAACAATATATATATATAGTCAATCGTTGAATCATCCTGACGATTGAACCGAACATTTACGAAAAAGTTCATCTACAAAACTTCGGAGATGAAGTGCCGAATATAACATATATCAACTAAGTGACAAATTTTATTTGTAATATATATATATATATATATATATATGTGTGTGTGTGTGTGTGTGTGTGTGTGTGTGTGTGTGTGTGTGTAAAATAAATTAATCCTAACATATTGACGTATTGAACACTCTTCGTTTCAACTTATTACTTGCCGTTTTTTTTTTGTTTTTTTTTTTTTGTATCAGAAATTTAAGTTACTGGACGATTTCTTTCGCTGTTTGGAGGTTTCTTTCTTTATTTTTCAAAATTTTTGCGTCGGATACCAATTTGTTTGAAAATTGTGCTATCCAGGTTTTTTCACCCACCGAGTTCAAATAGATTTACATCATATATATATATATATATATATATGTGTGTGTGTGTGTGTGTGTGTGTGTGTGTGTGTGTGTGTGTGTGTGTAATGAGCAAATACCCTTCCCAATGCCACAAAGTTCGGACGCCTACTCAAGTTTCACGTTACTACGATCGTCAGTGACATATCGTCTGAAGTTCGCTTGCAACATGAAACTGACAGTCGCCATACAGTGTTGATTCCTACGTCCTATGTGTATTGTTTGTATCAGCTTGATTTAAAGCTTACACGTTAAGCGATTACAAACATAGCCCTAATTTTGACAGGTATAGATTTTTCTATTATTTTTTGCATCTTATGTACACGGTGCGAGGGGTAAATTGCCTCCATTCATCTTCCCACAGAGCCTCAGAATCAATACGGAGGTCTACATCAAGTGCCTTGAAGAGGTAGTGCTGCTCTGAGGTCAAGATGATGGCTGCTGGAAAACCATATGTCTGGTAACCGGACTCTTCAACAAGCCACACATGCACCAGAACCGTGTCATGGCTGTCAGACAATTTCTACGACCACATCACTCCTTACATCTGGTTACCTAACTCCACAGATTGCAATCCCCTTGATTATTATATGTGGTGAACAGTTGAGCGGGAGACCAGTAATACTCCTTGTAACACCAAAGCTGAAATGAAAGCAAGAACTATGGTAGCATTCACAAACGTAATGAGGGAAATGTTCAGAAGAGTTGCAGGGGATTCCGAAGTCATCTGGAGCTGTGTTTGAAACCGATGACGATTTTATTGAATAAATTTACTCTTTAGTATTTCAATATATTTTTGTGTAATATGTCTGTTAAAATGGGACAACAGTATTATTTTCATTTTTGCGTAATTTAGATGACAATTTGTCCATCGCACCCTGCAGATAACTCTGTTATATACTTTTTGTGCCTTCTGTTGGTGACTTCATATGGAATTACAAAAGTCCACGAATTTTTGTTATATATTTGAAAATTTTCAGAATATCAATTTGACTAAAACTTAAGCAAACAAAAAGAAAAAAAGATAAAATTAAGCAAAGAGAATTATTAAATAAGTTTTTTTGTACTGTATTACAAAAATTCTGTCACTTTTCTTGATCAGTTACACTGAAATATATATCTTTTCTTTGGGGGTTTTGAGGAGTATGGAACAGCTTCTTAATTGTTTTTGTTTCCTTGCGTAACCTGACCCTGGGTGGTAGCACCTGTTAGGGTCCCAGCTATTAGCAAATAATTAGCACCAAACACAAAAATTAAAACACTGGGAAAGTATAAAAAAAAATTTTTTTATAGTAAAAATACCAGCAATACAGTTTTATAAAAAAATTACCAAATATACATTTCTGTAATGAAATTGCCAGCCATACATTTAAAAAAAAATGACCAACACATTTTTATAATATAATACAAGACATGGTGTATATTGTCAAAAGAGAAAAAAGCAATTTGCTGATTAATCTCATTTCTTGGTAGGAGAAACAAGTTTTCACACATAATTTGATTTTGTAAGATTATTTGGTTTAAAAAATGCAGCTAAATGTTAAAATTTAATCATGAAATAATGCTATTATGATCAAACGACCAGGAAATGCGCCACTGTTCATTTAAAAACAAACGTCAATAATCGCAGAGGCAAGAAAATCCTCGCAGATTGGATCACACTCTCATCTTTTATTAAGGGTGTCCTCACCCACGACAAATAAATCCCCCCCAAAACACGTAATTCCCACTACATAACACTATATATACGGGAGAAACACGCAAGTGCATAAACTAAATTGATGTGAAATTTCATGAGAACATTTTAAAACAAAAAGCGACACTGATTTTTCATGACGCAAATAATCTTGCAGCCAAAAGATTCAGATATCTGTCAAAGTTAAATTGACAGATATTGGAGAGATATTGAGCCATATCTTCTCAATAGCAATCCACGGTGGAATAATGGATAATGTCTCAGATTAAAGATTCGGAGAGCCGAGTTCGAAATTCCAGTCGAATTCATTACATCCACTTACATGTTAAATCACTTGGGAAACATGAACATGGAATTTTCATATTTAGATTTCGTAATTAAATAACCCATACGGTTTGATATGCCACTAAACAAAAACAGTCAATCAAAAAAGTCATAAACAATTTAAGCAACTTTAACACTACTTATTGCACAAAATTTAAGCAATCCTAGTACTGGTAAAAATTGTCAGATAAAAAATCCTTATAAAAGCCATGTAATATAATCTGACTGTCTAATAACATTATCTGACTGTCTAATAAATAATATTAATAATATTTGACAATTTTTTCTTGGTATATATCTCAAATACACAGTGTGTAGCCAAAATAAAGTTAGGTGATTTATTAAGAAACAGCTTGAATTAGAGTATGAAACGTCCATTATGTTTAATAATAATCGAACTATAATCAATTATTTCTCGATTAATAGCCTCTGTTCTCTTCAAATAATTCTAACCACATTTCAGTGGATTTGTACCGTTAAGTATTTTTTAGCTATCTTTGATCGATTAAGTTAGCTTAATGACAATAACGGTACCAAGTTTTCTGGTAGCAGTAATCGATACATGAGTCCAGATAATCGCCATGTATCAGGCACAGAATCTCAATGTAAGCACATTTACCAACGAGTGAAATGTGAATGCTACAAGAATGGTTGCCTTGGACAAAATGTGAAGGCCAATTATTGTATGCTCATTGTGTAAAAGAGAAAATGCCTTCAAAAAATAATTTTCCAAAGTGTGATACTGGTAAAATCTATTTGAATCCGAAAAGAAACTCATGTTACAAAAGCTGGCTTAGAAATAGCATCCTAAATGAATACGGAAATACCCTCCTCTCAGTATGCATAAGATCTCTCATACTCTTTTCTCTCACTCTCTCTCTCTCTCACTCATATATATATATATATATATATATATATATATATATATATATATATATATATATATATATATAACGAGAATTCTGCCAAATAAATGTAAACACACTTCCAAAAGGAAAAATTTGTCTTTCATAGTTTTACTAAATTACGATAACGCTGTTTCATGTGGTACGATATTTTCTCGACAGATGTCTTTACATAGCCAACTCTTAGACAAGAAATCAAAATACATCTGCAGCAATCCCACTGGACACTTTGGTCACCGTTTCCCCAGCAATAGTTCGCTGTAGTAATTAATGTCTGGTAGCTGAAGACCAACGTCTTAAGCATCTCTTGTGATTGTAGAGTCCACAGGCAACTTGTATTAATCTCTGAATGAATTTACTATTACAATATCTATATAAGTTATTCCTTTCCTGAGGTGCAAACACACACACACATACACATATATATATATATATATATATATATATATATATATATATATATATATATATATATATGATTACATGAATCATTCATACAAAAAAACAAATATAGAGTTTAATTATTTAAATGGCGAGAATACATCTTCGCAAACAATTTCAATAAGATACACTAACCCCGAACCTCTATATGAATATGATCCCTGTTTATAAATTATATATATATATATATATATATATATATATATATATATATATATATATATATATATATATATATATATATATGTTTATATATTTGTTTTTTGTATGAATGATTCATGTAATTATAAATTAAACTGCACCTGTAATCGAAATTAAAATAACTGATCCAACGTGCAACTTTCGGATAATAAGTGTGACATTTTTATGATTTTTGAGCAATATAGTTCATGCCACATTGACGGAAAACCTACCAGTACAAAAGAATTCTCCTATTACTATATTTGTACAAAAACGCACAACCTTAAAATTTAAAATTCAAACTCAGCGTTGCGACCGCCCGTTCCAAAACAGTAACACATTTCCCATAGCATTTTTTCGGATTACATCTCTATTTTCGTTGTCCTCTTATTACCGAGAAGTAAAAAACAAGAACAAATCTATTTCCATAGCTGAGGATGTCTGTAGGAACAGACGAAATCTTGTAAAAACTAAAAAAAAGAACTTATGAAACTGGAATTTATAAACAGGGATCATATCATTCATATACAGGTTCGGGGTTAGTGTATCTTATTGAAATTGTTTGCGAATATGTATTCTCGCCATTTAAATCATTAATCTCTATATTTGTTTTTTGTATGAATGATTCATGTAATTATAAATTAAATTCCACCTATAATCGAAATATATATATATATATATATATATATATATATATATATATATATATATAATTTTCAAAAAGGGCATTTGTAGAGGAACAAAATGAATTGAGAAACAAGAGAAAAACTATTCTTAGCCGACGCGTTTTCTTCTCTGATAGACTACGGCAATGTAGGCTTTATTTTGTTGCACGTGTTTATTTACAATAGTGAGGATGTGATCGGTTCATCAAGGCTTTTAAATTTGAAAACGACCTGTTAGACATTCTCAAATTTAAAACCCTTGATGAACCAATGATATCAACGCGTTTGTAAATAAACACGTGACACAAAACAAAGTCTACATTGCCTTTATAAAGTTCCTTAGAGAACGAAATTCGTCGGTTAAGAATAGATCTTCCTAATGTCTCTTTTTATTCATACACATATACGCACACACACACACACATAAACACACACATAAACACACACACACACATTGTTTACCATCCAATAGATTAGTCGCATATTTATGTTAATGTGGTTTACACATGACCGTTTTAATAGAAAATACCATTTTTTTTCCTTTCTGTTAAGGTATAAATGGCTTTATATTTAACATTTTCTCAATGCTTTGTCTCTTCCGCCACTGACTTTATTCCCCGTTCCTTCTTTTTTCTCACTTGATTTCAATTGTTTAGTATTTGATATGTGTCTCTTATACTTACAGAATGGAAAAACGCATGCCGTTCGTATTCTACATCATAAGCTATTGACGCTAATAGAAACACACACACATTTATTCCCTTATCGCTCTTACTCTGAATATAGTAATAGTTTCTAACAATCGTATGATATTCATAAACAGAGTGCGAAATAAAAAGATAAAATCCTCAGGACATTTTGAATATTTTGTACGACTGCATAATGGAAAGCCCTTCACATCAGTGTAAATAACCATTTGATGTGATGGGGAAAAGTTTCTGAATATTGATTTTGAAACTCTGAATGTGTTTCTGGGAGATTGTAGATGCAAGCCTGCAGAAGATATTGAAGGTATTTAGTTGTTCCTGTAGGAAGCCAAATGAGATGGAAACAGAATCGCCCAATAGTCAAATTGAATGATCTTTATCAATAATTTAACATCTAAGTATATGAAAATTGTATACATCTGGATTCCATTTTAAAATGCTTGCTTTATCCTTTGCTAATCAAAAAACAACATAAGGCAACAACTACACACATTTCTCCAAAATTTTATCTTTATTTATATCAATAGAAAAAGAATAGATATACAACCTACCGATAAAAAATTCATGAAAAATATTTATTTTTCAACATAGTTTTCTTCTTTGCGCAACTACTTAATTCATTAGTATATATCGTGCATTTTAAATTGAAAATTTCAGATCGAATCGAAATTGAGCTATATATATATATATATATATATATATATATATATATATATAGGATGGCAGTAGTCATAACACGAGTTTCACGCTCACGCGATCTTCAGACGATAGGAACGGGCATCTCGTCTGAAGATCCCGTGAGCGTGAAATTCTGGTTACGACTAGAGCTATCGTTTTATGGGCTTTAACGTTGGTAAGCGTTTTTGGATCGGTTTAGGTAATCTATGCTTCGAGCACTTTAGTTTACCAAGTAAGTTTTCCTTTAGGCCTTTTTTTTTTACTTTTTCAGTAGTGTCAATTTTGTATTCGAGACTGTGTCTGGTTAAAAGTTTTAGCTTTTGGCATCTTGTCCGTTGGTCCCATCAGCGGTTTTTTTGTTTTCTGCTATATATATATATATATATATATATATATATATATATATATATATATATATATATATATATATATATATATATATATATCAACCTTCACTTGATAAGACACCGTCACTTGATAAGACACCAGAAGTGTTGAAACAAAATGGCTATTTTGTAGTGAATTTATTACATATTTATGTTATAATTTTCAAATAAATTATATTTGGTCTACTCTGTATTGAGCACTCTTTTAAGAATAGTATTTTTTGGTTATTGGAATTCATTCCGTATACATCAATCTTATACTTGGTTATATTATATATATATATATATATATATATATATATATATATATATATATATATATATATATATATATATATATATATTCTCCTCCTAGCTATCGGCTAAATAGTAAAATAGACTGGTCTTTTTCAGCCTTGGATAAAAACCAATATACTATAAAGGCAAGTCTGCGACTGAAGTTATCTTGATCATTCTTGCCACTGGATTATGATCGTTATGTTCAGTGGGTGCCATTCATGTTCTACGAGTGTCTAATACTAGAATCTCTCTAAATTACAAATACTTTCTTGCATTTAACGTCTAATTTAAGAAAGCAGTCGTGCTCTAAAACACAGAAACCACACACACACACACACACACAAATATATATATATATATATATATATATATATATATATATATATATATATATATATATATATATATAATTTTTTTTTAAATCAACACTTCTATCGAGTTTCCAGTTATGTATACCTATAAAACAGATTGGCGATAATAATTTTAAATTTTCTCTATGAACAGACGAAATAAAGTCTAACATTTTCAAGGAAATATATTTTTGCTTTCATTTTGCAAAGGATGCAATGAGCTATGAGCTACGTTTTGAAACTGCAA
Source organism: Acanthosepion pharaonis (assembly GCA_903632075.3). Taxonomy (NCBI): domain Eukaryota; kingdom Metazoa; phylum Mollusca; class Cephalopoda; order Sepiida; family Sepiidae; genus Acanthosepion; species Acanthosepion pharaonis. The sequence continues at coordinate 3,235,924 of CAHIKZ030000001.1, forward strand.
GAAAGTGCATGTGTTTTTAGCTGCTTAACTGCTTCAGTTAACTTGTCAGTATAAAATATTTGTCAATCTCCTATGATCCACTCTAGATTTCTTTACATAAACTCAATGTGCATCAATAGATAGCTTCTCTAGACATCTATGATACTTTTTTGACAGAATAAAAATTGTGAATTTAAAATTAGACTTTTTTTTACGTAAGTGAATAATTTTCAAAACAGGAATTGTGGTTGTTGAATAATTATTAGTTAAGTACAGGATATAAACATTTTTGAGAACCGTTACATAAATTGTGCACTTACGCTTTATTTCAAGTAAATCACCTTTAATAATATGAATTATAACTTTTTAAATTTTTCTCTCTTAGGAAAGGAACTCTTCAAAATGAATTGTTTTTTCTTTTCTTTTTGTTTTTTTTTTTTTTTTTGGTGGGGGGTGTTTGTTTTTTACTCAGTTCTAAATTCATTTATATATGTAGGAAACAATAAAATAAAATCTATCATCAGATTTGATAGATTTAGTAAGTCTATCTATCTATCTATCTATCTATCTATATATATATATATATATATATATATATATATATATATATCTTTTTCTTTTTTTTTCTTTTTTCTCTCTTTCTCTTTCTTCTTCTCTTTCTCTTTCTTCGTCTCTTTCTCTTTCTTTCTTTATTTCTCTTTCTCTCTTTATCTCTTTATCAATCTTTCAGTTTATCTCTCTCTTTCTCCCTCCCAATCTCTCTTTCTCTGACTTTCTCTAACTCTATTTCTAGTTCTCTCTAGATATAACTCTTTGTCTCTCTATATATATATCTCTTTCTCTCTCTCTCTATTTCTCTGTCTCTCTCTCTATATATATATATATATATATTTCTATTTATATATATTTCTATTTCTCTCTATATATCTCTTTCTCTATCTCTTTCTTTCTTTCTTTCTCTGTTTATCTCTCTCTTTATCGCGCGCTGTCTTTATCGCCCCCTCTTTCTCTATCTCGCTCTATCTTTATCTCTTTTCTCTCTCTTTCTTTATCGCCCCCTCTTTCTTTCACTCGCTCGCTCTCTTTCGTTTTGTATTATTAACACATTTAATATAAAATATTAGTTTAAGCAATGAGTTGTAATTATGAATTACCTTAACTAATCGTTCAATATATCATAACAGATGACTAAAAGTGGGTTACGTACGACCATGTTCAATGCAAAATACAGTGACTTTACAACCCACCTGATCTCCATTGAAGAAAGTCATTGTTGTGCGTGTGGTGGGATCGTCGTTGTATTATCCCTATAGAGTTCTAAAAAAAGCAATGAAGCATATTCATAGTTCAAACATTTGCAAAGTATCTATGATTTTTCAAAAAAGAACTTGCGCTCGTCAACATGATAATGCTGTTCACTTCTATTATAACACAAGGCCACATTCAGTTTGAAAACAAGAAATAATTTTAGAGCTTAGTTGGCCTACTCTGTTTCACCCGCCATATTCCCCTGATGTTGTATCAACTGATTTACGTCTTTCGATCGCTGTACAACGCTTTGGTGGGGATAAACTTTATCTAATTAAAACCAGATTCAAGTATTCATTTAAGACTTTCTCACATGAAGCCCTGCGGAATTTTACTCAAAAGGTATGAAAAATCAGACTGATAAGGGACAAATCATTGCAAATAATGATGGATATAGAGTTGAATACAATGTAATTGTTGGTTTTGGGGTGAATATATTGATAGAAAAAAAACGGAAATTATTTATGACTCAAGCCAATAGAACGATGTTTTACTCGATTGACTTTTTCATAGTCAGTGGCTTTCGTGATTTGATTTCCATTGTTGTGCAGTAGACAAACAGACGCTATTCTTAGTGGCACTTCATAGATAATCACTTTGATTTAAGAAAAAACATATTAGCAAGGTCTGTTCTATTCTGTTTATTTTGTAAAATCCAATTATAAAAGTAGCGCTGTAATATATTCGTGTGTGCTTAAATGCACCTTGTTTTGAGTTGCCAAATGAATGTCCATTCTTGTGAGCCAATCTATTGTCAAGCGTCAAACTAAGAGAATAGTTATAATCTTAAACTCAAACTTCCTTATATCACATTCAGTTTTATAAGAAACTATAACTGAACAACAGTATTCACTAGTTGTCTTTAAAGATTTTATTCAAGATTAAAGATATATTGTACAGTTAACGGACCATTTGTCAAAACATCACAAACGAATATTTCTTGTCAATATATTATGTTAAATGATTAAAATCAGCAAAACAGAAGTTTTCTGATATAAAACTGTTTTTTCTTTCTGAATCTCTGGATGAGATACTCTTATAATTTAAATGTGGCCTATCGTCCTCATCTTTATCACAACATTTCAGCCTTTGTGCACTCTGACCTTCATCAGGTGTATGTCGATCCGGATAACCTACAAGGAATACCGAAATTAACCTATATGCTACATCTGATGAATGCCAGAGAGCATAACGGCCGAAACGTTGTGATAAGGACGATAGTCTACATTTAAATTAAATAAAATGTAGACTATTGTCAAAAAAGAACTTGCAACATGATAATGTTGTTCACCTCTATGATAACACAAGGCCACATTCAGTTTGAACACAGGAAATGTTATTTACATTTTATTTAAAGAATTACTGGATTTATTTTTAATCCGATACATTTATTACTTCAAACGTTATTTTTAGTGGATACCCGTATTTGAAATAGATGTTCCTTTTTATTTTTAAACAGTATATTATATATCTATCGGCCTGCGTACTCGAGAAATCTTATTAAAGAAAATGTACTCTCCGGTAGTTAAGGCACAACGGATGAAATGGAGGTTTCTTCCACAAAAGGAAATTCAGGTATGAACTCCGTCGTATTTTCTGTATTGAGATTTAACCAGGTATTGAACTCACAACTCTTTGGGTCCTGTCACTGGATCTAAACCAACGCCTTTACCCCACTGTGCCATGTGTCCTTAAGGACCTGGTTAAGGCAGTGGAAAACTTGGAGAGGTGAATTAACAGGAGATAACTGACATCCATTAGACATGGCACATGGAACTAGAACAGTCTACCCCAGCGAGCGAAATAAAGGGTTCAGTTCAACATTCCAACCACCTGAAGATGGTCGAACCGTACAACGGCCGAAACATTGTGATAAATATGACAACAAAGATGAGGACAATAGTCCGAATAATGTAAATAGTGTACATAATACCTCACCTCAGAAATATCGAGAGATATGAGAGAGTATGTATTTAAAAAATCACAATTCTACCAAGAAAATATTTCAAAAAAATATTTTTTATACTTGATCAGATTTGGGGAAATGGATTGGGCCGAGAATATTTCAGCGTCCCCACCCCTGCAATGGGTTGATGAGCCGTAGAAAATGATTAAATAACTAGACGTACTTTGGTTGACAAGATGTTTACATGTCGACGCTGTTTTCATCCACATGTTTGCTTAAGAACGCATCACGTTAAAACACCCGTTCCCTAAACAAAGACAACCAACCAAACAACTACATTTGTTTTAATGAATTCTTATGTGATTATTATATTTTACTTTTTGTAGGGGCCTTAAAAGAGAATTCAAGAATAATTTTAAAATGGTAATTTAAGTTTTGCATCTGTCCCTTTTTCGCGGTGTAAATTTATAGAGACAAAATTTGTCTATATTTCTGACATGAAGTATTGTAACTATTTAAACTACCATTGTTTAGACAGTTGTCCTCCATTTTTATTGTCATATCCATGACGCTCCGGCCTTCTTCAGGTGATATACATTGGAATTTCTAACCGAACACTTTATTTAGTCCACACGAATAGATTGTTCTAATGCCATATGCCATGCCTTTTCTGGACAATTCAGTTTCGTTTAATTCCCTTTATTAACTCTCAAAGTTTTTATTCCCTCTGCCGTGGCCAGGTATTGAACTCACAACTTTTTTTGGGGGTGGGGGGGATTGCTAAACCGAGCACTTATTTCTGTTGGGCTATGTTTCCTTGAGATATCCAGAAAGAAAAGGAATGGCACGTGGAATTCGAACAAATCTGCCCCCATAAAGGGTTGGGTTCGAAATTCCAACGTATATCACCTGAAAAAGGTCGGAACGTACAACAACTGAAACGTCGTAAATATGGAGACAACAGTCCAAACGATGTGAATAGTGTAAATAAAGTCATTAATGCTGTTAAACTAAATTCTTATATAGCATTCTACGTGAAACAGCGTCTATAAGAAAATCTCTTGAAGGGCGAGATTTTCAATTAATCATTATGAATGCAAGACAAATCGATGTTGCTTGTCCTTATGCTATTTAACATTTCTTCTTGCTAAATAACCTTTTTTATAAAATGCAATTCTCTGACTGCAGTGCTGATTTACATCTTAAAAACAAAGATGAATAAGTATGACAAGAAGCATGCTGCAAATTAATATCACAATTGAAATAGAAAATAATTACATATTTGAAGACATATAAGACGCACGGGTGCATAAGACGCACCCCAATTTCAGCAGGGCAAATCAAGAAAATTTGGTAATTAGTAAACTTAGTAGTAAATGGTACAGCCTAGGCTATATTTATGAGGTATTATTTTGGTTAAACAAACCATAATTAGAATTAAACGAAAAATAATAGGGAAAAAGAACTTGAGCCTATAAAAACTTTATTATATCCTTTATATGATTTGTACAACCTGCGTCTTGTTAACGCCTTATTGGAATAATTAGGATATAAAAATTCTGATTGTATTCACACCAATGTAACCGGAAGTTATCACAAGAAAAATATTAATGAAACAAATATATTTTACTAATATATAATTTGAATTTATTATTTTAGTGAAAAAAAGTACTAGTATTAAGCGTGATGAAATTAATATAATGAATATTATCAATGATAACAATTTCAATCTGCATAATAGACTTTTAAATAATGACAATAGGTGTATGAAAGGTACTCTAAAGTCTAAGCTAAAGTCTAAGTTGTCAGGTAGCTAATTTCGGTCTACTATGCCAATTTTAAAACTACATTTGACATATTAGACGCAGGTGATTTTTTTTTAAAGTGCGCCTTATATGCCGTCAAATACGGTAGTTCACAGTATATTTAAGGATATTACGTCTTACCAGAATAAAAACTTCAAATTGTACATCAATTTTGACCTTTTCTACTGCGGTGTCCCTTTGGGTCGTGGACAATTATAGCTTTCCACAATTAATCCTTCGAAGCTCTAAGCAATATTTGTGCCGTTACTATACCTCTCAAACCTGCCATCCATTTGCACAAGCTGTTTAGTCATGCCACCCGATGTTTCCTTGTACCCCTCTTGCCTTTAAGACGTCTTATGAGTGTCAGATTTTCCAAGCGCTCTTTCTTCATGCGTCTCGGAAATTTCAAATGTTTCTTCTCGATTGCAAGTATGTGTCCATTCTGTTTCCATTTCATTAAGATTTCATCTTTGCTTACAGTCTTTGTCCATAGATTGCTCAGCATCCTTCTGTAGAACGACACCTGTTTTGTATCAAATTTCCTCTTCATCTGTGAGAAAACTGTCCAGCATTAACTTACATATCGAGGAATTGATATTACATAGCAGTTCAGTACGTTTGTTATTGTCATTGTTTCTAATGAAGGTGTTTGATTTCTTAATACCTTGTCTTTTGCAATCCCAATAGAGTTTTCGGATTTCTGTGTCACATTATCCGTCGTCTATTATAACATTTTCCAAGACACTTAAATGCCTGTACATGCTTCAGCCTCCAATTTTAGTTCGCCTCTTGAGTTCTCCTTTAGGTAAACGATAAATCATTTACTATTTACTAATCTCTCATGTGTTTGCAATAAAGAAGGTAACAAAACTACTTTTTATATTACAAACGTAAACTTCAGCTTCAAAATTGGATGCTACCATATAGTGTTTTAAAGTCCCATACAAATAAACTAGTGGTTTAAAATAACTTAAGATTAAAAAATGTATAAGTATTATAATAACTTAGTTATAATAATTTAGTTAAAGGTGTGAAATTGTTAAGTAATAATGTAGTGTTGTCAACTAAGAATAAAAAATATTTTCAAATAGAAATATACGTTAAATGTTATGAGGTATTTGATTATTGAATCTCTGTGCTACGGTGTTATCTGTATGAGTCTTGCTTAGCACTTAATTTCAATTAACCTTATTAGCACAACTGAGAAAATGATTTCGTTTTTACTTCCGAGTATTTAATTAACTCAGATGATCAACTGCGAATGTTCTCGAATTTCTTGTTCTTTTTTTTCCTGTTGCACAATTCTGGGCGAGAATAATGATTCTTCTCGCTGACATTCACTTCGCATACTTTTTGTGGAAAATGTCAGAGTAAAAGAAAAAAAGAAAAATTAATTTTGAATAATTTTTATCCAAGCAATAAAGTAATTATAGTTTTTACAGAGAACTTAGAATGGAAAAAGCGTGTTACAAATAGCAGAGTTCGAGACTACTACTTCAATTAAGTATTATCCTTAAAGTAGCAACTTACACCCAGATAGAACGTTCTTACTCTCATTTTTCATATGCCTTCAGGGACCAGACGATCATGGCTCTCCACAACTTCATGTCCTTTGTAGCTCTTAACCTCTTCCCCGTCAATTATTTCGACGATTTTTTTTATTATAGTAACTAAGAAACTGAGGCACCTTGAAGTACCCAAGCAATGGCTAACACCAATATCAAACGTATGAGTTGACAATTAGACTCATTTCAAGCTCAAAAGGGCATAAAAAAGAATCAATATCGAAGTATAAATACAGCTGTAACTGTTTGTTTTTTTAACTTTTGGACGTGTTTATTAGGTCCATGTCTGAAAAAAAACAGTTTTCGGTAAAAACTTATATATATAAGTCAGGAGGGTGGGGAGGTTAATAAATTTTGTCTTTCTGCTGTTTCTCCTATTTACTCAAGCTCACTAAGTATGTTATGCGTGTTTTCATATCTCTCTTGCCTTCCGTCTGGGCTGTGAGTATCAAATTTTCCAATCCCTCTTTCCTCATTAGGTTCCCTAGAAACTTCAGTACCTGATGTTAAGCATAAGTAAACTTTTTGTCTCCATTTTCTCTAGAACTTCGCCGTCGCTCATATGTTCGGGCCATGGTATTCTCATCATCTTTCTGTAGAACCACATTTCTGTTCCTCGCCAAAAGTAAATGAATGTCGCCTTTTATATGTCAAGTCCTTTCTGTACATAAGACATCCTGGTTCACTAAAACCTTTTATATTTGTTGTTCTAAGTCATTTTTATACTTTACTATCTCTATTTTATCAAGTTCTTCCATCCATTCAGAAATTCATTAAGTAGATTGCTCGCTGTATTTCTTGTTTCTTGTATGTTCCATGAGTTTTAAATTCTCTCGGCCCTCTTTCTTCATTATTTCTGCGATAAATTTCCTTTCTAACTTTCTGGTCGCATATTTCTTTGTTTTTCCTAATTTCCCTAAGACTTCCCTGTTTCTCTCAGGCTCCACATAGTATGCTAAGAATTCGCCACTTGAACACGCTGTAGGTTCAAGTCTCTTCATTTGCGAAGAGACGGTCCCTTATTTACTGCCATATAGGAGATTACATAGCAGTTCAAAAACTCTTTTCTTTCTTTCTAAGATTGTCCTATGTCTTAATACATGGCTTAGTTTCTGAGAGAGATCTTTCGCTATATCTTTGCGTCATCAGATTTTTTTATCACATTTTCACTATTATATATATACTAGTGTACCTGTGCCGTCAAAATTGACGGCAAGAAGAAATGTACTATAAGTATTATATATTTTATTGTAAGCCATTTTGATTAATCCAAGTACAATTTTGTAATTTAAAATAGTTCGTTTTAACGTTAATAATTGAACAGTGTACAATTTATAAACACCAAAAGAAAGATACTCGTATATAATCCTTATAAATGTTACATATTTACAACCAAAATTATGTTTTCTGCAAAAGTTCCCAAAGTACAATATTTTTGTGTAATCTTTGGAAGGTCTGAATAATCCTCGACAGTCCGTAGATTCAATCTGTAATTTCAGAGTCTGCTTATTTCTCGTCCTACTAAGAGCAATCTATCATCAGACCTTTTAATTTATTTATTTTTTCTCAAGTTATTAACAAATATTCCACAAGATATGGTCCGAATCGTAAAATAAAAACTCCATTAAAACTATCTAATTCTTTAATTGTATAAGTTTTTAATTGCTATCATAAATAATATAAATGAAGGATGAGGTGAGCATAAAAAAAACTCTTTCGATGAGTAATGAATTATTACAAGAATTATCTTCCCGACTTTTTTAATTATAATTTTTAAAGTTTAAAATGAATTTCTAAAAATGAACAAAGCATTCTTGAAGATATATGTAGCGTAATATATATCGATAGCGATATTAATACGCGTCAACGGGACCAAGTTAGCATGGCAATGGGTGGGTCATCGTTATTTTGCACACTGCCCCTCAATGTTACACAAAAAAAATGTGGCGTATTATATATATATATATATATATATATATATAGATAGATATATATAGATAGATAGATAGATAGATAGATATTACTTTGGATTAATCACTAATATAAATATAACTTTTCAGTTGTCATTTTCTGAAGGCAAACATCCGTCTCATTTTAGTTTCTATTTTACTTAAGACCTCCTCATTACTCACATGTTCTTTCCATGATATTCTCCGTATTCACCATTAGAACCACATTTCTGTTGCTTCAAGTCTTTTTCATCTGTAATGAGATTGGTCAGCATCTACAGCCATATAGGAAAATAAATATTACATCGTAGTTTAGCATACTTTTTGTGTCTAACAATATTTTATTATGTCTTAATACTTAGAAACGTTTGCTACCCATTAGTCCGCGTCTAGTGGACCAGTACAGTAATAATGTTTAACGCTATAGCAATGACTGAATAATTTATTCCACTAAGTGAATGCCTAAGTAATAAAATGTCTTTGAATGAGGACTGCAAGTACCATTAAAAAGAGCACTTATAATTAGCATCAGAAAGAGACATAATGAAGATGGCTTAGAAAATTTAATACTCATGTGACACACTGAAGGTAGGAAGGACTGAGGAGAGCAGCACATAACCCACCTAACGAGCCTGTGTAAAAAGATTAGGAAAGAGCAAAAATATAAACTTGACTAAAAGCTACAAAGGACAGGGAATTGTGGAGTACCATGATCTCTCACGTCCTGAAGGGACACGGCACATAGAAAAAGGCCTGAAAAGTTTCGAAAATGCAATTTCATACAAGAAAACGTCGAAACTTTCCTAAATCAAACTCTGAAGGTGTTGTGATACAGTTCTCTTAAAATTGATTTTTTACAGCTTATCAACCTTTTCCAGGTTGTTTAAAACTAGAAAATATTTTTTAGATTGTAAAAAAATGTTATTATTATGATGATTTTACTGAAAATTACTCCTATAATTAACCCATAGCTGGGGGAGAAGAACTAGATTCATAACCTTCTCAAGGGTATTTGCACTTAAGTGAATACAACGAACCAAACTGTAATTGGAACTCAGCTCTGATTTCCAATTCAAATCGTTTTCCATTACACCACCCGCACATCCAAGCTTACATCACCTGGTATTCCCAAACGGCCACCCATCTAGATACTAACCTGGCTGGCTGTTGGTTAACTTCTGTAATCGTAGGAGAAGCGGTGTTTTAATGTGATATGGCGGTAAGCCTTGACATTACTGATTTACATATCGCAAGATTGTACGAACTGAATCTTTTTATTATAACTTTTTTAAGAAACCAAACTGGACTTATTTCCTGATACGTAGGCAAATGATTATCATACTCATTTATTTTTTTTACTTATATATCTACATTCGGTATTTTTTCTTATTTATATGTGCAGTATTATTCATTATCCCTGCTTATTTTTTCTACTTTTGCTCACTTGGGAATTCGTTGTAAAATAGTTTTTGGCATGTCATCTTGATTTTTTGCAGGATCTGTTTAAAATTCAACTCCGAATTTCATTCCATTTCGGAGAGTTGAAAAAACCGTCAACAACTCGTCATATAACTGAAACTCAAATCTCTTGACTTAAGTGTACAACAGTTAAGTTTATCACGAAATAATTAAAACTACATCAAGAGATTTTGCCTAATTTTCAAGCTTCGCTGTCATTTAACACATTGGTCAATCATGTCTTTTAGGTGCGCATGTTGGTGTTCCACAAACGAGAAAAGATCAATGTTGATTTTCTTTCCTACAGGAAATAATATCTAATGTTCAACTGTTATCTTCTCTCCAACGGTTACCCTAATTCGAACTCGTTTTCTCCGTTAGTCATTGGGGGATGAAATTGCTTTAATTTTCTTCAAACTGAGTGTTCGCAACCTAATTAACAAAAAAAATAATAATAATTGAACGAAATGCAAATTTCGACGTAATGACATCAGCAGTTTAAAATCTAGAAGAAGGTGCATACAAGTGCATATAGAAAATGACATAGAGAGAGAAGAATCCTTGGAATGTGTGAGGTGCCCGCTCGGTGATATTTTATCTAATTCTCTAATCAACGATGCGAGTTGAAAACTATCAGAACTTTTTTTTTTTTCGATTTCTTTATCTGGGGTGCTTTATCTTTGCTCTTATTGTAACTCACATGTGCCGTTAGTTGTTCTCTACCTTGTCAACTGTTACGCGTTTTATAGAATTGGAAATAAAATCATAACATTGAGAAAAGGAAGAAATAGATAGAAACAAATGAAATCATACAATATTTGTAGATATGTACTGGTCTCATTGTTTAAATATATATAACGCCTTTAGCATATGTATCCGCGCTTTTATTTATAAAAAAATTATCAGTCATATATAACTGTTTATGAATCTATTTTAGGGCAATGTTCACTCAGTGCAAGGACAAGAGTCACTCACGGCAGATGTGGTGCTGCATGAGCGCAAGAAAATGCAAAAAGTGAATTCCATGACTTTATGTAAGAAAAATAAAGGTGACCCCTAGATTTAAAGAGGTCAAGATTGCAGTGATCGGAAAACATCCTAAGTGTGTTTAGACGGATGCAATTGTTTGAATATAAGTTTGTCTGAGTAATTCTATTGAAATCCATGTACGGAAGACTTTTTATTTTTTTTGTGCGTATATATATATATATATATATATATATATATATATATATATATATATATATATATATATATATATATATATATAGTGTCACTGTTGGCGGGTTCGAGAAGAGAAATCCTACGAGCCGAGTTCGAATTCCGCCTAAGTTGGTTACGATCACTTTCAAACAGATACCCTTGGCAAATGTGTGAATCAATCTGAACTCCTCCAGCTGCTGGTTTAATCGCAGCGTAGACTGAGCTCTTTAGCTATGGTTAGCAACCAGCATAAAAAATTTCATTCAAAGACAGTTTGAAGACACGCTTAAGACTGTAGTATGGGTTACGGGACATGAATTGTGTGTGTTTCTCTGTCTGCATTGTGAGTGTATACATGGTTGACTTGAAAAAATAATGCTACCTCTGACTTGACGTTGGTGTGTATAGCTCGGCTGAATAAATTAAATTATTTAAAGGGACAGTTGAAATTTCTGAGACACACTATGAGAAAAGGGGTGGGGTCTAAATCTATCAGATATCATATTAAAGGCAACAGGGGAAGAGTAACTGACCTAATAAATGACAGATCGGGAACAAAGACTGATGACCTTCCAGAGAGCAACAAAGAACAATAACGCGTGCATTCACTCGCTATGGTCAGTTCGATTACTTTGCTATTGTTTTTCAGATAGTAAAATACTTTTGTTTATGGACAATCTATTATGGTGGCATCATCGTCTCTTGATCTTGTTGCCTGCTTACTATCGTGGCACCATTTTTGATCGCTGCTAATATTGTCCTTCTCTTTTGTATGTCTCTCTCAATTACCTGCATTTATTTTCTTCTAGTAAATTTATTATTATCAACAATGTTATTTCCTTTAATTTCTGGTGTGTACATAATTCTTTCCGGATCCCGCCTAGAGATGTAAGAGTCATCATGACTTTTCCACTAATCAGTTAAAAAAACATACATATTTTACATGGATAATGTCCTTCGTAAGGTGTGAACTGTATTTGTGAGAAAAAAATTTTGTATTACTTTAATGCATGGGCTTCCAGGAATCACTTGAATGAGTCTACCGGGATCTTTTCCAATCAATCCGAGGGCTCCAACTACAACCGGGATTGTTGATGTTCCCATGTGCTACATTTTTGAGATTTCGATTTCAAGGTCCTTTTATTTTGATAGCTTTTTGAAGATCTTCAAAGATACATTGCAGTCTGCAGGGTCTGCCATGTCAATAAGGAGGCTTTTTTGTTTGCGGTCTCTAATAACAAAGCCTGGGCGGTTCTTTCTGTGAGTATTGTGTAGTCCCATAAAATTGTAACAGGTCCTATCTCCGTAACCGGGTCTGGGTGGTGTTCAAACCAATTTCTTTGAGTTTCCTTCCCGTAGAAGATGCAGATTTTCCAGTGCAGGTATTGGCCCACTCTGTGATGACGGGTTTTATATTCAGTGGGTGCCAATATCGTGCAACCTGATACAAGATGATCAATTGTTTCTGAACATTTACCACAGAATCTGCATTTTGGGCTAACACAATATTTTAGTATGTGTGCTTGTTAATTTCTAGTTAACAAGCATTGGTCCTGTGCAGCAAAAATAAAACCTTCCGTTTCAGCTTTTAGCCCTGCACTACGTAGCCACTGATAGGTACGGGGTTGTATACATCAACTTGTTTGGTACGGGCAAAGTTTTGACCGTGAAGCGGCTTATCTTGCCATCGTTTCTGTATCTGGCTGGTTGCATTTGCTTTTGTACTTTCTTTTTTAAGTATTTTGCAGCTTCAGTCGGTGTATTGTGCTTTACTTGTATTTATTTAACCCATTTGAAACTCCATTTTGAACTTGGCTTCCTTTATTACGGAATAAAGACGCTTACTACTATTATGTTCTTTGACACATATCATCATCCAGTCTTCTGTAGTTTCCAGGTATCTTTGAAGGCCAATTGTTGTAGTTTTGTAGGACAGTTCTAGTTGAACTAATCCTCTGCCTCCTTCGGATCTGGGCACATACAGACGATCAACATCAGCTTTGGGATGATTAATGCGGTAGCAAGTGAGAAGCTTTCTTTATTATTATTATTATTATTATTATTATTATTATTATTATTATGTTTTGGCATTGCTTTGCGTAGTATGAGTTCCCCCAAGTCTCAACGTGGGACTTCAAGAGACAATATTTTTTTGCATCAGAAGATGTAAACAGATTAGGTGTCATGACCTAATGGAGAAATTATTATTATTATTATTATTATTATTAAATTGATTTCTTTAATGTTATGTCAATTTAATCGAACGGTGGTCCTAAAATTAACCTATAGATGCGAATGTGTATTTCCAGAAAAATAGATTCACTAGAAACGTTTCTTAATAAAAAAAAAAAACTTTATCAAAATATCTTTCTTCCATTTTTCATTAAATCAATTAACAAAAGAATTTCACTAATTTTGAGAATTTTAAAAATGAACATTCCTATATATCCATCGAATTCAATTTTTTCTGTTTCATTATTTTTTTTTTACTTTATTTTTTCATTGATCAAAAGCTATTGTCACTTACCGAGACAACATTTTTATAAGATAGGCATGTGTACGTAATATTTTAAGGATGTAAAGAGCGCAGTAAACTACCCAAGACAAAAGCGCCTTTCAGTCAAAATCCGAATATCTGGTGTCCAACATATCGTATTTTTCACAGCAATTCTGAATTTGAGCGACCGATTTCTTTATGAGCATGCGCAAAGTGGGTGGTTTGTTGGCATGCTTCCTAATAAGGTGGAAGGATGGGAAAATTCCCTGGCAGGTATGCTCTTTGGCTGGCGTCCATCCATTTGGTGCATTAGCAAAGATTAACCCTGAAACTACCGACATAGGAAGTGTCAATGGTTGGGTCTAAACTTTCACATCTAATCTTATTCAACATTCAAGTACCATATTCAATGAAATGTATAACATTCGAACAACTGTGTTATTCAAGTTACGATGCAACCCGAGCGTTTCATAGCATAACTACCTGCTTTGATTTTCTTCATATATTTATTCAAACTTGTTTATGGCTTCGTTTCAAGACAATGTAATTTCAAGGTAGATTTTAATGTATTCTTTGGACTATAATGCAACAGGTTCACTGTTATTTCTCTGGTAGTATTGAGGCTCATCTGTTACGGATGGGGCTGTTTCTGCTTCTGACATTGAAACGATTTAAAAACTGGTTGTATTTAATACCTTCTCAATTAATATTGTTAGAGGCATTTGACGTCATAAAAAACATTTACGTTGAGTCATAATTTCTGTATATGTCTATCGGTTTATCATCAAAGACCAATAAATATTTATTCAGTTATATAATCCCCATTATTTGCAATAACTTATTCTCACTTATCAGTTAGATCTTTTGAGTAAAATTCCGCATGTTTTGATGTGACAGTTTTCAACTGTTTTCTCTTAAATCTGGTTTTCGTTGAAGGAATTGTCCCCATGAAAGTGTTTTGTTCAATAAATAAATAAGGTAAGAAGCGGTTGGCGCAAGATCACGTGATTACAATGAGTAAAGTAGAACAGTCCAAATAAGTTCTAGACTTGCATTGTCATGAGGAAGAAAATTTTACAACCAAAGCCTTTAATGGACACTTTATGCCGGCTGGAAATAAAAAATGTATATTTAATGTTTATTTGCGTTTTAAGAATTCTAAATGAATAATACCTCGAAAATCCGACCACACGCACAACATTTACTTTATTCCATGGAATCTTTTGAGGTCGGTTGTAGACATTTTTTCTTCGTTAATCCACTGCCTTTTGCATTGAACATTGTCGTATGCGACACATTTTTCATCATCTATTATGATATATTTGAGAAAAAAAGTTAATTAAAATGATATATTACTTATTAGTCAATCTAATATGATTGATATTTACACTATTTACATTGTTCGGACTTTTGTCAGCATCTTTGTCATATTCACGACGTTTCGGCTGTTGTACGCCCCGGCCTTCTTCAGGTGATATACGTTGGAATTTTGAACCGAATCCTTTATTTAGTCCACGGGAGTAGATTGTTCTAACGCTTCGTGCCATGCCTTTCTGAATATCTGAGTTTCAGTTAACTCCCTTTAGTAAGTCAACTCTCCACGTTTTTGTTCACCCCCGCTGTGGCCAGTGTTTTAACTCTTTGGGTCAAGTGACTTTTGCATTACTTCAACCAAGGACACATAGCCCAGCGGATGAAAAGCGTTGGTTGAATTAATCCGAAAGTTGTGAATATGACAATAACGATGAGGAAAACAGTCCGAACAATGTAAATAGTGTAAATAGTTAAAATACGTCATCTCAGAAATATAGACAGACTAATACAATAGATATTCCTCTAATATTTTGTTTTGTTGCGTACTTTTCATAAGTATACCATTTTTTATCTACTGACTCAAAATTAATCTGATTTAGAGTTTAATATTGAATACACATTTATTTGCTTATCTCAATCGGATGTAATCTTAGAGTATCAGAATTGTTTTACAATTAACCGCCAAAACCTTATATTGGTTATTACTGGGTTTTAATTTGCTCTTATATATTTACGTTTTGTTTGACGTGAAATATTTTCAACTTGCGTGAATATCTTTTATACCAGGCACATTTACATGGTAGTGTTTTATTTTGCGTAATGAATTGAATTGGCAGCGAAAATTAGTAACAAATATGTCATTTTCTATTACGTCCTTCCTGGTAAATATTGAGTAAATACACGAATAAAAGCTATTCATAATTTTTTTTATATTCTTCTTATTTTATCTTAACTGACAAATAATTTCATGCTGGATTATTTACTACTTCTTTTTCAATAAGGGATTATTTTTTGTTAACCAAATTGTCATCTTAATATAAGAAAGCAGCACATTTATTATTGTAAATTATTATTTCCATAGACTGGGTTGCACAAAGTTTACTTGACAGTAATTTATAATAATATTTTTCATTACTTCAAACGTTATTATGGTGGAGACTTCATATTTGAAACAGAAGCTATCTTTTTCTCTATTAAACAGTATTAGGTCTATCGGCCTGCGCATTAGAGAAATCTTAATAAAGTAAATGTATTCTCCAGCAGGCATCTTTACTGGAGAACAACTTTACTGTTTCTTTTCTCTCATTCAGAATACCAAATTTTAGATTTAATGAATCCCGAGACTAATAAACATCTTATGTAAGCCTGAATAAACTTAAATCCATGGATGCGACTGAGTAGTATCATAATGCTTCAACATAGGTAACAGGACAAAATCCCAGCCTCTTATCAAAACAGTGGACAAAATCCTTGTTTCATAAATAAGTCTCTTGTATAAAAAGAAACAAATTTAACATGGAAAATTCAGACATTAATGTCGAATTGAGACAACAATAATAATATCCAATATATATAGTTATATCTCTTAATTCGGCGTAATATATATTCGTATACGATCTCCGTGGTTTGTTTACATTTTGGCGTCTTAAAAACATTCTTCTTAGGGATTTCTTCACATAATGTCGGATCTTATTGGATAACTATGAAATATATCGAACACGTAACCATAGTATTGTTAGAAAATCTATTTTTAGAGCTTACAAACAGCAAACCCATACACTCGTGAATTATTCGAAAGAAATCTCTCTTAGTCTTACCTATATATATATCCAGAGTATACATTGGATATTATTATTATTATTATTTTTTGTTGTTGTTGTTCTTGGTCTTGTTATAGTTTCAATTTAATTTAAATTTACTTTAATTTTCAATGTTAAATTTGGTTCTTTTTATATATAAGACTTTTATTTATGAGGCTGGAATATTGTTCACTTGAATAATTATTTGGGCAGTGTTAATTCCTTTCAGCTAAAATACAACGCATCTTTTCTTCTGTATTTCAGATGACATCTTTTTTGCAATAACTGCTACTTTGCTTACGGTCATATCATGTTGAAACACAGATTATCGCACGATGACCGAAGTTCAGCAATGTCAAGCCTGCTCAATATCTAAATGGGTGACTACTTGAAAATACCAGGCGCTTTAGGCTTGGATGTACGGGTGGTGTAATGCATAATGACTCAGAATTGGAACTGAGTTTCCTGAGTTCCAATTCCAGTTGGGTTCTTTATATTAACTTACAAGCAAATGACCTTGGAAACTTTATGAATCCACCTATTCACCAAACCATCTATGGGTTAATTAGTAAGACATTTATCAATGTCATCATCTGAAAAACATCTTATAATATAAAAATATTTTATGGCTTTAAATGGCTTTTAAAAGGTTGATAAGCCGTAAAAACTAAATCGATCAATCAACCTTGAACAGTACAATCTTAACATCTTCAAGTCAAGAGTCAATCGTTATCTATCCTATTTATCCACACAATTTTCACGTCATACATTCTCTTTTACAATTATAACATCTCATAACCATTTTAACATTAAGTCTCTACCTTGAGTTGCACTCGAGCATTATATTGCCTGAACTTAAATATAAAAAAGCGCGCTCGATTTCTTGATAGCCAGACAGTCTGCCTGTAGACTTGATTATCTCACTTCTACTGGGAAGTAATTGTCCCCAAAAGGTTTTGACACTCAATATTGAAGTTTGTTAACTTAGAAAAATGACCAATAATATATATATATATATATATATATATATATATATATATATGTACGCACACACACAATTTTCGTTCATGGTTTATGCGTATTTTGTGGGAAAGCGTGCCGTTTGTTCTATTTTATGTCCGTTTCTATGGATGGAGAGATGGTGATCGATTTGCACTTTTCCAATGACTATCGTGTTATTAGTTTCTTCCCCCGGACTCTAGCGGATTTCGGCTGAGAGAAGATTCGCTTTACACAATATCACGTCTTCACACAAATCTCGTCAAATCACCAGAAAACTCTCGGGCAATCTCGTCTCTATCTTATGGGAATTCCAAACAAAGAATATCAATTATCCTCTCTTCTCTCAATCCTCTCCCTCTTCTCATGCTTTATCCCTTCAGGACGTAGGTAATTATGGCTCACGACAATTTTCTGTCTTTTGTTGCTCTAAGTAATTCTTGTTGAAACACCTCTTTGATTTTGGGGTACTTGTTCCGTAATAATTTGTTTAATCTTTACTCTTTCGCTTGTTTGTTTTACTTTGAATGTTAAAAATAAGGTGACGTGGCTTCCTTCTGTCTTTTCTACAGATATTTTCATGACAAATTTACTGACAAGCATTTTTCTCTTGAATCCAGTTCATATTTTCGTCTTTTCTTCACTCCTCCCTATACTCAGTCTTTTCTCTCACGCCCACTCACTGTAATTCACTGCGTACTAGTAGACCTTATCTTAGGCTGTCCTTGTAGCTTCTACTAGATTCGATAACCTCATCTTAATGATTATAAAAGTTTAAGTCAAAAAATGACCAATTTTCAGAAATTGTTTTTGACTGAATTTTGATAAATCAAAGTGTATATATTTTTATTAGTGATTTAACAGATATCAAATACTACTCTAAGCTTTCGTTTTTACTTTGGGAATTTAAGCACGGGTACTAGACTGGCGTCAAGATCTTATCAACTTATAGCTGAGCTAGCTAAATGTAGCCGTAAGTTCTATGCTGACAGTTTCTTTTCTCACTTTTCCAGCTCTCTGCTTTCCAGCCAACTTCAATCTTCAAAAATTAAATGCATTGTCAATCGCTATCTACTGTTTTTCTGAAAACTCTTTTCTCTTCTTGCTCATTATTAATATTTCTGTTTCTTCCACACGCTCCAGCCCCTTGTGTCTTAGTGGCTTTACTGCCTTGCATGGGGATGATACCGATTAAAAAAAACTGTTTGCTTGTTCAAGTGTATATAAAATAATGCACAATTTTATCAAAAGTAAGAAATGTAAAAAAAAATTGAATTGATTCACGCCATTCTGTAAAATTTAATTTGATAAATTTTCGGTTATTTATTTTCGATCGTCAGCTGTTCAAAATAATGCGTCACCCAGTTGCTTAATGGTCAACAATATCATACAGTAAAAAAAGAAAATGGAACTGATATCATAGGATTTAACAGCAATTCACATATTCTGTTTTTTGTTGTTTTTTTTTTGTGGGGGGGGTTCTTTGGCGAATTGTTTCATTCATCTTCAAAGGAAACAAGTATCGGAGACTTATTTGGACTGAAAATTCGCAAAGTGACATAGGCTATTATTTATTTCTCCCAACCCTAAAGAAAAAAAGTGGATTTGATCAGCAGAAGCAAAACGAAAATGGGAATTCCATAAAAGTGTGTCTAATATCTAATAAAAACCTATCGATTTTCAATGGCGTTCAGATTATTGGAAGGAAATATTACGACTGAAGTCGAAATATGGATTTTGACCGAAATTGAAACCAGCAATTCGACTTTTGTTGTCAGAACCTCCTGCTAGATCACACTTTTATAATGAATAGGATGCAGATTTTTCCCTTTGGCATATTCGCTTTCCGAAATGAATGTCTCTAAGTGTTTATCATTTCGCAATGCTGTATAAAATTGGCTTTGATTGGGTTTTGTCTTGTTTTTTTCTTTCTTCAATTCCTCCTTTGGTCCTATACATTGCTGAGCCATGATTCACCCGATTCCTTCCTTTTTCACTTATCTCCCTTGCACATTTCAAGAGTCAATCTTCAGTTGGCACTGGACGCCCCTTTTAATCTTCACTCTCTGTCAGCTTTCTCATCAATAATGGACGCTTTCTTGCTACTTTCAAATCAATAATCTAAACGCTTACAAAACGACAATTCAGTGTTATTTCCGAGTAATTGTATGAAGGATAATCGAATTCAAAATGAAAAATAAACTAAATACATCTTAATTTTCTAAGAGAAATTTTAGAAGTATCTTGCATACCAGTCTCCAGTGTTTGTGTTAAAAGGAAGCAGAAGTTTGTCAACATTCCACAGCAGGATAAATTTTCAAATATTAAACCGGTTTAGACTTTTCATTTCAGATCATCTAGCATTGGCTAGTTTCTAAGAGATGATTATACTAGGTGAGAGTGTCTCGAATTTTACAAGTACCAAAACTAATTTTGGATGTTTTTTCCCTTTTCGTCTAAATTAAATATTTAAGGAGATGCGAAATTGACTTCAGTGTTACAAACAAGGAAAATGAATTCGGCAAACCGTAGTTCAAGTCTACTTTGTACTAATGCTTCTCGGAAAGGCATGTGGGTCAAGTCAGAAATTACTCCCTGCTGCTGAAAAAGAATACAATATGACGAGGAATGTATATAGAGAGAGATGGATCACGATAAATAATCCCAGTTGCTCCATGAATTGCTGACACCTGTCGCTTGGCTGACGGCAAGATGATCAAATTTAGAACCTGAATTTTATCCATTTAAATATTTATTATAGAATATATTCAGAATAAATACAGACCGTCATAAAAAATAACTTCAAAGAGTTTGTTGTCAGAAAGAAAAGGAAATTAGCCGTCGCGATGCAGATGTCCATTTAAACTTCAATCAAATCGCCTGTGTATGTGCGCATGTATATTTTAATTCAATGACAAACCTAAAAAATATTTCTACAATTTAAAAAAATAAAAAAAACTTTTAAAAATAATTCTAAATATTACTGAATAATGTCAAAAACTTCAAATTTTTATAATTCTTTTAATATATTTTTATAATTCTCTAATTTTCGAATTAAAAAATTAGCGCTTTATTTATATATTTTTCAAATTTAGGATTGTATTGCTCAACCTAGAAAGCTGGTTAAACTAAACAGGAGAGAAATGTCTTCTTCATTCTCATTCAAATATAGTTTTATCTTTAGATATTACTAAAATTGAGGTACCTAAACAAACAAAAAAAATAAAATGCTATAATTAAGGTTTAAATGCATTTTAAAAATTCTTTCTTGAAGCTTTGTTTAGTTTTATTTCCAAGTTAAGAGATTAAATTTAATATTTACAATAAGAAAAATACTTTGCTGTGTTTTAAACCATATTAAAATTGATTGCAATTATGTTTTTAGATCACTAAAATCTGCGATATTGACAAATCTGTCAGTACAACATAATTATCTTTATTAAAAATATCTTTCAAAAATAAAATATACTTTTCTAAAACTTTATTTATGGAAGATTAACTGATTTGAAGTTTAATTAATCTGAATTAAAACAAATATTACTTACCTTTAGTCGAAAATATTGCAGAAAAGAATATTTAAGACGGGGGTAGGTGTTTTTCGGGTGGGGGAGGTGTTGATAGATTTAGCGATTGCCTAATGTTTGTTTGTTTTTTTTAAGTAAATGGCACCTCGTTGTAAAAATTACCTGAAGAATACAACGTGAACGCCTTGATTATATAACTTTTTAAATATTCAGTAATCTTAAAAACTTAGGAAAATATTCAAATATATTCGCTCTCCTGTCTTATTTAGGCTTGTTGAGAAAATGTTAGAAAATTTACTACAGTTACCTCTTTTATTTTCTGAAGGATGTCTTTATTTACAAAAAATCAAAATTCTTAAAATACAGGGGGTCGTTGAAGTGTAATAGGCTTTTCAATTTATGATTAATAAATATAGTTTTTACTTGATAACAATGTCACTTAACTGCTACAAATTAATACAAAATTTTTAAAGTTTATAATCAAAATTAAAAAAAAAATTAAAACAATTCTTGTGAAAATACATTATTCATCGATTTTTTTTTCTCAAGACAGTATGGTGCATAATATATCTTATCCATAAAGCAATTAAGAGCTTTTCTAATTAAATAATGTTTTATTGTTTGTTTTTTATTTTATGATTCAACGCAGAATTTCTGTACCTGGGGTGGGGTTGTTTGACAAAAAGAAAGTATTTGAATTCTCCAAAGACATTTGCTTACAACTAATATAAAAATTAAACGCTACAAAAATGAATTTCTCGAAAATGTCATTAAACTAAATGTTGCAGGGTAACGTATTTAAAAAGAAAAATGATTTTCTAAAAAAGAACCGTTTCTAAAATATTCTAATTAATTTGTGAATAAATACTGAAAGTTTCATTTAAATCCAATAATCCTGATTTTTGAGGGAATTTCCAAATAAGTTATTTTCCACAACAAGACGCTCAAATTTCCCATACTAATTTAGGGTCACCCGTTCTCACAAGAAAAACATTTTTTAACCAAAATTTCGAAGGTTCTAAAAAGGATTAAAATAATTTAATAATCAAAAAGTCCTTTGGTCTTTCCTCTTAATAATAAAAGATTTTGACGATTAAACTTTGTTTTTAAGTTTTGAGCATTTTTTCGTCATGTATGCTCAGTTTTAGCGAATCTTATTTTTAGCGAATCTACTAAAATGTCATTAATATCCTGTCTTCTTTTTGCACATTTTTCCAAACACAAATGTGAAAACGCTTGAAATGAATTAGCGATTTCCATTTTGCCTGTTAGTACTTTGCTTTAAATTCTTTCTTTTCTCTTACAATGCAAAGATTAATCCGATTCTTTTTGTTTTCTCTTCCAGGCGTGCGTCTGTAGCCGTACCGTCATGGTCCAGTGGACCATTCCTGTAAGTACCTGAAAATTTCATTTTGGAATTAACGCAATCAGCATTGAAGTAGATATAGATAGGTAGTTTGACAAAGTGCGGAGGGACATTTAATAGAAGATATTTAATGTCAACCTTTTATCGACACAGTTGTGAATATTAAGTTCTCCCTGTTATGATACAGAAAATTCAAATCCTTAAAAAATAATACGTTTGCGTAAACACACACGCATTCACATACACGTACTTATATTGTAAATATATAATCCAGTATGTAAAACCCATAGTTGACGTGTTTTGCTGTCCAAACAGTCATCGGAATATAGATTTTATTTCAACCCAACCAACATTAACGAGGAATCCATGACAAGAGCAGTGGGCAAAATCTTAATGTCATAAATAAGTTTCATGTATAAAAAAAAATTAGCATTGAAAATTGAAGGAACTTTGAATTCAAATTTTAAGGTCAATTTGCAACAATTATGATAATATCCAATATATAAATTTATATGTAAGAGAAAAATTTATTTTTGTTGGGTACTTCATAAGTTTATGGGTCCACTCTGTTTGCGACAGATATCGTAGTAAATCAATCTAACCTCTAAAAATACGTTTTCTAACATTGCTACGATCATATATTCGATACATTTCATAGTATTTCAAACCACGGAGAATATACACACACACACACACATATATATATATATATATATATATATATATATATATATATATATATATATATATAGCCAAATTAAGGGCTTAAAATAAAATTTTTATTCGTGAAATAACTTTCTTGTTCATATATAAGTGTATATATTGGATATAATTATTATTGTCTCAATTTGAAATTAAAATTGTAGTTAAGTCTCTTCAATTTTTTACGTTAAATTTATGTCTTTTTATATATGAAACTTATATTCATGGGACTGAGATTTTGTCTACTTTTGGAATGAGTTGCTGGGATTTTGTCCTGTTACCAATGTAACGAGAAGATTTTGTCCTGTTACCAATGTAAAGAGAAGATTTTGTCCTGTTACCAATGACGAGAAATTCACTTTAGTCAGGTGGATGTTTTCGTATATATATGTAATGGAACTATATTTGAACGTCTATATGCGCAGACATGGGTCTAGGAAGATTCGGTAACGGAAGATTCGATAACGAAAAATTCGGTAATTTTGACAGGGGAGGAAAATTCAGTAACTATAAAATTCAAGTCGATTGAAAATTGATTTTAAAACCGTTCTGGAGTGGGAATTTAGGTGCTAAATTTCCTTCTCATATATTTTTAAATAACTGAATATCGTGGAGTCCAGTAAACAGTACCAGGGCTCTACTTGCAGAATGGCTGTTTAGGGGGCTAAACCTCCTTCCCTAATATTTTTCTTAAAAGTATTATTAACTACGGCGGCCTAGATAAAACCTTACTACAACAATACCATTGCTGTATTTTCTAGTAGTGGGGAGCTACCCCCTATACGTTTTAATAAGCATTAACTAAAAACAATCATATGTTCCAGTCCAGATAAAACCTCAAGATCGTACTTTCTGGATGTGAGGTTTAAGGGATTAATCCCTGTCCTGTAATATTTTTAAATAAATATTTTTTTTTAATTAGTATTTAATTAATTACTATACTCTATTGTTTTCAAACAAATAAAATCGATTTATCTAAGTTAAAGTTAAGTTCTTGTATCTTCTTTTCAAATTATTATTTTAATAATAATAATAATAAATAAGTAGTAAATAAAGAATGGCCTTAAAATCAATTTTCAATTGACTTTTATTTCATAGTTGCCACATTTCCCTACCTTGTAAAAATTACCGAATTTTCCGTTACCGAATCTTCCGTTACCGAAACTTCCAGGCACGCTCAGGCATACATATTAGCTAGCATGAATAGAAATTCAGAACAGTATATGCATATATGTATCTAAAATTTTCCATAGTCTTAAATAAGGATGTGCGTATTGTGTACCGGTTATAAGCGCGAGATCTGCAAACAGTTCAAATTCCGTTCTCATCTGTTTCGTTCACTTTCACACTAATATTCTTGCGAAAGACAGGAATCCATCTTATCTCCCCACAGCCATGAATTAAATAGCAGAGTAGAGTGGGACTGCTATCCTTAGCTGATAGAAAATATATGAGAAATAAAACTCTGAGTTCCAAAACGTCGGGAAGGTAACTGGAAACCCTTCTCCCTCTCTCTCTCTCCCTTTCTCTCTAAAAGGCTATTGAAAATTCCGAGAAAATAAAGACTGAATCTCTGGAGAAGTGTGATCGTCTACATCCTGAAGGGATATGGCATTTTAAATAAAAGGTTTAAATATCTATGAATTATTAGTTAATAACTATTACATTGCTTTTGAAAAGTCTGGCAAAAAAGAAATGAAAGCCGAGAAAAAATCATTATGGAAAATCCAGCCATCATGATGGAAAACAGATACAACACGAAAAAGATGAATGGATATTGAAAATTGATATTATGTTTTCTCAAGAGTAAAACACCAGTTATTGATAGTGTTGAACACTTACTAGTAATAATAATAATAATAGATACAAATCTAACAATGAGTAATTTATAACAGTTGATGATGAACAATAAAACTTAAATATACGCAGATGCCGTGTGTTTCAAAGTGTTTATTTTCGTTTCTCTGAGTTCATACCTGTATGTACGTGGATGGTGAAACAATTTCCACCGTAATATGAAGCCATTGAAAAAAAGGGCGAGTTTATTATGTTAGACGTATTAGAGAAGATAAGGAAACACGAAATGAGGCTTCATCATCAGCTTTAAATTCCTTATTACATTTCAGAATAGTTATACTATTTGAAATAGGTTGGCTGGCCTTATCGCATGTTACTCAATAAAAAAGCCTCTTGTCAATCGTATATCATTCAACTTGGTAGAAAGGGTACATTTTAAAACCTGACATAATTTCAGAAACAACTAAAATTATTTTTGGTATTAACGCAAGAGGTAGTTAGATGGTGAATGCATAACGATGGAGCTAGTTTAACTAATGATTATTTGAAAATAATTCAAAATTAGTGCTGGTAAACCGAGATGAGAATAGTTCAATCCATATTTCATGGACAATGCTGGCAAGAAAAATGTTTTTTTAATGACAAACGATGGCTGTTTTTTTCTGTATACGAGATTATGGTTTCTGTGCATCGTCAACGGTTTTCTGGGTAAAACGTATTTTACTTTTGGATACATGTTTAGTTTTGTTTGAATGATGAGTAAAAATGTGAGCCGATAACATATTCTTTATACAGCGATATAGATATACATATGTATACACATGGATATAACTATGAGGATATATATATATATATATATATATATTTATATATATATATATATATATAGTGATTGAAAAGTAACACGCTATCACGCTATTTTATATATGATGATCTCTAACTATAATTTTTACAAAACGGAGAATCCATCATACACAAAATAAGAAGTTACTTTTCAATCACCTGGGATTTATAGGCAATTTTGTATTTGGGCATTATTCCATCTTTTATGCAAATTTCATTTAAAACAACTAACAAGTTACTGTAGTTAAGTTTTTATTTAATTTTTCATGCATTTTTATAATCTTTCCTTTTCTGGACGCAAATTATATAAAACTTGTCTAAATCTTTCGTATGTCCAAGAGCTTTCGGCTATGCATTTTTAGCCATGATCAAGGATGAATTTTATTTTTTACTTTTAACTGAATCTATGGATTTCTATAACTCTAGATACATACATAAAACAATCATAAAAATGATAAGAACACCTAAAAATAAAACTTAACCACAGTACTTTGTCAGTCGTTTTTTAAGGAAACTTGTATATATATATATATATATATATATATATATATATATATATATGTGTGTGTGTGTGTGTGTGTGTGTATCTATATAATAAGGCGGATACTTTAATTATCCATTTTGTTTATAATTTCTATTTCATTATTTAATTATATATATATATATATATATATATATATATATATATATATATATATATTATTTTTTTAAGAACACAGAAACAATGTGATCTTAAATCACTCTGGCTTGTTTTACGTACGCTTTTTTACATTTTTAGCGCGTAAAACCATTTTATATTTATATGCCTGTAGACAAATAAATAGTACTTACATTAAAACACTACTGTATTTAATAGTATATAGAACCCATGGGCATGAATATTCACACTTATTCCAGATTAAGCAGAGTGAAAAAATTCAGGTTACATTGGTTAATCCAAATATTACTCTCTGTATTATTTCTGGGAAGCAGAGCAGTAAAAGATTACCTCATAACTCGTGTAACTATGTACCAATATGTGTGGGCGTATGTGTGTCGTCACTGTCTGAACGGATAGGCGATAAAAAAAGATCGATATAGATAAAAAATATATATATTTTTACGTCTGCGCATATGTTCTACTTCATATTCCAATTTTCTACGCGACAGATTTTCTTAGTTTTTGTACAAGCCTGGAATTTGTTATCTGAATTTCCGTGTCGGCTTATATCGTGAGATTTATTTGAATTCTACTTATGGATATATACTGTCATTCTGAATTCAAGAAAAAGAAAATCCCGCGGCATATTCCAGAATATTGGTTTAAGCTGATTAAAACGTGTGGCTATCTTTATTATTCAGATGTTATATTTGTATTCGACTCTGATGTGACACTTTTCATTTTTAATGATTAACTTGATAGACTTCGGCCTTTTGCCTTTGCTTTTGGGCATCAATTTAGAGTGAATGTTTCCATAGTAACAAGTATAGCCTACAGGGATTAAGGTGTCAGCTTAACCTCGAATGACATCAATACCGGAATTCCAGTAGAGGAAAAGATTCCCTCGCGGCGAATTTTGGTTGATTTGAGCCCCCCCCCCCGATATTTTTAATTCTCTCAGGAAAAAAAAATGCAGTTCTTACAATGAATGAATGAGGCAAGAATTACGCAAAGAGATGTGGCAAACACCTTTTGTCACATTTTCTTTAACAGAACATCATGCTGAATAGCTCAGGGTTCAAAAGAACCTTCACGCGCAAAAATCTACTGTTTGTTCATTTAGTCACATATTGAGAAGCGAATTAGGTTAAAAACCGTTCAGCATATATATATATATATATATATATATATATATATATATGTAGGTTTTTAAAAAGAAAAAAAGCGGCTCCTAAGCATTACTCTTCAAGTATGAATTGAGTTCTCCGAGCCGGTAACGTATTTCTTATTGTGAAAAACATTACAATTCCCTTCCTTTCCGCCGTACGACGAAAGCC
Source organism: Acanthosepion pharaonis (assembly GCA_903632075.3). NCBI lineage: Eukaryota > Metazoa > Mollusca > Cephalopoda > Sepiida > Sepiidae > Acanthosepion > Acanthosepion pharaonis. The sequence goes on from CAHIKZ030000001.1 coordinate 3,263,918, forward strand.
TAGATATAAGATATCTCACTGACACTAAATTAGTTGGGTTTCGATCCTCGCTTGGAGCAATTGGGCTTCTAACCGTATATATAAATATATATATGTGTGTGTGTGTGAGTGGATAAAGAGACAGGAAGAAAAACTATTCTGTTATATCTCGTGCAAGATATAATAAACAAAGTAACCCGAGTGTTGGTTTTCAATAATAGGTTTATAATCGGATGTAGGTGTGTCAAATACAGAGGCAGAGTCGGGAGTATGCTAACCTCAATAGGTGTTAACAAACGAAGACTTTTTGACTGTCCGCTGTGGTTGTACTTAATCGGCAACCAGTCCGTCCATTATCGTGAATGGGGAAGTTGGGTTATATCACAACAACATATTCTTAACCGACGCGTTTCATCCTTTAAGGGATATTTCTTTGATAAAGTTCCTCAGAGGGCAAAACGCGTCGGTTACGGATAGTTTTTGTCTCCTCTAAAGGAGACAAAATTCTCTATCTGAGAATATTTATATATATAATTTAGGTAGTAAGTATTCATGAAAACAAGCTTGAAAAAAAAAAAAAAAAAAAAAAAGACAATGATAATATCTGTCTGTTTAATTTTTTTATTGTATTTTTCCAATTTTTTTAATACCCCGGAGAGCACCTTTTTTAAAAAAAAAAAAAAAACTAAGTTCTTTCGAATGCGTAGGCCGTTTAAAAAATGCCGTTCTACTCAACTTTGGATATTCACAAAAAATAAATTTTGAAATAATAAAATATCTTTCAAAAATCGCATAGTTTGGCATGAAGCCACAGATTATTGAGTAACTAGCTAAAATTGAATTCAGATTATTACTCGCAAAGCTCTGCTTTACAACGAAAAGAGAGTAAATTATATTGTCGAGTTTACAATCCCAAGAATACTTTGGCCGCCATTGAATCACCAAAATTTAGGGTATTAATCAATTAATGAAGTTGGATAAAACTTCAATTAAAATTTAGCATTAGAAAAATGATTTGACAGTAATTATCAAATCCGCTCCACTATCAATCTAGCAGTACCATAAATAAAACCCTGTTTTTTTTTTTATATCTAAACATTATTTATTTATAAATGCCATGACCTTTCAGTACAACCATGAATTTCTACATATTTCTGTTATCTATAAAATACAATTATTTCTTAGTAAATATAACGAAGTGGTTTCCGTTTATTTTCTTCATGGTTTTAATTCAGAGTAGTTTTTCTCTTAGACTCTTAACTCTTCTATTTAACCCTTTACCTTAGAGGTGATGAATTCATAATTTCCCATGGGTATTTGAGCGAAAGTGAACGCAACAGAATAGGAACAGAATATGTATTCGGTTCCCCAAATCTACTTTATTCGATGACATCAGTTATGCCACTCAGGCTTCCTTTACATTATAAGAGATTATGTAAGTAATTAGTGAAACGAATAATTCGTGTTACTTATAAATAAATGAATTGATATAGTAATCGGTAAATGAAAATATAAAGGGGGAGGATGTACTTTATAAGAAGAAGAGGTATAGTCATTGCCAAATTGAAAAATGGTGTTAATTATTTATTTTATTGACGATTTATCAACTCTTTGAGAGGTATTTAAAGTGGAAACATGTTTAGGATTCTATGAGGTTTCTTACAGTACCCCTTGTTTCCAAGCGATCAGTGTCGATGAGGAAATAATAAACAGTGTTTTAAATGAGATAGTCTCATAAAAGATAGTGTCATGTATAAAATGAATTCTAAATTAATAGTTTTTAAACCCCTTTTGATGAAAATTTCTTTCGGTATATTAATCACAAGGAAAAGTTGATATTTTGACAATGTTTAACATGCGTATCCACCGAAAATGCTGTTTCAGAAGGACGGTTTTTCTATTGACGCCGCTATTATTCACAAGGAAATTTTGATTGTTTCATTTTTTTTTAATTTTAATAAAACCCAAACATGTGAAACTGGATATATGCATTCGGTTGTTGTTGAGAATTAATAACAAAAGAACCAAAAACTATTTTATTAGATCGTTTATTTACAAGAATATTTTTGTATTTACAGTGTTATAAAATATATGAACCAACTACAGTTATTATTTACCAAATTTTGAAAACATATTTTATTCATAAATTTGTAAAAATGCTTGAAAAGCGAAGAAGTAAATTTAAATCAATACATAACAACGAGTAACTGTAATTAAATATTCTGGAAAAAATTCTTTCGTTTTTTCTCGTCACATAAATTCACTAAAATTTGTTGTGAGCATCTGGTTGGTTTATACTTGTTTTCTTGCATTAAGAATACAAAGGTTAAATATCGTTTGTCTGATTATTTACAAAAATAGTTTTTAATATCTTTGTCAATTCTTGAGAAAAAATAGAATACATAAATCAAGTTTCATATTTATAGGGGTTCAATTAAAAATTTCTAAAAATAACTTTTAAAGAAATAGAATTAGCCGAAGAAGGATACTAGCATTGCCAAGAGAAAAATGTGTGTTTGATATATCATTTTTTTTCCTTTCTCTTTTTTTTTTTTTTTTTTTTTCACTTTTTCTTTGCTTTTTCGAATAGGTATGTTACACTATGTTCATTCTCCTTTTGATCATGAAAATATATCCTTTGCAGGCGGTTATGAAAACAAAAGTAGTGTTATCGTTGTTATTAAACATCTATTATTGGTGACTAATAATGACACTTACTCGTCTCATATAAACAGAATTAAACAGACTTTAGCATTAGCCTTAATATTCAAAGTGACTTTAGCATCAATCTTAATATCCAAAGAGACTTTAGCATTAGCCTTAATATTCAAAGTGACTTTAGCATCAATCTTAATATCCAAAGAGACTTTAGCATTAGCCTTAATACTCAAAGTGACTTTAGCATCAATCTTAATATCCAAAGAGACTTTAGCATTAGCCTTAATATTCAAAGTGACTTTAGCATCAATCTTAATATCCAAAGAGACTTTAGCATTAGCCTTAATACTCAAAGTGACTTTAGCATCAATCTTAATATCCAAAGAGACTTTAGCATTAGCCTTAATATTCAAAGTGACTTTAGCATCAATCTTAATATCCAAAGAGACTTTAGCATCAATCTTAATATTCAAAGAGATTTTAGTAACAGCCTTAATATTACAAAATGCTAATATTCTTTTATCCAGAAAACATTTACTGGACGAAAGCCAGTACGCGGTTGAAAATGTTAGGGAAAACAATAAAGGTGAGGATTTTAGTTCCAACCGACCATACACACTGGTTATAAATACAATAAATTTCGTGAAATAAGTATTTATTTTTTTATGTTTATTTAGTGTTCAGTTCTTTCATATTCATTTACATATGTTTTAATTGTTTCAACCAGAATCTTGACAAAAAGAAAAAATCATTGACAATGAAAATGCAATTTGACACGGTAACAGTCTGGACAATTACATTTTTATCATTTCAGTAAACGATGAAAGATAAAAATAGAAGCGTAAGACATAGAATGCAAATCAAATGAAACTAAAAACATGTTTTTTTTTTTTTTTTTTCTAATTTCAATGCTGATCACGTGATTCTTTTATTTCAATACTTTTTTTTCCGGGGTGGGATTTGCTCACTGCATTGTACTGCGCCAACCACGAGACTAAAACAAACGCTTTCGAAATCTTTGCTCGTCCTCTTTATAAAATGCAAAGGTAATCAATTTTCAGACAAGTGAAATCCATATTTTTCACCGGTTCTATTATTAATGGAGTTTCTTTTGATATTTTTATCCAGTCTTTATATTCTTTTCATCACGCAAAAAATTTTTTTTTTATGAAATTGCTTCCTATTGAGGTTTTATTCACAGCGAAGAGCAAAGAAATAAACAATAAATTTCCTAAAAGTTAATTTATAACTGAAAATTCTTCACCTTTCACATTGTATCATTTTATCGTTCTGGTAACAAAAGCCAATCTTAGATGGAAAAAACACATATAAAATTTTACGATAAATCAATTTAAAAAAAAACTCTGGACCAATTTATTGTTTTAAAGATGTCGTCAAGCTGAGCTATTATTACACTTGCATTGCAAAAGCCTAAATATTAAAGCTTAAACATTGGTCGTTAAATTTCATTATGGACTGAGTGATTCATTTTTGGGGTTCTATATAAGCCTAAACTGAAACAATATTAGCAATTATTTTAATGCATTTTTCACAGGGATAACGTATTTTTTATTTAAATATTGAAAAAATTGTTTTATATTTATTTTATTTTCCTTCAAAAAGGCTTTGAGCGATATTTATCAATGTTCTAAAAGTCCACTTTCACTGTGGATTTATGGCTATTTTTTTCTGAGACACTTTGCAACTCTCCCAAAACACTTAATGAGGTGAATATTAATAGCATGTTTAGTTCAGAAGTCTCGCGTTTTGCGCAAAGGTTCAGAGATATTCAGTGAATATTATTCTTTTATAATGAGTGATTTTGTTTATTTTACATGTTCTTTCATTGTAATAAAATTTATTTATTTTGGCCTTGATTCTTATTCTTTTATGGAATTCAAGCCTCACAAACCATTGGCACATTACATTTATACCAACTTACAATATATATATATATATATATATATGGTTAAGGTCTTTGTGGTTGTCTAAATAATTTAGTTAATCCGAATGGAAAGGTCTATTTAATAGCTATATTTATTATATGAACTCAAGACAAACCATAATTCCGTAATATCAAATTTACACATTTTTCTACTTATTAATTAAGTACAATTATCAGCATTAACATCAACAAGATTCTTTAGTATAGCGTTTCTTACATTTTGCCGACATATAAAGAGATTTTCTGTTTTTATTATAGATAAAAAAGATCACTGATTTTTTTTCTCTGCACTAAAAGAAAATATTCTTAAAATTCCCAAAGAAAAACGTGTATACATGAAATGCTTTCAGCCGATTATAAGTAATAATATTTGTTTCTTATTTTTATGAAATATAAATAAATACAACACTGTGTCTCCAGTTTAAAGCGGCTTGGACCGAGGAATTGGAAAGCGGAATTCGAATTCCAATTGAACCTTAATTCACTTACGTGCAAATATTCTTGAGATATGTAGGAATCTCTTTTACCCCCAAGTATGAATAAACAGCAAGACAAATTGTGTCCTATAACCTTGGATTGTAACTGGTCTGAAAGGACATCTCTGAATCCAAAACCTCCAAATATTGGTTAAATAGCACCACCATCCCGTAATTATCCAAACGTGCTCAATACGACTGAAAAACTGGTCAATGAAGGAGGGAGAAGGCTCTAAATCTGTTCTATTGAGCCTTCATCTCTGTTACCTATTAAAAATATTTTGTTTCTCCTCATTTTGACAAAAATATGATTAAAATATGATTAAAATATGCGAGTTGTGGGAAAATCTTAGAAAGGAATTTTGTGAGTGAAAGACATGATGGAAAGTGAGAATAACTATTACATTCTAGTGAATGTTCACTAACAGATTGTTACATATTATCACAAAATGAATTCGCTGTAAACCACAAAATAGTGCTGTAGTATTATGAAAAGTTTACCATCTCCTTAACTTAATAAACGATCAAAGACCCTGTACTAAACAAAGCACAGTCCTAAGTGCACTCTATCGACCTCAATGTAAACCCAGGAAAAGAGAACTTCGAGGCTAGTTTTCTCTACCTCTTCGGAACAGGTTGGTCCACTCCCAACTACCAAAGAACTAATCAGGATGACTATCTACTACAATGCTGAAAGTCTTGCTCGTGCACACAGAAATAATTTTTGCCGTTCTCAGAATTAGTCCTCTTGGTTCAAGTTACCTACTTGATTTGAAACTTTATTCAAATAAAAACAAATGACATAAATCTTTCTCGATAAACGTTTGTATATTTTACTAGCTGTACACATATGATTGGTAGATTCTATTTGTAATTTTAAACTAATAAAGAACTAGTACACATTTATTAAAAGTTCTGATTTGAAACCTTATTACTTAATATTCTGCTAATTAGATCCGCTTAATTCAACATGATTATCAATTATTTAAATTAACATATTGATGTTTTCCAACTTGTGGAATGATAGCTGTAAATTTCGAAGCACATACGCCCGCTAAGTAACGCCAATATTTCCAACCAGACAAAAATATTTTTCTTTGAACATATATATATATATATATATATATATATATATATATATATATATATATATATATAACTCTGATAATATCAAAATTAGAACTGCTATCGTCAGAAGAGTACTACTATAGTATATCTACCATCCATTTTCTACTATAGTGTGATATCTACTACTTATTTTCTACTATGGTATGATATTTACCAACTGTTGTAAGTGTGAAATATGTTAAAAACCATTAAAAGATCATAATAAACAGTTTGTAGTGTAACATTTATAACAGTTAGTTATAGTAATAGGTGACTTTCCAGTAAAATTTACTGTATTAGTTATCGGGCTTTTTCATGAACAAACTAATGCACTAATTCTAAAATTTCACACATTTTATGATGGAATTACATAAATACCTTCTTTATGAATACAAATTAGATAAATGCGCCACTCTTCATGTTAAAATAACCCTGTATGTAGTTTGAGGAATTAATTGCTGTAGGCCGGAAGTGAGTTGTTTGGTAGAGTGCATCGTCATTTACGGTAAGTCGCAAATTCCTCGGTAAATATCATACTATAGTAACACCGTCAGAAGTGTTTAATTTGATATGAATGCCTTTAACAAAAACTACAAATAAAAATATCCCGTCAGCTTCTAATGAAAAATGAAAGCCCATTATTTAAAGAAAACATTTGTTTTCTCTAAGGAAGTATTAAACAAATACACATCGATGTAATTTTCAAGTTTATTTTTTAATTAAGAAATATTTCTATTTCATTGTTTATCAGTCTCTAATAAAACCAAGTTTAAACTGTGTAAGAATGTGATAATATAACTTTTAAGAAAATTCATTAAAAATAGATATTTGTCTTTTCATAACGATCATTACCATCAACAATACTATTACAATTGGTATTGTTAACTAGTTTTTGTCACTGATGCTACTCTTAGAATTGAAAATACCTACACAAAAGATGGTGAAATGCAAATATGCCAGTGGTAAGTGATACGAGAATTCTGCCACCCATCCTCATTCCCAATATTTCAGTGTTTTGATGTAGCAGATGATGTGTTTCAGTGACAAACGAAGGAAGGATTTACCTACAAACGCACTGGACACTCTGCCTTACATCAAACAAGGTAGTATGTGTTTTTTATGATTAACATTATCTTATTTTCATTATTTTTTTTCCTTTCGATTTCATTATTTGGTATTTAAAAAATGAGCAGTGAGTTTTGTTTTTAATTTTATTGGGGTTGTATACTTTTTTTCACGAAATCAATATTTCAATCCACCGATAAGAAGGTAATCGGTGAACTTGATATATGTGGTTTCATAAATAATCAAGTAACCATTTTTTTCGTTTCATGCCTTTATGTACAGGTTGTTCAGAGATGTTTCATAATGAAGTGCGAATCAAAACTTCATTCATTATAAAAGATTTGTCAATATTTCCCCAATTTTTTGTGTTTTGCATTCAGTCATTAGATGAGTTCAAACTTTTTGACCAATTGTTTTCCGATCAACAACAGGTGCTAATTCAAGGAAGATAATCAATCTACGAATAAAAATTTAATAAAGATGTTTCACTATTTAAACAGAAGTAATTTGGTATCTAAAATATCCGATTTCCTTTTCTTCCAAGTGTACCTGTTACAATGGGATATTAATTTTGCTATTCACGACATACGTTACTGGCTTGTTCAGTCCTCACTAGGTATTCTGACCTTGTGACAAAATTTGGCATTTAATTTATCGTTAGTTGTAAACCACTTCAGTAAAAAGAAACCCACGATCAACATAAAAATGGAGAAAATATTACCAGATAAGGTTAGGCTTGTAAAAGTTGCAAATGTTTCAGACTATCGTCAGCGTATTCGGAAAACATTTTGGTTAAAAACTATTGTACTCACAAATGGCTATCAGCATCTCACACTTAACAAACTTCTAGTATAATTTCAAGTAAATGTGTAAAGCTACCAGATAAAATATTATTTCTCGGTAATCAACTGCAAATTTAATTTCATCTCTTACATTTAAAGTTACGGCTAACCCTTCTTCTCAAACCACTTAGGTACTTCGTCATTTCAAATCCTAGTTAGAATAAGAATTTATCTTAACACAAAAGGAAGGTACAATCGTATTAATCCAACAAATTTACTTTAATGTCTTTAAAGTAATGAATTCATATCGCCCATACAACTGATGATAGGCAAAAAAAATGTTAAAAATATATCTTATCGGTAAAACTTTTGTAAGGTAATCTTACATATGTGTGTGTTTAATTTCTTTATATATTATTTATATATTATATATACGCGGTACTTATTCGAAAGCGCTCAATATCTGTGATAGAGCTAACATATTTAGTTGTATTGATGTGAGTTTGTGACACTGGGTTTCACGATCTTGTGATCGTCTGACGATCGCAAGGGCGTGAAACCCAGGGTTACAAACTCATATTAATACAACTAATATATATATATATATATATATATATATATATATATATATATATATATATTCACCAATATGTCTACAGCCTAGTGATGAAAAATCATTTATTTGACACACGTTTCTTTTGAAAATACTTGCCTTGTCAGATTACGGACTTCTACACGAACTTCTAATTCAAATTATTGTAAACCTTATATTTATTGAACGCACGTGCATGAGTAGACATTTAAATTTCTTTAAATGTTATCATTATCTATCGGCCTGGGTTTTCGATGGTCTTTAATAACGTAAATTTACTCTTTGGCATGGTTTCGAACTCGAGCCCTTCATGCAAAAGAAAACACTGTGTAGCTTGGCGTGCTTTTAGTCCCCTCTGCCACGATCAATTTTCACAGCGAGGCAAAGCTCAATGACCTTTATGAAGCAATATATATGACATTGATGATTTTATCCAAAAGAAACACTCTTTAAATTATACTCATAAAATACCTATGATTCATCCTTTTCTTTTATAATTTGTAAACTTAATTAGATGCAGAATATGTTTCATTCATGCAGTACCGAGTATATCTATAGGTTTAGCAGGCTGAAGCCTTGTGCCTCAAAATCTAGGAGGTCTCCAGCCAATATGTATAATATTTTTGACAGTCATAAGCCTTTCTTATACATGCTGTCATAACGCATTGTAAACTCTAAATAACCCTTCAGTCATCATCCTCGGCTTTACTCAAATTGTTTAACTAACAATTTTCTATTTTCTTGAGAATGGGGAATGAAATATTTTGATTACAATTATCATTGTTTTTTCTCTGAACAATCTAACTAATATATGTATCATGAATTGTTTTTTTTAAATAATCAATTTTGTCATTTCTTTAAATGCATCGGCCAACGTTTAAATATTCAAATATTACTGTATTTCTTATTTGCAGGTTATTTTTGTTTATAAAAAAAAAAGTTCGTTTGTTATAATTAATAATGTTATGTATATAATTTCTTAATATTTATATTTTCACTATGTACTGAATTACTTTCGTAATCTCCACTTAACGTATTATATGAAAAATATTTTAAGCTATTAATATTTTCAAAGCAAATTTGCTACTTCCTTCTACTTTATTGCAACATCACTTTTTTCCAGTCCTTCATAAAACTCTTCGAAAATAGTTTCTCGATACATTTTTGTATCAAAACTGGTCGCTAAAAATATACACCGTGGGATTTTTTGAAAAAAAAAGACAAGGAGAATATTTTCCCCGTAGAATTTATCACTTATGTTCCTATTTTTTCAGTTTTCCTCCCGTTAAGCAGTTAAGGTTCTTGTAATTACAATGAGAAAAACAGAATACGTCTTCTTATATCTATTTCTTGAAAAAGTTAATCACATAAAAATTAAAATAGTTTGCGTAAAAATTACTTTATTTTGGTAGGTAATTACATTCATAGACTGTTCTCATAAAGGATATAATATTCTTTTGCTTGATAAATAAATTGGTATCGAAAAGGCAATACAAAGATGCAATATATAACGAAATATGAAGTTAGTTAAATCTCCGTCTACAATATCATTATATTATAACCCTATTTCACCAAAGGAACCTAAATTGCTTTACAAAAGACCCGTCGCTATGTTCCCTCAAATGATTGAGTGTTTTGTTTCAATAATTGAATATAAATATTGTCCAATCATAAGGTTTCAAAAGGCTTTCAACGATTTTTTCACTTTTGCATGAATATATACCATATTGATTGTTTCTGTGAGTATGTTAAATGTATACTTATGTGATGTAAGTATTCTAGTTACTTGCTGCTCTTCAAGTAGTCATCTACATTTGAAAATTTGTGTAATAGAAAAGCATCTTACCCTTATCATCTTTTAAGTCACCAGAGATATGATTCGTATAACGAGAAACTACATAACTTGTAGCTTGTAAACTTTCTACTTTCGTACCAGCAGTCTGCAATTGCCAGGATATGAGAAATATTGCATGAAGTGAATATGACTAAACTGTCAACAAAATGTTACCGGCATTACGATTGAAAGTTTGAGGAATATAAGAGATGTACAGACTAAAGAACATAAGTACATTTTTTTCTAACTCTTAGTCCTGGGACAGACTATTTTTTAAACATTGAGCATGTTTTTTATAATGATGTGTTCTTTCTCACCTATATTCATTATTTTTTGTTGAGATATTATATATATCAAGGACGTGCCGTCTAATTAGGCAGCGCCTACCTTGAATAAAATAGATCAACAGCTACATTTTCCTTCTGCATCACAATATGCACCTAATCCAACAACATTATAAAAGTTACTCTGATTACTATGCATAAAATACAAAATATTTGTTTTTTTTTTGTAGATTTACTACAAAAAAGGTCGCAAGCTGCCTATCCTGAGTAATTACTGACAGCACTAGTTTTATATATATATATATATATATATATATATATATATATATATATATATATATATATATTGAGATAGTAGATATTCATCTAAACAAGTTTGATCATATACAGCCTATGTCTATCCTGATATACATTTTATTTGATAATTGAAAAAATACAATTATAAATTAAACACTGGCCTTTGAATCAAATATATACACGAGGTGCAACAATTTCATTCCCGTAATGGCCAACAGTAAGCAACATTTGCTCACCTGGTCACTATTGGCTGCTGTCATCTTCAAAGTACACTTTTAGTGAAGCAATGCACTTCTTGAGACGATGGTCCAATTGATGGATAGTTTCCAGTCGTGCTGCTGGATGTGAGATGTCAGCAAATTTTATTAAAACCACCTTGTATCATTGGTAATGATTCTGTCAAACATATCTGGATTATTGACAATATCATATGAGACGTTAAGTTAATGTTGATTATTCTCATTATTAAAGAATTGAGGTAACATCTCTAAAGAAATCTTTCTCATTCCTAAATCATGTCTTCGAATCTATCGTGCTGTTTTCTCCGATTCATATTCAGTTTTTCAGTCGTCCAATTAATCCTCGTTCAGTACGAACCGTGGTTAGCATACTATCCACATCTTTTCTTTCTATTTGTGAATGTACTCTTTGCTTCATCGTGCACATCTCGTTCTTCGTTGAACCGCTCATGCTACTCAAAAACACTTGATTTCTTCATGCAATCCACTGATGTCGCCTACCATAACGTAGTATGAATTCCAAGAATTTAAATACACTTTAGAATGCCTATTCCAGAATCATAAGAGATGGTCTTTATTCTTGGTTGTTTTTGCCTTAATATTAACAGCTTCTAAAATATGCACACACACCCACACATTGCTCAAAACAGAGAACCTAGTATAGTGTTAGGTTTGCTTAAATGTCCATTGATCTTATATAGATGATTTTATATAGCGTGATTATTATGTTAAGTTTTAAACTTTTATAACCGATAATATATCGCAGATATTTGTAGTATAATATTTATGGTTGGCTTGAATATTTTATTTTCTTTGTGGGCCATATAAATGTTTGAGAAAGAAAAACCCAAATGGTTACACACATCGACACCGTCTGTGTGCATGTAAATGTTGCTGAGGTTGTCATAAAATGGAACTTATGTCATACATGCTAGTAACATTTTATTTTTTTAAATATAGATTGCTTAATTATAAGTGGAGATGTCTATGGTAACGGAAACTATTTGCCGTTTCCCTTCAAGAGAACATCCTGTATTCATTGACCGCACAGTCAGTACTGCTTTTGATTGAAAGATTTTTCAAGTCAAGTAGCTGTTATCGCCCTTTCCAGTATTGATAGGGGGGTTCCGTCCTTTATTGTGGAATGTCAGCATCTTGAATAAGTTATCAATTTTTTGGTTGTCCTCAAGTGATCTGGTTTTTGTTATTTGGTACAGTTCATTGTTTGTGATTCTGTAGCGTCAGTTCACAATTTTTAAAGAAGGACGGTCTTTGCCAAGAACCTCGGACTTCTTCAGTCGCTGAAAGCCATTTTTAACCATTGATCTTGGAAAGGGGTTGTATACAACTGATGGGTTTGGCGCAATACATGACAATCTATATGAAAGACACGATCTGACCAGGCTATTTAAGAACATAACACGAGATTTCGGTTTGATACTTTTGATTTGTAGCCTGTTCTATATTCAATTTCCTTATTTCCTATGCTAAGTTTTTTTTTATAACTTATCATACGTCAAGGTGTTTGAAGTATTTAGTATTTACTAATTCCAGATCCTAAATTTTGTAGGATGGGTTTCAGCGTATGTGCTATCACTGCTTTCATTCCAATTCAAGATCATAGTTTCTATTTTGGAAGCTTTATTTTTCAACTTCCCGAAATCGAAACTAAATTTTGATGGGGTCGAGAATTTTTCAACGCCCCTCGAATGTGTTAGACTATAGACTTATTGATGTGCCTTCGTATATTACAAATATTTGGAAAGTGGCGAAAATGAAATTTCTGTTGAAATTGTTGAATTTCTTTCGGTAACATTTTGAAAAACGGAAAATCGATCTATACGTGTATGATTAGCAATACGCTTTGATTTCTGTCTTGGATTTTGGTTAATTGATTTCCAATAATTGATTTTCGATTCTACTGCTTCATTTTATTTTCATGATAGCGAAATCTTATATCAAATGATAAAACTGTTGATTTCCACCAAATATTGGATTATGACGTTTCAATAGTTCACGTCATTTCCGTTTCCTTTCTGCCGTCTTTCCTTTTATCAATATTTCTCCTTCCCTTTCACTTGTCCTCATTTTCTTTACTTCTTTCCTCTCTCTCTCTCTCTCTCTCTCTCTCTCTCTCTTGCACACACAAACACACACACACACATACTCACTCACACACACTCTCCACTTTTCACACTCTCCCTCACACTCTTTCTTCCACATACTCTCTATCACACTCCCTCTCTCACTCTCCTACACACTCTCTCTCACACACACACACTCTCTCTCTCTCTCTCCCTCACTCTCTTACCCACTCTTTCTGGTCATTCGGTTCTATTGAGATATTTACTATATTCTAACTTTGCCAATAAAAATGACTACAATCGTACAACTCTTTTTCTCTTGTCAGTTTTCAAGTTTTACTCGATTTGTTGCACATTCTCTCGCTATAATTTCCTACATAATCATTTATTCCTGCTTTCCTTTTTTCTTCTTCAAACGTTATCCTTTCGTCACCGATAAATATTAAAACAACAATGTTTTTAGAAACTTTATCGCTTATTTTATTGAATTCGTGCTTCTCATCTGCACATTTCGGATAGAGCTTGACACTAAAATTTGAGGAAGAACTTGATCCTAATTTTTTCAAAGCCACCTGCTCTAAATCTTGTTCTAAAGGCCTGTGTTTCCATCCACCCCTTCTCTCTCTCTCTCTCTCTCTCTCTCTCTCTCTCTCTCTCTCTCTCTTTAACATATACTTATTTAGTTACTGTATTAAATATAAAAATATTTAATAGATTTCAAACAAGACATTCATTACATGTAAAGTACAGGTTAAGAAAATAGTTTGAACGTCCACTATCAAAACTGAAAATTCAATGGTCGTCAAGGTTCAAAACTAAAATGGCCGACGAGTAGATAGATTTGGCGATTTCGATTGCTAAACTTATGATCATTGCGTTCTTTCGAGATATTTATTATAGTCTACCTTTCCCTATAAAAATGACTCCAATTGTACAAGTCTTTTTCTCTTATCTCATTCTTCGAGCTTTACTCGAGTTGTTGCGTATCTGGTATTTATAAAACGTCTTTTCTGAACTGGCGTGAGTATAACAGATGTTCGAAAATTATTTAATAGATTATTGTGACTTGATAGAGAAACTAAATGTACATTGGCTTAAAAACATTTTCTTTCTAAGTGCGCGTATAAACGCGAGTGGATGCAAGTCATAATTCTTATTATTTTCAGATTTATATTTCATTCAATATATAAAAAAGAAATGAAAGAAATAAATGCCCTGCTATGATTCTATCGGGATTTTGTTTAAATTTCCGTAAAAGAATAATCGTTTCTGTCTGGAAGATCTACTTTAAAAAATTCAATTCTATTGTAACTCCATTTTTCACGATTTACCAATTCAAACAATATGATCCGCAGTTGTATTCAGTAAGTTCGTCGTTACCCATTTTTAACTGTTATTTAAATTCAAGCAATATTTCTTTTGAAAATTGAATTCAACAGATTTTTTTAAGAACACTATGTGTGGAGTGCTGACGCAGATTTCCATGACCCTGTTACACTGTTTGAAGCCTTTATAAAAGACCAAACTATTAAATGGGAGAAATCAAGGTTGATAGGAACTGTTCAAATTTTAATTAGCTAGAAGAACTATCTTTTTTTACATTACTTGTGAAGCAGTGACAAATCATTTGGGAGATAAACAGATTTTCCTATTTTTTTAATTTAATTAGTAGATAGTTACCAACATTTTGCAAATAATTGTTTCGTGTATTTTACTTGGATTTATTTGAGCCGGAGTCACACTATTAAATCCAAACAATTTACTGATATATATATATATATATATATATATATATATATATATGTGTGTGTGTGTGTGTGTGTGTGTGTGTGTGTGTGTGTGTGTGTGTGTGTGTGTATCGACTCGAATGTATTGCCAGCCATAAGTTAACAACCCTCTTATTTTTGGCAATTCATCTTCCCTTTGAACGAATCTAGAAAGGAAAACGATGTTACAGTGATCCATTTCTTCTGCCCAATTTTTAAAAGCAAAATGTTTTTTCCCATTTTAGCAACTGTCTGAATTTCATTGTTTCTTTGTTCTTCTTTGAATTCCATTGAGCTGAACTTCAACCATTTTCAAACGCTAATATTTCTAGTCAAATTCTGAACATCTGCAATAGATTAGATGCAAAATATACAATTAAATAACGATACATGCCATTCTTTTCAAGAAAATTACATATAGGTTTTCATGGCCATACAGCACAAGAAAGAGGAACAGTACTTATCAATTCTTGTTAATATAAGAACAAGCTGGCATAATTAATCATTCAACTTATTTTCCTCCATACAATGCGATCAGGATTTCCCCTTCCAATTATAATTCAATCTTTATAATGACAATAAAATGATTATCCTTAATTAATGGACGATTTGGATTGGTTGATTCAAATGAAGTAGATTATTTGATGCTTGTCAACTTGTAGGTAAATTGTTGGAACTGTTACGTATCAAAATGAAGTAACGTTTCCTTTCAATAATTATTCTCGTTTCCTAAGTGTTCTCTGAAAAAGAATTCCACAGAACCTCTTCACGATTCTTTCGGTAATTCTTCTGAACAGACAATTGCCGTTCTTAAATATCGATTAGGTAATATTTTTTCTCCGACTGGATCATTATTTTTCTTCTGTCTTTCTATTTTTCATATGAATAAATCCGAACGTAAATACACATCGTTATGAATACACAACCTAATTTCTCGATTATTTTTCTACTGTTATCGTTTGTTTACTAATCTGG
>CAHIKZ030000001.1:3285000-3295000 GCA_903632075.3 Acanthosepion pharaonis
ACTTTTACCCATAATGTAGAATAATTGAACTTGCTGTTCGAAGTTAGTTATGCTTACAATATGAAACGATAATGCATTTAACGGTGAAAACGGAATGCTGATTGAAATTCCATCTTATGTTGCCTATTAATTAACATCTTCATAGAAACCAATTGATATTTGATCATTGATTCTGAGCTTAAGATTTCGATTATGCTAATGTAGTAAGATTCATCTGAACCCTTGTATTTGTGATGTTAATTTTCTATATCATTTAATATCAAACAACTTATTACTTGTTTGCCTATGATATATTTCACTGACTTAATAAGAATGTTTTCTTTATACGATTAATATTTAGCTTTTAATAAATAAATAAATAAGGTTAACTATAACTTTCTTTTTTAAATATTTTACTAATAAAAATATCCAATAAACACCACCAGCTGAGCTTTTATATACTTACAAACCTAGTGAGTCTTATCATTACGTAAATCATTGTTATTTCATGTATTAGGGTGGAATTAATATCAATATTATTTTTACTATGTTGAAGTGAGAAAAGTTCTTTTTCCATTCTTTTACTGACACTTCCGCTTGTGTGGGCGTCGTTGCCTGCTGTTGACGTATAACGTATATTTTTTGTATTTACTCATCCCCACCCACACGAAGTCAGGTTGTGACACAAGGTCGGTTTAATGTAGGCAGCCCGAGCGCTTACACACGGGCAAAGAACAAAAATTTCCCGTGCCACCGCAACTGTCGGTTGCGCTGGCCTAGTGCAATGAGAGAGATCGCGGCCTCGGGCAGCTGTCCCCCAGGGCTGGACACCTCGCAGTATAATTTTCCTCATTTGCGACTTTGTCCTTCGACGGAGACGCCCCTGAGCGCACTCTGCTCAAAGACAGAGACGCAACTGAGAGATGATAAATAGGGTGTTACAAACTACTCGACAGAGCAAATATATAACGTTTATATTCGTGTATAAGTCGACTTCATATATAGTGTGTCCCCTAATTTTTACTTGTACCAAACCTGTTTTTTTTTCTTTTAACAAACAGAAAATTTTTCGTTAGAAACAAAGAAAAGATTACTGAACTGTTATGCAATACCAGTCCTTCTATATGATAGTGAATGTTGGACAATCTGCTCAAGAAGAGACTTGAAGCAACAGAAATGTTATTTTACAGAAGGATGCTGGGAATGCTTTGAACCGAACATGTGTGCAACGAAGTTTTAGAGAAAATGAAAACATAAAGGACACTTCTACTTAACATCAGGAAAACACAGCTGAAATTTCTAGAGCTTATATTAAGGAAAGAGGGCTTGGAAAATTTGATACTCACAGGGCAGACAAGAAAACAATGCATAACCTACCTAGTGAGTTTGCGTAAATGGATGACGGAACAAGGTTTGGGAGAGATAACAAAAAGATAAAATTCATTAAGAGCTTCAAAGGACAGGAAATTTTGAAGACCCATGATTTTCAACGTCCTGTAAAATGGAAGTTACACTGAAATGCCGGTCTTTGACCTTAGCGCTACTTCTAAACCAACAGAAGTGTACAAAACGACCTGTTATGTGTTGTATCTTTATTCTAATGTGGAGTAATGGATAGCGGCTCGGATTGAGGAATCGGAGAGTTCTAATTCCAGTCGAATCCAATACATTCACTTACTTGCTAATTAATGCCCATGGGAAAGGTAGGAAACCCCCACCTATGGATAAATAGCAGGACAAACCGGATTCTATAGCCTTAGATGGCAACTGGTCTACTGCAGAAAGAAATGGCAACCTACTGCCTCGTCAGTGATGTATCAAAAAATACATGATCGCCTAAGCGTCTATCACGCATAGCACATAACTGATTGACTGAGTTAGGTATCTCGTTTCGTTTAGACCGTATTACAGAGTATCCTATCGAAACCAAAATGGCGACGCCAATCATCGTAAAAGTTAATTTCGTATTTCGCCCAAATTAACCAGTACAGCCATGTTATAACGATGCAGGAATGAAATTACTAGATATTTTTGTTTCTTAAAACAGACATGATTCTCAAGAAGTAATTCACAAATTATCAAGCCATATCGTTGCTTGCACAAATAGATATTTTATTCTCATAAGCTAATAAAATTTATTATCGATGTCTGTACATTTGATATTAATCTGTATCTGCTGTCTCTACCGGATTGGGGTCTGTTTTTTTTTTATTTGTACTTTGTTCAAGATCATGATTTTGCTCTCATCTCGATATCGATTTCAAACAAGATCTGATGAAATAGTTCAGCTTACAAGCAGTCTTGTAAAAGCCTCTTAGTATAAATAACTATTCTGTTCATTGGCTTAAGTTTTTGTTTTTTGTTTTTTTTTTTGTTTTTTTCCGTAATTGTTGATTTTTAAAGTTTGACGTTTTTGTTTTTTACCTAAAGAAATCTACGGAAATCTTTGATAATTTCTAATGTTCTTTTTCCAATTAATATAAAAATTGCTTCTTAAATTCTTGAAGTGGAAAAAAATACTTATTTACAAGAAAAAGGAAAAGGAACCAAAGAAGGAGTTTCAAAAAATTCCTAATTAAACTGTGAATCTGAATTCCGCTTCTTTCCATTTTATTTGCAACCAAAAGACACCATTACCATATTGGCTCTGATTCTAATAATAATTTTCGTTCCTACTCTCTCTCTCTCTCTCTCTCTCTCTCTCTCTCTCTCTCTCTCTGACACCAACACCTTTACTCTCTCCCCTTCTCCCACCATTACTCTCTCCCATTCTCCAACCCTTCTTTCTCCTTCTTCCACCCATTCTCTCTCACACACTCTCTGCCGCCTTCCCACTCACTCTTTTCTTAATTTTCCTTCAACATCAAATGTTCAAAAATAATACTTGTTAACAGAAAGAATATAAGGCGCACAACATATTTTAATCAGTGACTCAATCTTTTATTTGTATTGCTTCAGATTTTGCCCAAGGTTTTATCAGTGAGTCCCTTGTATAAGAGGAAACGGAAAAATATTGGATAGTGGCCAAGAATAGCAAAAGAAATAATTTCAACCCACATCTGCAAACATTTTACTTGATCTTTGGGAAATACACCCACGCTTCGATATTCAAACATAAACCCGATGTCCTTAAATATCTTTTCGTGCAAAGATCTTAATAAAAATATAACATTCACCTTACTTCTTCCGGTTTTACACGTGCGTAAAATTTGACTGAGTAACCGATGCTGACGGAATTTTGCTTTATATAAAACAAGCGAACTTTTAAGCAATAATTTTAATGATTTTTTTCTCTAAAAACTTCCAAAATACTGAAGTCGATTTTGATATTATTTCTAGTTTAAACCGCTAGTTTTCAGAAAAATTATAACCAATAACTTCTATGCAAACCTAATATATAATAAACATTTTGTTTGATATGTTTTTTTTTCACTAACAGTCAAACGTTTAAAATGGTTATAATATATGAATTGCAACAATATTAAGTAATTTCAGATTACAGCAAAGAGACAGAATAGTTTTAGTATTTGTAAAGAAAAAGATCTCAAAATGAAACTGATTTGTAATGTTTCTATCCAGGTAAGAATTGGAAATATTCAGCCAGGTTTGATGCTAGGAAATTTGGTTCATTGTGCCGTTTAGACAAATTTTTCTCGCTAGAATCTATCTTACACATTTATGTCTACCATTCGTCCATACATTGAATATTGTATATAACATCTGGTCTGGTCTGGTGCTTCTGCTATGTATTTAGAGACTCTACATAAAATACAAAGAATCTACAGTGTTACTGGCCATGTCTTGGGCTTCTCGTTTTCAGTCACTTTCACACCATCGTAACATAGCTTCCCTGTGCTTTTTCTACAAATATTTTCATGATAACTATTCTGAACTTTTCTTTTTGGTTCCTTGATTTATAAATTTAAGCACTAGTCTAACGAAAAGGTCTCCTTTTACAGTTGAAAGGGCTACATGTAACCGTAAGTTTTATGCTAATAGTTTCTTCTCGGTGATGGTACTCTCTTCCGGCATCTTGCTTTCCAGTCAACTTTGATCTTCAAAAATTTAAATGCAGTGTCAATCGTTATCTTCTGTCTTCTTAATTCCTGTTTATTTATTGCTACGTCTGCTAAGAAAGTTCATTCCTATGTCGCGCTAGACAATTTTTATCACCAGAATCTATCTTACATATTTATAAGTCTGCCATCCCTCCATGTTTTAAATATTGTTGCCACATCTGGGCTTCTGCTATATTTTTAAAGATTCTTGATGAAGTCAAAAGAGGAATCTGCAATGTTGTTGGTTCTGACCTGACATCTAGTCTTCAGGAATTTTCCCACCGCCTTAATGTAGCTTCCTTCTGCCGTTTCTATAAATATTTTCATGATAATTGTTCTGGTGATCTTCTCATTATGGGACTTAGGCTTGATGAATTTAAGCGTAGTACTACATTGGCGGCAAAGGTTTCATCGTTTTACAATTGAAATGGTTACATATAACCGTAAGTTCTATGCTAACATTTTCTTCTCTCGCACTTTTGCTTTCCAGTTAATTTTCATACAATTATGTATCGTCACAATTTACGTACGATTTCATTTTGATGATTTATTGAATTAAAAAGAACAAAAACCTTTTAAAAATAAAAGTTATCTTCTATTAGTAAGGTTTCATTGCGTCCCACTCCCCACAAAAAAGAAGAAAGAAAAAAAAAACTTAGTCAAATTATCCCAAAAAACATGACTGGATATTACACTAAGTAACTTAGTCAGTTGATCATATTTCATATAAACAGTACAGATCTGAAATAATAAAATAGCAACGAATACATATCGATTTGAGAATCATCAAACTTGCACAAACGGGTAGAACTCTTTACTCTTTGTTTTCTGACTCTTTTACACGTAAATTTTAGCGCAAAGATTTAGTCTTGCCTGATGTTGCAAAAAAAAAAAAAATAACATTTGCTGTTCCGTAATAAAAAAAAAGCAGCCGAATAGCATCTTCAAAACTTTATACGCAATATCAATTGTTATCTTCTGCGTTAATTATTTTATTGTTCTCTCTCTAATAATGTTTTCTTTTTCTCATTCCTCTTACGCTCCGTAATTACTTGCATCTCAGTGACTTTATTACCTTGCTAGGGGTGAAATGATGTTTTAAAAGCTATAGTTTCAGTTTGCCATTATTCTTAGTGCAGTTTTCTTATATTCGTGTTAATTTAACTGTTAAATCCTAAAAATCATACATTTTTCAGTCACGTAAATACAAGACGTGTGCTTTTATGACGAAAAGAATTTTCCCTTTATCTATAAATATATAGCGAGAGATTTGAAAATGAACACTGAAATCTGAGGTTCCAAATCGAACTTATTACCTGACAATTTCATCAAGTTCAACGTATTAGACGTTAGGTTAATTAAAGGAATTCTATATTTGTATAAAGAATAAAATATTTTATAATTCATGTTATTGATCACTCAATCTAATACGGAGCATTCATTTTGCAACTTCCTCATGAATATAATTCTTCTCAAAGTACAAAACCATGCCACTTCCATTTTGTGAACGGCGCTTATTTTCTTCGTGTTTCAAATGTAAGAAAAAATTTCACTCGGACAGTTTTTTGGGTTTTTTTTTTCAAGAATTGCCATATTATGGAACAGACTTCCGCCTGGATTCATAACGCTTAATCTTGACCTCTTCAAATCAAAGGTCAACGTTATCTAGCCTCCTTTTTATAATCTTCACTTCCTATCAACTTCTCTTGTATTCATGTCATACACCTCATTAATCATAACCATTTTAAAAACAATCCTCTATCTTGAGTGGCTTTCGAGCTTTGTATTGGCTGTACTTTAATATAGAAAATATTTTATATCTGTAATAAATATATTTACCTCGTGAAACTGATAGCTCGTAAGTATTATATACTCCCGTGTGAGTGCTTCAGTCTTGACCTCTTCAAGTCAAGAATTAAACTTTATCTATCCTACTTATCTCCACTTCCTCCCACCTTCTGTTATATTTATATAACACACTTCATTTAGTATTGCCATTTTGACTATATCCCTCTACCTCGCGTTACTCTCGAGCCTTGTATTTGGTGAAATTTAGTAAAAGGAAGAAAAATAAAACTACTGACAAGTTCTTTAATTATTTAAAAGTTTAGATCATGAGGACTTGTTACAGATGCACGCCTTTAATAGCACTTTAGATGTTTTCTTTTTCTTTCTTTTTTACTTCTAAACTAAAAGAATTCTCCAGAAAATATCAATTTTGTCCTTGTCACACAAGTCTGACGAACTTTAGATGCGGAAATAACAGCCTAATCAATACACCTAAAATACAACCTGAGTTATCATTCTACTCTTCCAGTCGAAAACTGGGGTCAATATTAGCTGATTAAATGAATCCTCATTATTTCTCTAACAATGAGCTGTCGGCAAAAACTGCTTCCGAAGACGAGATGACCGAATCAGTCAGCTGACTGCCATTCACATGTTTAGTTGGTCATATTCACGGTCAACTGATTCAGTCTTAATAAAAGACGATGTCAAATCCCTTATTAATCTCATTTCAGAGAAAACCCCGAACCAACGGCTTAGTACTGAAGTGAGCTAATGCTGCGTGCGAATTAATTCGCTTGAGTGAGATAGCTTTTATGATTAGGTTTTAATCGTGAATGAACTAAGGTTAAGACTGGATGCAGAAATAAAACGAATAAAATGACATTAAAATTACTTTTTCAACCGAAAAATGTTGTATTCTGATTTATATCAACCAGAGTTTGTATCAATGATTACGGTCATTTCTCATTCTATCAAAATGTTTACTGGCTTGTATTTCTTTTCTTTTACAAGTTACTAATGGCAGAAAATATGAGTTCAGTAATATTCTAAACTAGGGAAGGTTACTGAATAGCATAATCCCATGAAAGTTGTTAATGAAAGGTAATACTTAAGACAGGAACAACGCATATAAGATTGACCAGCGGCGCGTAGAAGTAGGCAACTGCTAGAAGTGAGTCTCCAACTACAGGATATTTACCAACCGCCCCACGCGGTCATATGTGGCACAAAGCTGAATTTAATGTGGGGTATCAAAGCCCGTAGGCTCGACCAAACATTTCCCGTAGACACCATATAAAACGGGGTCGGATAGCTGCTTCCCGAGATGAGACTCTGCAATTCGACATAGCCTCGTCTGGGGATCCTCTCTGACCGTAGGTAGAGAGTTTGACCAACAACGCTGGAGACGAATCTCCAACTGCTATATCCTATAATAAATAATTAGACCGGTTTGATGAGACCGTTATTGCCACAGTCATGTTCCACAGATCTTTTCATCTTCAAGATATTTATCTTTTCAGTTTCTTACCCATCTACTCTGTTGTCTGTCGGAACCTCAACATCCATTATCTAATATATTCTCTTGTCTACAACTACACAACCTCTTTAATGATTCTGTATGTTTCTAAATATCTTAATTGTCTTCTATAAAATTGTACTTTGAAAATTTCATAATTTTCTTTGGTATTTCCTTCTTTCTTCCTTGTTTTTATGACAACTGCCAAGGCAAACTTTCGTTTCGTCTACTGATTATCAGTGTCCCTACACCCACATGTACAAAATACGACAAAAGATTTGTCATTTACAATCAGTAGTGAACTAGAAATCACACCAGGATTTATTATTGATGGGCACAATGTTAACATAAGATATGCAAATGACATTGTGTTGATGACAGACATAGAAAGAAAACTGTGGGACTTACTAGAAAACGTAATAAAGGAAAGCGGGAAGAAAGGACTAACCATCAATTTTAAGACACAATTTAGCGCACCAATCGAAAACCTATTCATCGAATGCACATTAATCGAGGGATACCGTATCAATCTTCGTATATGGTAGCAAATGTTGAACAGTTTCCTCGCAAAATGAAGAGACTGGAAGCAAAAGAGAAGAATAAATATCAGGGACAGAACATGTAAGAAACGAATAAGTTTTAAGGAAAATTGAAACAAAAAGACACTTACGATGAGCAAGCGACAGTTGAAATTTTTAGGATATTTAATGAGGAACAATGGCTTGGAAAAATTTGACAAGCCATATTGAAAGCAAGATGTGCAGAGGAAAACAGTGACTACGTTATTAGCTTGTGTAAATGGATGGCAGAAGAAGAAATAGGAAGGTTAGTAAAGACAAACAATGCGAAAAGCTACAAGGATAGGCAGTTGTGGAGTGTAATTATCGCACATATCCTGAAGGGTCACGATACATAGAAGAATTATTACTAATGTCAATCACTCAGTGAGAATCGAATTTAGTAATAATAGTCTACGAGACTAGTTACATCTATTACTATTATTATTATTATTATTATTATTATTTGATCTGCAGACGCTGCAAATATTTTTGCAAATGAGACGAAAATCTAGACTGGGTGATTGGATCTCCAAGCCATACAGATTTTATGTATTTCATTCTCTCGGACAGATTCTGGTATCCGCCTATATTACTGCAGACCAGTGTGGTTAAAATGTAATTGCTTCAAGAATTCCCAATGGATTAGCTTCCCTAGACCCTCATGCTTATTCATGTATTCCTGCTGGACTAATTTGCTACATTAGCTGGTTGACTTTCATCTTTATTTCCAAACGACCCATAGTTGCTGTTTCACTGTGTTTCGTCGTAGCCTTTAAAATGTGAGTTCTTGGAATTGCTTTGTGCTGCTATTAGCAAAGACGGTTTCTCTTCATTTTATCTATCTCAATATATACACACACAGACACACACGCATATATATATATATATATATATATATATATATATATATATATATATATACGCACATACATTTTCACTTAAAATCAATGTGTTTTATATGTTGTAGATAAACTTTTGATTATTCAGTCATTTTTAATCGAGTGTGATCAGCATCGGTTTGGGGGATTTTGATTTTTTTTAAAATAATTTTCCCCCAGTAAATGGCCCAAGTGCTACTGAAAATAGAGAGTTGATGAATGGTATGGTGGGTCTTAAAGTCGATGGTGGACTAAGGAATCGAGCTCATCAGAATATTTGGTAGGAAAATATCACCAGAGTAGCAAATGGCTTGCGACGTTTCGTTAGTGGGGAAAGTGGTTGTAAGGTGGAACATAATTTACCATGCACAATGTCACAAAGACGCTTTTGAATATTTTCAAGACAAGCAAGAGACAATTGGTAGCTCCAATTAAGATATATCATCCATACCCATTTTTAGTTTAATCTGGCTCTTCAACTAACCATTATTCCAGAATTTTTAACTATGGATCGCATATATGAGTTTTACTTTCTGGAGTGAGCTTGATTCGCAATAGATATTTAAGGTAAGTATCCTCCTTGAGAGAACACTCATCCATCTTGATAGGTGAAAGTTCAATGTATGGGGTTAGTCATGCTATGTTTGGCTCCAGGTTATTGATAGCATCAGAAAACAGATCTGCTAAAAGTTTGAGAAAAGATAAGAAAGGCATTTAAGTTCGTTACTTTATCTGTTCCTCGAGATTCCTTTCTTTCTTTCTTTCTTTCTTTCTTTATTTTTTTGCTGTATTTCTTTAACGTCTATGTTATTCTAGTTTTCTTTATTTGTCTCTCTATAATGCTGTTCCTAATCCATTCTACATTCCTTTTAAAATTCCTTTCATTTCCTCATATCTTATTCTAAATGTCTCTTCTTCATTTGGTAGAGTTTTACTGTGTTCATTGAACTTTCCATTTCTCTATAGAATGATTCTCCGCTAATATTAAAAGCGTTGTTTTCTTTATCAATTGTTTTTCTCCTACAACCTCTTTCTTTGTGATTTTAGATAGATATTTTGTTATAGATCCTCTTTTACATTTAGCATGACGTTTTCTTCTTTATATTAAAATTTCATTTTTAACAATCTACTGCATTTCATTTTTATTCTTTTGATACTTCATAAAATTTCTGCCCACAGAATTTCAATCTATTTCTCTAAATTTTTTTGCCACTAGGA
>CAHIKZ030000001.1:3297500-3315000 GCA_903632075.3 Acanthosepion pharaonis
TTTCTTGTGTTCGAAAAAGAGCTTTCTTTTATGGACAAATGTTGTGTAAGAACTGTCCAAATGTTTTATATTTCTGAGCGCTTTCGGCTATACCTTTATATATATATATGTATGAACAAAGATATAGATATGAATATAGATATTAATAGGGACAGATATCAAAGATTTTCAGATTTTATCCACATTTTCTTTTTGTATATCAAATACTTAAAACTCTCTTGTGTATCACACGTCCTCTAATATTGGTATTCTCAACATTCTTTCGTAGAACCAAATCTGTTTCTTTACTTTCAAAGTAATTTTTCAGTATTGACTGTCATATAATAGATTAGGCATTATATCACTTTATTTCTATGAACACTTTAGGTCACTTAGTGTCTTACTTACCTTCTACAAAGTACCTTTCATTATAGACTATGCAATTTCGAATTCTTGACTTACATTTTCCGTGGTTTCTTACTCTACAACCTAGATAGTTAAATTTCTGCACTTGCTTGATTTTTAACCCACCGACATGTAAGTTTCAACTTGGGGTGGCCATTTTGCTGATAACCATAGATTTTCAAATTTTCTCTCATTTCAACTTAGAAATGATACAAATGAATATAATCAACTAAAATGAGAGCTGAACTTCATTGCAATTTGTAATAAATTAAAATAGGAATTACGCATAACTTCATATCTGTTTCCATTTAATTTTTCTCTTGTTTCTTTCAGTCCAATTATGTTGTTGGCCTTGGAATCGTGTAAATTGTATTAACGCATTTTAATTTGGAGCCTCATTTGCTTCTTATTTAGTGCTGAAGTGAAACGTCGTTTGATGAAATATGTTAAAGAATGAGGAAAGCTTTTTACAAAAAATATCACTAAGAAAAAATGAACTTTCCTTTGGGGAACAAATAGGAAATGAGAATACTTCCGCTCCATGACACGCATGCTCAAACACCTCTACATTATCTCACCTATAAAACAAAATCAAATTACTTTAAGTATTTTTTCAGATCGATTCTATGAGCGCACAAATTCATGTATTTATAAATGTTTGTAAAGTATTCATATTAAGAAGAAATCGTATATGCATTGAAGCCTGCATGTGTGATGCAAAATTCACGCGAATATCAGAATGAGGCAATAACTACACGCATGCGTATTTGCAAATATGCATATAAAAGTATATTCAAAGTACAGGAGTACATACGCCTACAGATACACCTACGCATGTATGAAGAGTTATGTGGCTTAATACATGCAAATATATGCACGCTGAATATGCAGACATACAAATTAAATTAAATATTGTTACAGTTGAAACTTATAATAGGTAAACACACATATCCATAGTTGAAGAAACACTTTCGATAAAACATTCATCAAAGCATATTTAAAAAATAAACATTTCACTTGAAATTGTATTGAGATGAAATAGGCAAATATGAAGCAATGTTATATGCAGTGACGTTTTAATTCATTTTTTATTTATTTTTCTGTTTTTTCTTTTATTTGCGTATGAGTATTTAGAAATTTCAAACTTTGCATATGCTTAGCGATTTGATGAATAAATGACCAATAAATATATATGGATATGAATAGCCATATAAGGATATATGTATATCTATATATATATATATATATATATATATATATATATATATAGAGAGAGAGAGAGAGAGAGAGAGAAAGAGAGAGAGATGAATAGC
Organism: Acanthosepion pharaonis; assembly: GCA_903632075.3. Classification (NCBI taxonomy): domain Eukaryota; kingdom Metazoa; phylum Mollusca; class Cephalopoda; order Sepiida; family Sepiidae; genus Acanthosepion; species Acanthosepion pharaonis. The sequence continues at coordinate 3,299,198 of CAHIKZ030000001.1, forward strand.
CATAGATAGATAGATATATAGAATAGCAATATATATATATATATATATATATATATATATATATACATATATATATATATATATATATATATATATATATATATATATATATATATATATATATATATATATATATATAATAAAAAGGCTTAAACACTAATATTCCATGGTCACAATTTATTCCATTAGAATCGTAAATACGATCCAATTCATCAGACCTATATATATATATATATATATATATATATATATATATATATATATATATATATATATATATATATATACTTTATTTTAGGATATTATATCAACATGTAAATAAACACAAAGTAAATGCAATCATGTCTCCATGTGTATTAACACATCTCACCAGGCGTTAGTAAATGACTGGTTAGTAGACAATTTATTGAAATTTAAAACCACATACAACCACTTTTCACGCAGAAAAAAGCTAAACGGGAAAAGAAAAAGAGTAAGAAAGACACAAGATACCTTCTCTTTTCAGAAAAAAAAAGAAGAAGGAAAAAAAGTAGGAAAGGATAGGGAAATTATTTTTATTTTTATGTTTATAATCAGATCCACCAATCAAAATGGCCTATGCTAAGTAAGAAGTCATGACCCCCAGATTTAAAATCGTTGACAACTTGGACGTTATATTCGATACATATAAATTTGCTACAATGTTATCATAAGACATATGACACTTTCTTTGAGAAAGGGAAACGTAATTTACGAAGGATCTTGACAAACCGCATACTTTGTGAGTTAAAAATTAGAGTTTCACAATTTTATAGTCGGTAAATGATATAGCTCTTTAAGAAATAAATGAAAATGATATAAAATATTCATTTACAAAAAATTTAAATAACTGGAAAAATGATTATTAAAAATATTCATATAGAATATTAAAAAACAAAATGTCAAAATGCCAGCCAAACGCATATTAAATTTAATTCATATATTTAAATAACTAGAGATAGAGCCAGATGAAATATATATATATATAAATAGAGAGAGAGAGAGAGAGATGAAAATCCATAGATAGCTATATAGAGAGAGATGAATACAGAGATATATAAAATAAATATATATATAAAGCCTCGCACACACATATATTTAAAACAGATGAACATTCCAAACTTACTTACCTCCCCTGAGGTTTTAAACGTAAAATTTAAACTGTTCATAACTTTAGCGTTTTACAACAGTTAAAAAAAAAAATTACTTTTAGAAACAACAATTTTGTCTTCATGATGATGACATTTTGTTAAAAACTAAACAGGTCAAAATGGTAATTTTCTCTCTTCCTTTAATATGGTTACTAAAAGTTTAGCTTATCCGTGAATACGAGAGGATAATTTAGACAAAACTTGAAATTATTCAATGAGACATGTTTGAATATATATATATATATATATATATATATATATATATATATATATAGAGAGAGAGAGAGAGAGAGAGAGAGAGAGAGAGAGACATAATAGATAGATAGATAGATAGATAGATAGATAGATAGATAGATAGATAGATAGATGTGAATAGCCATAAATAGATATGAATAACCATAGATACATAGACCCGAATAAACCGAGATAAATACATAGATCCGAATAGCCATACATACATACATTAATTCGTCTGGAGTCGATTGGCTATTTAGTGAGGACTGAATATTTTAAGTGGTTCCTGTATGGTAAGCTTTACGAAGGATTGAGACTTGCTCATAAACTAAAATTATGATAAGCGACAGTGTGAAAATCGCCCTGGAGAAATTGAAGCTCTTGGCAGATTAATGAGAGGATTGTATTGGGAGTACTACGTCACGTATACATACAGTGTTGTTTTTTATATTACATTGATATCTGCTAAGTTTTAGATACACAGAGGTTTATCATCCTTGTTATAATGCTATTGTTCCAAAATGTTATTTTTTCTAAACCTCTTTGAAATTTCAAAGAATTGTGAGACAAATCAGGCTCATGTAAGTCCGAAGGAAAAATAAAACAGAATTTGAAAAAAGAAATATCAACAAATATATTGAAAGGACATATACAAAAGTAAAATGAGAAATAAAGATGAATGTGAAGAATTCAAAGTAATCTTCAGCGTTTGTAGTTGAGGTACTTACATTTTTGGCTAAGTCTCCGAGAAAAGAGATGCAGTCTTTCAAATCTCGCGCCGCCTATAATTATCGTACACTCAATAACATAAAACAGAAGAAGAAAAAATGCTTAACCCAGTTGAGAATAGATTTTTGAATTGATTTCTCTCCATTTCTTCGATGCCGTTGCCAGTGTTTGGTTGTTATTCTTTTGCTTTTATCATTTTTTTATTAAAAATCTCTATCATCTTTTTTTTTTATCTTTGATATACCTACTTTGTGTTCACGCTGTTTTCCTTTGTTTTTTTTTTCTTGCCCTCACTGTCTATCTGCAACTGAAAGCAAAATATAGACGACCTATCGATAGCTTTTAAAAGATACTTATATTAACATATATGAACATATACAAACAAATCTATTTATTTAAATATACAAATCTATCGATAATCATCTTTGCTAATGCAATTTTCTGTATGAATTTCTATGATGAGGTGCTGTCATTATTTAAATTCGGGCTCATCTGTGTTGTTTTGCCCTTTGACCTTCATCAGGTTTCTGTCGATCCGGGGGAACCTCCAGGGCGTTTTGAACTGAATCTTTTAAGGGTGTAGATTGTTCTCATTCCGTTCGCTGTCTTTAATACGGATCAGTTATTGCTCCGTGTCGATATTTAATAATATCCGTCTGAATTTCTAGGATGAGGAATTACCATTATTCATATTGGAACTAATGTTCTTATCTTTCATTCTTCAGTTCTAAATTCCCTTAATTTTACTCGGTTTGACAAACGCCTGAAGAAGGCCGTATGGCACAATGGCTGAAACGTTGTGATAATAAAAAATGAGGATTAAGACAACTTTCTTACGGAATATTAAAGAATAAAAATGATATATGAGAAACTAAAATTCCTAGATACATGCTGTTTTGTTTTTTATCATGTTAAAAGGTTTTAAAGCTCAAAAATGACACTTAGAACCCCTTCAGCATGATTGAATGTTCGGAGACTTTAAATATGCTTGAATGTTCGAAAACTTTAAGAATGCTTAAATAATAATAATAATAAATGCATGTTTAAGTTTAGGCAACAAGACTTAGGCACCCAATTAATATCCATCTCTCTACAATACATTCTTTGGCGTTTGAAACAAAGGACTTGGTTACATAAATAAACCATAATTAAGAATTTCTTCCTTTGGCTATATAAGGGTCGAACGAGAATCGTTAGAAAAGCAGAAAATAAACATTATGATACCAAGAGTAATTCTTATTAACACGTCCTTTCTTTTTTCCATATTTTGACTGTTTTGTTTAGAATTTGTATCTTTTTGATTTAAGATAAAAAGTTGGCAACTTCCTAATATAAATCAGTGAAATTTCCACTTTAAAAATTATAGTTTATTATTAAAGGACGGCTAGACTCTCCTTCACCTCTTTTAAACAGTAGTTTATCCCTTGTTTCCAGTTTAGGACTGTGTTTCCGGTTCCGTGTCCGGAAGACTTCTCATTCTTTTTCACTTCCTGTAGCCACTTGCGTCTCAGTGGCATTATCGACTTGTTATGAGTGGAATTATAAAAAAACATATAGTTTATATACATGGAAAAACAAGGAGGATATTTATTAAGCTTTCCCCTAGAGATTCTGATAAGAATGGTAAATGGTAAAAATAAGGAATAAGTATAAAAATATTATCAAACAATAAAAACACATATAGATAAATAGATCACCGGTTGAGTCTGGTTTCTGTCATTTTGATAGCTTTTCTATCAATATACTTGATGGATATTTTAAAGAATTGCTTTCAAAGGAAAAAAGCCATAACAGCATCTTACTGTCATTTTGACATTTCCAGAAACATTGTCTTCCTTTCTTACGATCTTCCAATGATATGTCTATACAGATTCTTGGTTTTTTCTTCTTTTTTTTTTCTAAATTATCTTTTATGTTCCGTGTTCCTTCAGAAAGTAGACGATCATGGTTCTCTACAGCGTTCATCCATTTGTAGCTTTAAACAATGTTTTCCCCTTTCTGTTCTCAATTCGTTTTTCCATCAATTTACACAAGATTATTAGCCACCTTACTCAATGTTTCTCACTAACCAACTTCAATGTTTAATAGTAGATAGATTTAAACTCCTTCTCGGTCTTTTGAAAGGGAGTAAAAGTTTATACCTTGTTTCCTGTTTAGGATTGGGTTCCCGGTTAGTCTTCTCACTATCCCAGTTCTCCCTTTTGGTGGTTTTATCGCCTTAAGGTGAATTGATTAAAACAATGGGTTACAGTTGCCAAGCTTTCTTTCCTCGTTATGTATCCAAGAAATTTCAACTGTTACTTTCTGATTTTAAGTAAAGATGTCCTCTTTGTTCAGGTTTTGTTCCGAAATCTTTCTCCTTGCTCACATACTCAGTTTAATCTTCCTAGATATTTAAATTTCTGTACTTGTTCGGTCCTGACATTTCCAATTCATAGTTCACACCTTGCGTTGTCCGTCTTGTCCGTCTTGCTAACATACATTCTCTCTGATGGTTAGTTCGTTATTCGCGATTTTCTTTACTAAATTTTGCAGGATTTCTTGTTTTCTTTTTGTGTCTGCCATTGATACAGCATCATTTGCGTTTCTTATGTTCATAAAATAGTGTCCACCGATAATAAGTCCTGTTAGAACTTGTGCTTCTCGTAAGATTGCTTCACTGAAAAAGATGAATAAATCCGGTGAGAAGGCATACCCTTGTCGTCCGTCTCTTATGCTTCTTTAAAGGTATATGCGTAATCAGAAATTATCTTTAAAAGAAAACATTTCCCCGCTATTCATGTTAAGATCCCTGTCTGTCTATTAATTTTAATGCGTCAATGGAGACAATTTTTGCCTCTACCCACACGTACTTGCGTGGGACATAAAAATGCGATTAAATCATCTATGTCTATTGTTCATAAATTGTCATTTGGAAACTGTTGCTTAATTAAATTAAGTAAGCAGTTACTTACTTTCAGATATTAATTGTCACAACATAAAAGCTATATTTGATTGACTATCATCATTTCATTCAGATATTTTATTTTAGTTTCTATTAAGACTGCAAATAGTTTTTGGAAGATTATGTAACTACATTTTGTATATTGTAATATCTAGCATTTAGACTTTGTTGTTTTTAATACCTTACAAAACAAACTTGATTTATGTACGACATCTATATTTCATAAGTGAGGACATAATGAAGTCGAATGTTGAGTTTTATTTCAACTTTATTTTTTTCATGAAATTAACATTTATATTAGAGAGATGCGAGAAAATTGTAACAAGGTGTTTAAAAGACAAGCATGCTAGAATTGTAGATGTAGACATAATGGCAACAGGACAAAATCTCAGTCTCTTATCCCAAAAGTGGACATCATCCCAGTCTCATATAAAAAAAAAACATTGAAAATTTCCTTAAATTTTCAATATTAAATGTGTTTCTTTTTATTGAAAATTGAGACAATAATAATAATATTCGATACATAAACTTATATGTACAACAAAGTTATTTCGCGAATAAAAAAAATATTTCTTTAAGCCCTTAATTCGGCGTAAAATATATTTACATACGATTTCTATCGCTTCTTTACGTTTTGGTGCAAACCTTAAAAAACACCCTTCTTAAGAAGTTCTTTATATAAAGTCGGGACTTGTGGGATACTAGAACTCCCTAACTATTAAATATATCGAATATGGGAATGTAGCATTGTTAGAAAACTTTTTTATTTGTGTGTTGGATCGATTTACTATGAATTTCTGTTACTAACATAGCGGACCTATAAACTCATGAAATACCCAACAGAAAGCTTTCTTGTAAATATAAATGTATATATTGGATATTATTATTGTCTTATCTTGACATTAAAATTTGAATTAAAAGTTCCTTGAATTTTCAGTTAAATGTATTTTTATATATTATTTTATTAATGAGACTAGGATACTGTTCACTTTCGCGTTAAAAGATTTTTTTTTAATTGATTCAGGCATAACGCATGGTTCATAGTGTACTATGCTTTCGATTTATTGAGAGAAAAAAAAGATAAAATTAACTGACAAAAAATGCACCAAAGAATATCCGATTTGTAATTACTGACAACAATGGTAATGGTTGTCTTTCATGATACTCTTTCAAAACATTTCAAGGTGCACAAATACGAACTCTTGAGTAAAACGGACCAACTCAGAACAGTTTGGAAAATATTTTCGTCAGCATTAAATCAGTTGATGCCACTCTAACCTTTTTCAGGCTTGTATATTTTCGTGGTAATTAAACCTAATCATTTTAATTGTAAACGAACGCAGAAGTTATTTCGAGTATCCTTTTCAATATCAAAGGAAAATAAAATAAAACCTTTTTTTTTTATCTTCTATTGAATAGTTGTATCCATCTGTGTGTTTAAGTGTGGGAGATTGACACGCAACAAGAGCGAGGAATCAACCAAGAAAAGTGAATATTTTTTTTATCAAAGAATAAACACGTGCGTCCATTGTTCGTTTAAGGACGATTTCAATAAAAAAAAATATATCTATTATCTATGTTTAAAACTCTCAAAAACATAGCATATCATGTTTAACATTAAAAATATAATTTCATATCTATGAAATGAAACATTTGGTAGGCGCATATTAAAATGAAAACAACGATTATTCGCCCCTTGTTTCTAAACACCTTTTGTCACGTTTAGCTGTATTAATAGTTAGCAAATGTGAGGAGATGCTGAAAAGTTCTCAGCCTGATCCACTTCCTAAAATCTAACCATATGATCAAACAGAATTTGTCATCGCTTTTTGACAGAGCCGAGAACTTTTCATCATCACTTCGTATTTAATTTAATTAAATTCCTTACCCAGCCAACTCCACGTTTAAATTTGCGCTAGAACAAATTTTGAAATAATTCAAGCATATAATTCAGCTGTTAAAAATCTTTTAGTTATTTAGAAATCATGGCAAAAAATAAATATGCCTTGCATTTGTTCGTCATTAGTGAAAAAATAAATAAACCTTAATTTTTTTTATTTTTTATTTTTTATTTTTTTTTGTTTGTTTTTTTGACATCATAGAATAATTGAGTCATCAATGCAATAGCAAGTAAAATTTAGTTAAAAATGATTATAGCTCGTAAGAGTTACTTCCCTTACTCCCATTTCACATTTACATTAAGAGCGCGTAATTGGTGAGAGACACAGGTCCGTCACCAAAATGTTTATAGGTTGGAGAACTTTAACACGGTGGGTGGGCCGAGTAAAGATTTACGGACTAAAATTAGTTCACATAATTTTCACAAGGACGAGCAAATGAAAATATACATATTTAAATCTTTTGAACGCCAACAGAATGAAGGGAATACTGGATGGTCATTTTTAATACGACAGAAATCAAAATCATCGAGCAGGTTGTAAATTTTCGTCTATCGCGAGGAATTGGTATTTTCTGAATGAGACTCTTTGACTTAAACATTTAAACGCGCCTAAGCTCACTTCAAGTGAAAGTCGTATATACAATCCACCGTTAAAGATGCTTGAAAAATGGTCGGTTCCTGCTATAGTATCCTGACTCCTACTGCTATCCTCTATCTTTACAAGAGTTATATTAAGCCGAAAATGGGGTACTACTGCCATATCTGGGCTGGTACTGTCCAAGCTTTACTTTCCAGTCTTTATAGTCCAAAAATGGCTGCGCAAACTTGTGGGTGATGGATTATTTTCCACTTTATGACCCGTTCCCCACAGACGAAACGTTGATTATCGCTATTTCCATGGCAAATGTTCTGAAGAGCTACATTCTTTATTTCCCCCAAATTCAAAACCTCGCTACCAAAACCCGTCACATTGAGTATATTTAGACGAACCACTCTTGTCCCATTCGCATTCCTTTAGTAAGGAGTTAAGAACCACTCGGGTAGATTCTGTCCAAGAACTATCGTTTTTTAGAACAAAATCCCAGGAGGATGCTTTCCCGACCACTACAACTCTTCAAGTCTTGGGTAAACCGTATCTTTCCCACATAAACTATGCTGCCTACACGTACCGCTCACAGAACTGTCTTAAGTAACCCTCTAACGAGTGGCTCTTAGAAATCTGTAGAAATAACTAATAATTTTACCATTAATTACTAATGAACAAAGCACCTTCTATTACAGACAACGTAGTAGCACTAAAACTGGTAATATTTCAATAAGAGTAATTCCATATATATATATATATATATATATATATATATATATATATGAAGAAATATAGTCTTAAGGTTTGCTATATTTATGGGATAAAGTGCTCAATATCAGAGGTAGAGAGTGTGTAAATATAAAAAGTGAACATAGATGTCAACACCTAGAGGCAATAGTCTGTTTCATGCGAGACGCAATCGTCAGGCCACGTCAGAACACCACTAGTGGCCTGACGATTGCGTCTAGCATGAAACAGACTGTCGCCTCTAAGTGTTGACTTCTGTGTTAACTTTTTATATATATATATATATATATATATATATATATATATATATATATATAACGCTCCTCTGTGGATATATATATCCACAGAGGAGCGTTCAGAAACAACAAGGTGATTTTACAGTTTTTAAACTACAATTCTCCATGATTTTCTCCCGTACAGTCATATCTGCTCGATGTGTATTCAAATCTAAACAAATGACGTCACACATTATGAAATGGACAAAGTCCGACAATTATTTTCAGACATTTTTTATGTTTATACATTCTTTTTATAGATACAAATATTTAAGTGAATGCTCTGTTTACAATAAACAGTATTAACGACATTTACCGGTTGAATGTCCGAGAAATTCTCATAGAAAATATGCGTCCTCCGACAAGAATCGAACCTGTATCCTATACGGAACCGTCTTATAGCCTGACGTGCTTTACCGATTTAGCCACAGTGGGGCTTTTCGGTTAGCAAGGTCGATTTTACTGTTTTTCAAAAATGTTTTAAAATAATTGTCGGAATAATTGTTCATTTCATAATGTGTAAAGTCATCTGTTTATATTTGGATACGCATCGAGTAGATATGAATGTATGGGACAAAATCATGGAGAATTGTAGTTTAAAAACAGTAAAATCAACCACGCTAACCGAAAATTAATTACATTTACAAAAGAGCAAATGAGTAATGTTATTTGGTATAGAAATTAACTTGCAGAGTTGATTTTCATTTATTCTTTTTAATTATCAGTTGAATTCAATTATCTTAGTGGATTAATAATGCTTGTATTCATTACTCAAACAAATATTAGAAAAGTAATATCTGTGTGAATTTTCATGCTGTGGGTTTTATCATTATTTAAATTTGAACTAATACTGTGTTCTGGAATATTACAATATTTTGGCCACTCCGACCTTCAGATATCTGTCGGTCCTGGCAGACGACAGAGAATTTCAAACTGAACTATTTATTTAATCTATGAGGTACATTGATTTCGTTCTACTGTTTATGTCTAGGGATGTTTTGCCTTGTACGGGTTTTAGTACTGCTTATTTTTTGCAAAATTAAATAAAAGGCTGCTCTGATTCAAAGACACTGAACGCAGATCGGAGAGCACAGCGATCAAAACGCCGTGATAGGAACAACAACAAAAAATAAGCGCTTTAGTCCAAATGTAAGTTATGAAAATTAAATAGTATTCTGCTTCATCCAAAAGTACTTCAAGATAACTGAGGAAGATGTTAAGAAATCCCCTGTAAAGTTCCAAGATTCTATGCTTGTCAAATTTCATGTATTTCCTTATCTACATAAATGACCTTCCTGACGCCATAACTTCCCAAGTTGGCATCTACGCGGATGACACCATAATTTATTCCTGCCTCAAAAACAAATCTAGTCTCGCTGACAAAACTCACCTGGCCGTGCGTCTCGAAAAGGACCTCCACTCGATTGTGAACTGGGTCATGAATTGGCTGGTCAACTCCAACGCTTCTAAGACAAAACTGCTCTCTATTAATCACCACAGAGATCCTTCCCTTCCCTCCATTAGAATGTCTGACGCTCAACTTCTCAAGAGCAACTCTCTGCGGCTTCTCGGTCTCACGTTGACTGTTGACCTGAGATGGAATAAATACATTGAGTCAATTGCAAGGAATGTTGGCTCCCTGAGCTGCGCCAGGAAGTTTTTCTCCCCTGAGTCGATCCTCCAGATCTACAAATCAACAATTCGCCCTTGCATGGAGTATTGCTGCCATATATGGTCTGGTGCCCCTTCTGTTTGCCTCGGGGTTCTTGATAGGCTCCAGAGGCGGATATGCAATGTAGTTGGCCCTGCCCTGTCGTCGCGTCTACAGTCACTTTCTCACAGACGCGCCGTCACCTCCCTCTGTCTGTTCTACAAATACTTTCATGGAAATTGCTCCAAAGAGCTGCATTCGCTGGTTCCCAGACGTGATGAGTTCCAGCGCCTTACGAGGCTGGCATCCCGTTCTCACCCCTTCACTGTCGAAACTCCTAAATGTAGCCGACTCTTCTCCTCTAATAGCTTCATGTCTCGCACCTCTCGCCTGTGGAACTCCCTTCCCTATTCCTGTTTCCCTGTGAGCTATAATCTCCAGCTATTCAAGTGTAATGTCAATCGACATCTCCAGTTGCCTTGATCTATCCACTACCCTCATCCTTTCTTCTATCACTCCTATCTGATCTTGCTCTAAACTTTCTGTAACCCCTTGCGTCCTAGTGGCTTCCCGCCTTGCTTAAAAAAAAAAAAAGGGGGAATGATCGGCCGCACCAAAGTCACCAACAGAACGTTCACTGACTTAATTTATTTCGTATATTTCCATTATTTTTCCTTCCTTTTTTTTCATCGAATTTTTTAAAAATCGACTAACGCCAATGAAGATTTTAAAATACTAGAAATAATTTAATTCAGATCGTTTTTAATATTAATTAACTGAATTCAAAATTATTTTCAAATATATATATATATATATATATATATATATATATATATATATATATATATATATATATATATATATAATAGTAAGAAAACGTAAGGGAAGTAACTAATACAAATAATTTTACAGCAATTTACTGAAATAGATTAACTCCCATTATTCTTGACCAAAATTTGCGTCTTCAAATTTCAAAATAAATCATTTGCAATCTAATACAGAAAAAATAGTTTTATTCTTTACTATATGTTCAGTTAATATTTGTTATTCATTTAATATAATATAGTAAAATAATTTCGTGTGTGTGTGTGTGTGTGTGTGTGTGTGTGTGTGTGTGTGTGTGTGTGTGTGTGTGTGTGTGTGTGTGTGTGTGATAAAAAATATCCGAACAAAGTATGGAGGATGTGAAATCCATTTCTATGTATACTTTTTTATTCTGGTGCCAATATTTCGTTCAATGAGAACCTCATCAAAAGAAGTGAAAAAAAAATCAGAAAAAATAATTACCATGTTGAGCTAGCTACGATAAAAACGATTGGCTTCATTTGAATGTTTTAAATATATTAGCGGATAAGATTAAAAATTATTACTGAGAATTTTTCAGAGGAAAATTTAAAATTAATTGTAAATAATGATATAAGAGAAATAAAGTTATGGTGAGAAAATATATCTAAAGGGAATAGTCGCATTAAACGGTAAGTTGACAACAGAATAAAATTTTAAACATTCAATTCATTTCCAGACCTTCCAATTGTACAGATGTATATATATATATATATATATATATATATATATATAACGTCATCCACAGACAGACTGTTTCGCTGTTTCACAGCTCATCAGTGTGGCTAGACATCCGGTTGCCTCTAGCTAGGATCGAAACCCGACAATATTGATCTATACTTTTTTTTTTAATACTATATTATATATACCCTAAATGGAGTTAGATTTAAAAAGATACAGGGGTCGTAAAAAGATAAGAACAAGAACCTCATTCATTGCCACGTTCTCTGACCAATCGTAATTTTTTATTACCAAGTAGAGGAACATTTTCTCCACCCGTCCAAGATGAATTACTACCACACACAAAAGACAATGGTTAAACATAATAAAACATAAGGAAATTAATTCCTTGAAATAATATTTGGAAATATGACGCATGACGAAGGTCACAAGACTCAAAACTCATGTAGCAAAAAGTATGGAAAATAATGTATAATATATATATTTTTTAAATCCACATTATAATTAGAAACGTTTGCCGCCTCTCTTTTCTCTTTAAAATATACACTTTTCTCTCGTCGAAATTAGAAATTTAACAGTGACAGTCATCGAAATATTTTAAATTTAACAGTTAAATTTCTAATTCCGACACGAACTCAGTCTATACACCGGGTTTTCACTTTTATAGTTGATAGTGCCTATTTTTATGATAGTTAGCATTTATATGGGGTGGTAGTAAATGTATTATTACAGGCGTCTATCCATTTATCAAAAAAGGGAATTTTATTGTTATTAAGTTCATATTTGAATTTCAGAACGTTTAGAAACCACTACACGGCTAACCTTGAAAATAATGATTATAAATTTATTGATTTCGGTATTTCAACAATATAACATGTCGACCTGCTAACTCGACACCCTTGATTGCATGGCAGCAAACAACATCTGCACCGCCATGGCCTTCAAGAATGAAACAGACTGTCGCCTCTCGGTGTTGACCACAGTGTCCACTTTTATATTCATCTACGCTCTATCCCTGATATTGAGTCCGTTACCCAACAATGTAGCATAGTTTAAAACCATACTTTTATTATGGACATGTTCAAAACATGCAGTTAACATTTCTTACATTTTTGTAACAGTTATCTGATTTGATAACCAAATTTCATTCTTCTAAAGCAAATGAACTTTGTAAAAAATGAATGTCGAAAAATATTGAATAAACCATTTTCATTACAAATTATGCACTACAAAAATATATGATGTAAGGGAGGTAACTCTGTTGCAAATTAATGCTTTTTTTCTATCATTTAAAAAAAAGTAATAGTTAATTGTAATTGATAAATTTGTTAATACAGCTTTTTATTTATGTTTACTGACTCCATTCCCACCTTAATTCTTATATATATATATATATATATATATATATATATATATATATATATATATATTAGAAATTACACAACAGGATTTCAATTTGCAAATGAAGAAGTATTTTAAAATCAGAGATAAAATTGCTTTATAAGCAGAAATACTTCACGAAACTGTATTCATATTTACTGTTTATTATATATGCAAATATGGGAATTTCGCGATATTTACATACATATGAAAGACTAACATTTGTATATCATCTGAAAATATATGCAATAGAAGAAACACCAATTCAAACTTTTGAATAAATTCCTTACTGATTGAGATTTGAAATATGCAACATGATTTTAAAGTATACGACCAACATAACCCATTTCATATGTTTACGATAAGAAAAATTGCTTTTTGTTCTTATATGTTAAAATAGAATTATTTTGTTCAGGGGGGATAACTGTCTTTGCCTTAATTGAAAATAATATAAGGGAAATAACCTCGATATTACGAGATTTGAGCGTTTTGCTATTTGATGTTTTGTCAATTGGGCAATTAAAATGTTTATGTATTTAATTTAATATTTAATATTTAATTTCATAACTCATGAACAGGAAAGATGTGAATTCAAGAATATGTGATGAGGCTGTATTTTCATTTGACAATTATTATAAGATACTGACTCAAGTGTTCTGATTTAAAGGTCATTTGACCCCAAAACCATGACAAGAGATATCATTTCATGAAGGCTTTATTTGTTGCACAGCTACTGTTTCAAACATATGAAATTGTATCCTTAAACATATTCTATTTAAATGCATATTATAAACTTTAGAACCAAAGAAATTATTTATGTGAAAGAATGATTTTTAACTACTTCATCGGCAGTCATGGCTCTCCCCTTTATTTTCGTTATTGAATTGCCAAAACTTCTTGGGGAAGATAGTTGTTTTCTGTTACCTTCTCCACGGTTTTTAATCCGGTTTAGTCCTTCTCCTACACCTGCTATTTTATACGTGTAATCTAATAGAAGAGATGTATTTGTGCAAAAATGAATGCAACAATCTACGCAGGGGTTTGAACTCTGCTCACCGATTCCGGTTTCGGGGCTGATAAATAATTATCTCTTCTAATATTACAGAATTTACACTGGCAAATATCAACCCCTACGGATTTTCTTTGACGATTCCTTTTTCAATAAAGAGACTATATAATTTGTAGGATATTATATTTGATTTTGTAACATTAATTTAACCCCGACCAGGTTGTTGGTTATATATATATATATATATATATATATATATATATATATATCAGTTTTCCTTCGAATCCGAAGATGACGTATCGTTTCTGCATTTCATCAGTGAACTCAAAGGTGGCTCCGCAACCCCAGGCTGGATACGCATTTTCTGGAACAGTGGGAGCACTGACAGCCCGTTGTCGTAATCACTGCTGACGATACCCTTTATATATATATATATATATATATATATATAACCCTTTCCTTTTACTAATGGAATACATCTAAAGAAGCCTGAAGAATGAGTAGGTTGAAATATTGTACTAACGACAGCAAATATACAGAATGTTTGAGCAATTTTAACGATATTAACGAATTTTCTCAAAATTATTTCGAGTTATGATTATCTTACATACTCATGCTTACGCGACACTTAATGGCATTCTTTCCTTCAGAAAATATATGAAATTTATTTGAAAAAAAAGTAATTATTTCTCTTCGTCACCATAAACTGAAGATTGGGGTTTGCATATTTTTGAATGGCAAAAATGTACAGAATGGCCGCATTTGTAGTCTGTAATTAATTCGGGAGGAATCTTAAGAATATACTATTTTCAATGTTATTGCAAAAGCAACAGAGATGATGATATTGGTCTGTATAATGCTGCTGATTTATTGTTTACATTTTGGATAGCAATTATGTCTGTTTCGCCATGATTTTTGTTTACTCCAGCCAAAATTTAAAATAATTGCCTAAACTTATGAATTATATTTTAATTATATTTTATGCTTATCTTTTCATAACAGCTAAATTAATAAATTCTAATAAACAAAAGAAAGAATAACATGATTTCTGTCAACATAGGTGCAAAGTAAAAAAAAGCTATACTTTGTGTGACACAAAGTGTGAAATACTATTCGGAAAATATTCAAGTTTACTGTTTTGTCTTATGCGAAAATCCCATATAATCTTAGAAAAAAGAATTTTAAATATTCGTTATGGATCTTAGAATACTACGGTTTATACTGAGATTGTATATTTGAAATATTTTACAACTATTTTTTTTATAAATATAAGAAGTTTAGGCATTTTAAAAGATCTAAGATATTTCGCTAAAGACAAGTAACTGAAAAATTTGATGACAATTTTTTTCAAATTATTCAGTGTGTACAGAAATAGAAGAAATATATAATATATATATATATATATATATATATATATATATATATATATATATATATATATATATATATATAAACACCCAATCTTAAATATACTTCTTTAGTTGTATTACAAATCAGCATAAGTAGCATGAGGGTTCTATTCGAGAATCGTCAATACTAATAATTTGCTATTCTTTAAAATGTGGGTCCATACTCAAAAATACGAGTATCTGAGTAAATATTTTGTGTGTAAACATTAGTATGTAGATGTCCTTCGTAGTAATTAATGCAAAGAG
>CAHIKZ030000001.1:3320000-3587500 GCA_903632075.3 Acanthosepion pharaonis
GAAGAAATATTCGATGACAACGCTAAAAACCAATAAGAATAAGCAGACATGTGTTGATTAATGCTATACGTATTTAACGAAGTTGTAGCAGTTGTGGAGGGGGGGGTCAATGTAGAAATGACAGCAGCTAAATCCAGATTGTTTGTCTCGACAAATTACAGTCAATGTCCTTGCTACGAAAATATGTATTTATTTATCGCATCTCATTAGGTTCAACTGACCTAGTGCCGCATGTGTGGACAAGGCACGTGACAAGCAAACCTATGGCACTTTCATTCGCTAGAAGAGCGCATTATGTCGCCAAAAGGAAGAACGACAATGGTAGTAACAGGTGCATTTTTAGAGGAATTCACTATTCTGTTTCTTCTTCTTCTCTCTCTCTCTCTCTCTCTCTCTCTCACACACACACACACACACGCACACGCACACGCACACACACACACATACACACGCACATTTTCCAAAAGAAATTTTTACCAATTGTAGTAATTTTTACAGGTTTTTTTTTTTTTAACAAAATACGATTAAGAAAGGAAAAAAAAACTATCAAAGCAAGGAGGTACTGGAAATTTTAATTGTTCTTCCCCGCTAACCATGTTGGCGGCTTTTGATAACTTAAGACTAAATTCTAAATTTTTGCTCCCCTCCCCCATCACACACACAAAAAAAAATTGTCGCTGCTACGATCCTTATAACCTCATTCTCGTTCGCTCTCTTCCATTTTTTACTCTTCAGTTCTCTCCCTTATATATCCTATTTCTTCTGTCCTCTTATACAGCAATAATTCGATCATTAATTTTTCTTCCTCTCAAATTCATTTCTTAGCACACGGGCACCACTCTCTTAACCGTTTATCTCTTCCTTCGCTCTTCTTTTCTATCTCCTTCAAATCTGTTTTAGCCTCTGATTTTAGTGATAAATTCATTTCTTTCTCTCAATTTTTCTTGTTTTTCTTTACTCCTAAATTCTTCACCTTTCTTACCACTTTTAACCAATCTTCTTTTACATTCTCTTAGCTCGCGTCTCTTTGCGTCAAACCTGCAACAGCCATCCTCCTTTCCTGTTGTTAATATTCTTAATCATATGTTTCATTTGATATTGATATGTTTTCTTAGTATTTCCAAGAACTTAGAGAAAACAAAATGTCTTTTTCAGCTTTTCTGATTTTCACACAGGCGTTTTTTCATTTCCTTCCTGTAACTTAGATATTTTTTCCGATATTTTTCTTTCTTTTCGTTTCTGCTCGTCTATCTGCGTCTTTTCCTTTCATACATATTACTTTAGGTTTTTATACATCTTTCTTTTGTCATTTATACATACATCCACACACACACACACACACACACACACACACACACACACACACACATATATATATATATATATATATATATATATATATATATATATATATATATATATATATATATATATATATATATATATATATATAAAATAGTACTGTGGTTAACTTTTTATTTAATTTTTCTTTCTCATTCCTATAACACTAGACACATACATAAAACAATCCATACACTCAGTTAAAAGTAAAAATGAAACCATTCTTGATAATGGCTAAAAGTATAGCCGACATCGCTCGGACATACAAAACATTTGGACAATTTCTACATAATTTACGTCCAGAAAGTAGACAATTATAAGAACACAGGAAAAATTGAATAAGAAAAGTTAACCGCAGTAGTTTGTCAGACGTTTTTAATGAAACCTGTATTAAAAAAAAAACAGATTGCTTTACAAATACACCATATATACATATATATATGATTACTTTATATATATATATATATATATATATATATATATATATATATATATATATATATATATATATATATATATATATATATATATATATATATATATATATATATATATATGGAGAAGGAAAGAGAAAGCGTTAAAAAGTTATCGGCTCATCCAAGAAGCCCTTTCCCAGGTAAGTTTGATGTTTAGATCAGATTTTTGGAAGATTAAAGTAATGTTTGCTCTTGTTTCCCTCTTCCTTACGTTTAGGCTTACTTTTTTTCCCCCGACAGAGAACTCTATACCTGTCTCAAACACACATTCACTTGCCAGAGTGCCGGCATTTATATGGCTGCCTAAAAGACACATTATGAAGTTATGGATGCACACGAGTTCGCGCGCATAATACAAAAACAGACTTCACAAGTACTACATAAGCGCCGTTTTTTTTTTTTTTTTACTTTCGTTGTCGCCGCCTTTCGTTCTCTGAATAATTTCGTTTCATTTAAAATTGCGTGGCTTCATTGGCTAGATAATTGGGGTTGGAGTAGGAATGCTATGTTTTTGCTTATTTTTGGGGGTTTTTTTTCTCTCATCTCCTCTCTCTCTCTCTCTCTCTCTCTCTCTCTCTCTCTCTCTCTCTCTCTCATCTGATCTCCTCTCTCTCATATCTCCTTTCTTTTTCTCTCTCTGTTATCTCATCTCCTTTCTCTCTCTCTTTCTCTCTAATCTTATCGCCTTTCTCTCTCTCATCTCCTTTCTCTCTTTCTCTCTCTCTCTTTCTCTCTCTCTCTCTTTTTCTCTCTCTCTCTCTCATCACATCTACTTTCTCTCATATCTCCTTTCTTTTTCTCTCTCTGTTATCTCATCTCCTTTCTCTCTCTCTCTTTCCCTCTAATCTTATCGCCTTTCTCTCTCTCTCATCTCCTTTCTTTCTCTCTTTCTCTCTCTCTTTGTGATCTTATTTCCTTTACCTCTCTTTCTCATCTTATCGCCTTTCTCTCTTTCATCCTATCTTTCTCTCTCATCCTATCTCCTTTCTTTCTCTCTATCTCCCTCTCTCTGTCATCTCATCTCCGTTCTCTCTCTCTCTCTCTCTCTCTTTCATCTTATCACCTTTCTCTTTCTCATCTCCTTTCTCTCTCACACATCTTATCTACTTTCTTTTCTCTCTCTCTCTCTCATCTCCTTTCTCTTTCTCTTTCTCTCATCTCCTTTCTCTCTCAGTTCTTTTCTCTCTGTCTCCTTTCTCTCTCCCCACCTCCTTTCATTCTCTCCTCCATTCACTCTCTCCCCTTCATCTCTCTCTTCCTTTCTCTTTCCTCCTTTCTCTCTCCCTCCTCCTTTCTCTCTCCCTCCTCCTTTCTCTCTCTCGCTCTCTCATTATCCACCTTTCTTT
The DNA here is from genome assembly GCA_903632075.3 of Acanthosepion pharaonis. Classification (NCBI taxonomy): domain Eukaryota; kingdom Metazoa; phylum Mollusca; class Cephalopoda; order Sepiida; family Sepiidae; genus Acanthosepion; species Acanthosepion pharaonis. Next base: position 3,323,164 of record CAHIKZ030000001.1, read on the forward strand.
CTCACTCTCTCTGTATCTATCTTTCTCTCTCTCCTCCTTTTTCTTTCTCTCCTCCTTTCTCTCTCTCCTCCTTTCTCTCTCTCTCTCTCAGTTCTTTTCTCTCTCTCTCTCCTTCTTTCTCTCTTTCTTTCAGCTCCTTTCTCTCTCTCAGCAAGCTCCTTTGTCTTTCTCCTCCCCCTCTCAGCTCCATTCTCTCTCAACTCTTTTCCCTCCCTTTCTCAGTTTCTCTCTCTCTCAGCTTCTTTTCCCCCCTCTCTCTCTCCCTCAGCTTCCCCTCTCTCTCTCTCTCTCTGCTCTATTCTTCCTGATCTCTACAGTCCCTCCCCGTCTTTCCTTTTACTTTATCTTTATTCTTCTGATTCTTAAACCAATTCTCTTTACACATTTACTTAGCAATTTAACTGATTGTCTACATAACTTGATGCATGGTTTAAATAACACCTCTTTTTATCTGATTTACTTTTTTGATAGATAAATTGAAAGAAAGGTCGCACATATGCACACACGCCTTAAATATTACTTGACCTTAGTGCGTTTGCTCGTGACCATATATACATATATATGTGTGTGTGTGTTTGTGTTTGTGTGTGTTTGCGGATACATTGCTTTGAAATAATCTTGATTGAGCCAGTTAAATCTATCAGATCTTCTATTGAAATTATATGGAATTCTGATCCTCACTCAGCGCTCTGAAAATCAGGCTTAGGATCAAGTTTGCCTTCCTTCTGGTTGTTTTCGCTTATATAAGTGCACATGCACTCACTAGTCGGATTAATTGAAATATATGCTGATAGATATGAACAGAATGTGTTACACACACGTGTATATATATATATATATATATATATATATATATATATATATATAGATATATAGATAGATAGATAGATAGATAGATAGATAGATAGATAAGTGACTATGGCATATGTGAGTCAAAAGCTTAGACCTAATACAAATTGTGGCTAATTTTTCAACTACAATAGTTGTACTTGCGGAAAGTTATTTGCATTAATAAATTTAATTGAGATAAAATGCCTATTATTTTGAGTAAGAAGAATTGCTGGAAAAATGTACTGGATTATTTAGATAGATTTTAAAAATATATTAATTATTTCTATGTCTCTATGTATTACTTCCATGCAGTTGTGTTGTGTATATGAGAGTAAGGGTATATAAATATAGTACTGATCCTTACGTTGTTTATACGCATATGTGGAATGTTGTAGTTATAATTTCTCCATCCTTGTTTATCTCAACCAGACGAATTAAGTAATGAATTCATAACAAGAATGTCTGTATGCGTTGGTGCGCGCACTGACACACACACACATATACACACTTTTATAGCGTATTTTGCAGCATAAGACATACCATAATTTTTTCATGAAATACACGTAAAAATATAAAAAAAATCTATAGCTGACTGGAAAGATTCAGAGACTCCAATCTTGACCCCCAATCTTGACCTTCACCGTGTTGTGAGACAGGGTGATTTTGAGGGTCAGGTTTATTTCTAAAAATAAGCTTTATATGCCAAAGGCACATAGATAGGTTCTATATCTAGATCAAATTTATGAAAAAAAAAACAACAAAAAAACTCTCCAAACTTCATAATGTTTCATACACACGAAGGTACTGAGTTTTTTATTGCATCATTTTCGATCTATAGAATTAATATTCACTCCAGGTTTAGATCAATTGACAAAGAAAAAAGTTATGCAGAATTATCAATAATTTATATAAAATAAACATCCACTTTATCATTAGCCAACATACATATTTCTAAAGAAGTAATGGATTTTTTATTTATTAATCCGATAAGATTTTTATCACTTAATCGTTATTTTATAGTGGATACCCATATTTGAGTAGAGAGTTTTCTTTAAAATTTTAAACACTATAGTTATTACCGTCCGTTTATAAGTATATTTGTGTTTGTTCAATACCAACAGAACCCACCTGTGGTTTATACTGCAATGGAAGACAACGCATGGTGGGATCAACAGTTTGAATCAGGCTAGTACACTCAACACCTCTGTTCCGATGACTTGTGACTTCATGCTAACACATCCATCGACGAACACCCAATTTCACTTAGCAGGCTTAGATCAAACTTTGGTATGGTGTTCAGGCAATTTCCAAAGGTGCTACACACTGGGACATACGTAAGTGGACACCGACGTCAACACCGAGTGACGGCAGTTTTCCATGTTTGAACACAATCTTCAGGCCTTGTTGGTCCCAGCCTACTCTTATATTTATACAAGCTCTGATACTGAGTACTTTTACCTTTAAATATAACATACCTTAATACTATATTTTTCTCATACACACTCACTATTCATATATATATATATATATATATATATATATATATATATATATATATATATATATATTTCTGAGATAAGGCATTGTAACTATTTATATGTGAATATGACAATAAGCATTATGACAGCAGTCGGAAAAATATATATATATATATATATATATATATATATATATATATATATATATATATATATATATATATCCCAATTTAACTCGCTACATATAAAAAATTAAAAAAAAAAACTATATACGATGGTAAATATTATTTATTTTTAGATTTGAGGATGATTGTATGCACACATGTGTGCGAGTACATAATTCTATGTATATAAATGTGTCTATGAACTTGGATATGTATATGTGCATTTATGTGTATATGTATATTCATGTGTATATACACACACACACACATATATATATATATATATATATATATATATATATTGTAGGTGAGTGAGTGTAAATATGTATATGTGCATTCGTAAATTTAGATATATGTGTATATGTATCGATTCATGAATATGGGGTTGCATATATGTTTGTATATGTCTATATATGTATGTATTTTCGAATTTATATATGTGATATGTGTGAATATATGTGTAGGATATAGTTGTATGCATATATTTGCATATATATATATATATATATATACATGAGTGTAGGGTTTATATATATAGAGAGAGAGAGTTCTAATGGAAGGTCAGAAAATATTTTTTTATTACCTTTTAATCTTACCTTCTCTTTAAATAATTTCTAATTAGACTTGTTAAGATTGCAAATTTTACTCATCTGGAGATAATCTCAATTTAAATTGATCACTTAGGTTTAAATTAAAATATGTTACACCTTAACCATTAGTCATAATGTTTAAAATATTAAAATTAAAAATAATTTTTGAAATTTAAACCCTTAATTCACCACCTAACGTTATCTGTAAAATTTTAAATATGTATAAATATGGATGTGTATGAAGATATGAAGATATGTAAATGTATATGTAAGTATTTGTATATGTATATGCATATATACCGCTGTGTATCGATACATGGTATGTGGTTATATGTGTAATTGCACATGTATATGAATGTATGTGTATGTGTTTTTTACCTAAATATGTATGTGGTGTATGTATGAAAAACAGTATTTTTTTTTACTATTAACTTCAAATCACACTCCATCTTGATTTAAAACCTAAACTTTGAGAAATATTAACCATCTAAAAATAGATACAAATTAAATTCTTGAATTAGACTCTAACTGATAAAGATTTTACCGTAACAGTCATTCACAATATTAAAATATTACTATCAGTAATTTTTTTTTTATTATTGTTGTTTATTAATATAGTATTCAACTAATATTCAATTGTGGAGAAGTTGAATATTTAAATTGCAAACAAGCATCAAATTTCTTTTCTTTGTCGAGTTTTTGAGCATTTAAATTATGATCAAACGTTAAAATCTGTCTTTATCTAAATTGCTAAAACTATACCACCCCTCTTCTTCCTTCAAAAACCCTACGTACATCTCTTATCTCTTTACTTCCCCCTTTTTTCTTTTTCCCCTTTTTCTCCTTTTCCTTTTCTCATATCATTTCCATTGAGTTGACCGATTAAATAGGTCAATGTCTGATCCTTACCTCCTCCTTCCTCAATATTAAGTATTATAAAAAGAAATACAAAAATATTTCACTCTCTAAACTTGACCATGTCTCTCATACCATGCCTCGCCACCCTCTATGTCAACTTATATAAGCTTAATACTGTCCGTCAAAAGTGTAAATTTTAATTTCATTTTTCGTTTCACCTTTTGAAAGTGAAGTCTGAGGATCCAGAGAAGGATAAAATTCTCTGGTGAAGATAAAATTCTCTGAGCCTTAATGTGGTCTGTTTTTCTTTAAATTAAATTATTTGCTCTGAATTAACATTAAGCTCTCAGGATTTCATCCTCTTTGGAATTATCCATACGGATTACCAAGATTTTCGTTACTTATATATATATATATATATATATATATATATATATATATATATATATATATATATATAATATTGAACATTGAAGTCAACACTCAGAGGCGATAGGTTATTTCATGCTGGACGCAATCGTCAGGCGGCCTGACGATTGCGGCCAGCAATGACTTCAATGTTCACTTTTATATTTATATTTGCATATGCTATATCTCTGCTATTGAGCACTTTATCCCATAAATGAAGCACACCTTAAAACTATATTTCTTCATATATATATATATATATATATATATATATGTGTGTGTGTGTGTGTGTGTGTGTGTGTGTTTACATGAAAATCCAACGGAAGGTAAATATGTAAGTTCTGAAAAATTAAATTTTGACTTTTCTGCCGATGAATCGTCGTCATCAGAAAAAATAATTTTATTTGAAAAAAAGAAAATGAAATAAAATTTTTGAATTAAAATTCATTTTTTCTGAGAAAGTTAACTGATCGGTGAACATGTCAAAATAGTAGTTTTCTAAATTCTTATACCTTTTCTATTATATAGATAGATAGATAGATAGATAGATAGATAGATAGATAGATAGATAGATAGATAGATAGATCTGGATATTTTGACCTGAAATCAAAGGAAAGTACACATATAAAATATGTTTTTAAGATATGCTCTATTTATGGGTAAAATTGTTCAGTATCAGGGATAGATATATATATATATATACACACGCACTCACACACAATAACATCTATTTATTTTTCTTTTAAAGGCATTTCAACCCCAAAAGTCATAGAGAGACATTTTTCGGTAAGATTTGTCGTATCAGCCGTCCAGAAAGAGCAGCGAAGCTGAATGCAATGAAACTGGATAGATTATTATATATTTCAGTACTTGTGTGTGTGTGTGTGTGTGTGTGTGTGTGTGTGTGTGTGTGTGTGTGTGTTGTTTCTTTCTTTCTTTCTTTCTTTCTTTCTTTCTTTCTTTGTTTCTTTTATTAATGCTGTTATACTTAACCAAGAAAAAATGTTTTTAGATGCGCAAGATTGCTGTGTGTGTGGGTTAAATGAACTCAGACAGTCTTCCACCTCTGTATATTCTAAACACGCCACCTATCGGATGATATCGATTCTAATTTACCGTTGAATTAAAAGCAAGAGATTTTACATCTTAGACTACATGTCCACCGCTGACCCCAATTTTGTTAACTTTCAACGCAAGTGTCATATAATTGCTTAAATAATTGTTGACTGCATCATTTCTTTTTTAGTTCAATTCGCATCACAGCCGTCTCTTCAGATTTTTATGCTAATCTCACATATCAACATGGAATACGATAAGATCACGTGTACTTTGCTGGCGTTGGCAGGTGCTACTATATAATATCTGTTAACGATTCATAGACATGTCAATAGCAGATTTATTTTATTGAAATTTACAGAACCAGTGTTACACTTTTGTTAAAGACATTGAAATGAAGGTTGTAAGGTCTTCAGTTTGAGTTCGTGTAAAGCTAATTAACCAACACAATTTGTTTTTAATAGTAGAACGGAATTTATTTGATTATGAGTATCCGCAACCATTGTATAGAAATATTAAAAAAAAAGCATAGATTTGAATTGATCAGATAATTCTTATACAGTGATAGCACCTCAAAATTAACACGATTGTATATCAAGCATTGGCGATTGAAAATAAGTATTTGACATCAACCAATTTTGTGTGAAGTTTATGAATTAATTCAGTGGTAAGCCTATTGAGTGTTCAAAAAAATGCATTAAAGCCTAAGGGATTCCATTTTGATGCATGTGAACCATTGCTTCACTGGGTTACCTCCATTTAGTTTCGCTAAGACGCCGTTAGATGTCGCTGTTAAGCAGCTATAAAAACGGAACACATCCTGTCTTTCTTTCTCTTTTCCCTCTAGCATTGCGCTAGAAGTGACACTACTGGGGCTTTGTACTCGGCCATGAAAAAGAAAACTGCTTAGGTGCAATTTATTACGATAACAAGATTTATTATTATTAGAAAATCTTATACAGACACATGTCTCCCCAAACCTTGAATGTGTCACGTGACTTAACAGAGGAGTCTGATGTGGACACAGATAACCGGTATCCGTTTCATCAGAACAGGTCTGTGATTCCCTTTGTTAGGAGTTTGTCCTTTGGCCTATGAGCAGGCCTCATGTCCTTGTGTGAGCGTCTTTCCTCTACGCCGGTCCTTGTGTGTCCCTGAAACTTCGATACTATCACGTGGCTTTTCTACTTCTGTATAGAAGGAGACATTGTTTTAAATAATTCAGAAATTTTCAAAGCATGCAGTATATCTTTTCATCAAGTAACATTACTGCAATTATTTCATGTGTTACTTTTGAGCATATCTAAAAAAAAAAAAAAAAAGAGCGTTACTTGCAAAGCCTGTGAGATGTATTTTTCCTTATCTTACATGGAAGGGGAAAATAGATAGAAACGGAGTGGAACTGGGTCATGAGAAACTAAGACAGTCTCTTTCGGGGATTTGTCTCACTAATTTCAACGGAAATTTTCTACTTACATTGTTTGGACTATTGTCTTCATCTTTATTGTCATATTCACGACGTTTTGGCCGTTGTATGCCCCGGCCTTCTCTTGGTGATATGCGTTGGAATTTCGACCCGAACCCTTCATTTCGTCGACCGGCGTAGATTGTTCCAGTAGACATGTATAGAATTTTTCTAATCGCATGTTTATAACATTGAAGTCATTAATGGTGAATAAGGATCTTGGTATTAAGATATCATTGGTCTTGCAATGAATAACTCTTTTTATTATTCATTTTATTATTGCCCTTGCGTTTTATTAATATTGTGACGCATTTGGATACTTCCTCTAAATATTATTAGATTTATTTTGTGTGAATATTAAAGTTATTATCGCATCTACTACTAAAGAGCTCTGTTATTGATGAAAATTAGTACTTGTGATAAAATTCCCGTTATTGTCATAATAATAATAATTTATTTTATCGTGACTGTACTATGGTACTGTTATTGCGTAAATGTTTTGAGTACCAGGCAAGATCCTGCCTGTCAAGTTCCAACAAGGACCCCAGACAGACAGTACTTTTCTACCTATGCTTGCTGTACCCAACAAGAGAGATTGTGTATTGTTCACAAAGTGCATTTTACACAAAGTTGATAGACATTCTTTAAACTTCAATGAGATGGAAGTAAGTGCTCCACTCTCTACTGGGATGACTTTAACATTTTTCTCCGGCATTTTCTACATTCTTTCAATCTAAGTCTTCGTTGCTTCTCTTTTCTCTTGCTTAGCTATTATCAGTCGGCAGGTTTGGCTACATCAAATATGCCGTTTATATTATTATATTTATATTATTATAATAATAATAATAATAATAATAATAATAAGAAGAAGAAGAAGAAGAAGAAGAAGAAGAAGAAGAAGAGCTGTGAAGGTTCAATCTTTGCAAAGTTTGATTAGTTTCCCAAAAAATTTGTCAATTGTTTCTCGAGGGCTGCTGAGTAGATGATGAGTAATGATTTCGTTTTTCTTTGCTGAGTGGCAGAGATGTGGAAAGTGTCATGATGCCATTTCTAACCTTAGGTCCCTGGGCGGGACCCGGAAAGAAATGTGTAAACGCCAGAAATCAAAAAAAATAATAATAATAATAATAATAATAATAATAATAATAATAATGTGTGTGAGAGCAGTACACCGGTATTGTAACTCTTGGGTACAAATATACGAAGCCAAATATACACATCAGAGCACGCAGTTTTATAAGTGTACCCCAGGCAAAAATTGCGTGATATGGTGACAGGTTTTGATAAAAAGTAGTTCGTAACTTTGCTGGTAGAGTCCAGTTAAATTTATCTTCAGTTAGGGTAACCCAGTCTTCTCAAACTGTCTCCAAATGAAGTTGTTACCCAGTAACCTTAGCAGTCTCATCCTTCCAACTTAAAAAAGATCTCTCAGCACCCGGCTATGATGCCCCCCCCCGACTACTCCCGCTCATGAACAGATCCACAGTGCATCAGTCTCGAGGAACGTCCCTAACTAGATAAAGTCAAGGAAATTACAAGCAATTATTTTGTATTGAACGGAATATTTACTTAATTCACCAAAATAAATCATGAACATGTTAACACATTCAGTCAATTAAGATCAGATGCCAAGATAACCATGTCCGGATGTAGCATCAGAACATTTATTATTGTTGTAATTATTATTAGAAGTATTTCATTCGATTTTTATTGTATAGACATTTCCTTCCGGCTCCCAAGCAGAAACCTAAGCTCAGAAATGGCTTCATGACTGATCATTTTTGTAAAAAAAAAAAAAAAAAAAAAAAAAAGAAAAACTAAGATCATACAAACATTTTACATAGATAAAGCTCTTCGTAATGTGTGAGCTGTATTTGTGAGTACAATCTTTTGTATTTTCTTAAAGTAATACCAGGAAACCCTTCAATGAGTTTATCACAACCTTTCCCAATCAATCCGAGGGCTCCAATAACTGGAATTATTGATGTCCTCATGGAACATATTTTTTAGATTTACACTTCAAGATCCTTGTATTCTGATAGTTTTTTTTAAGAACTTCAAAGATACATTACAATCTACAGGAACTGCCATTTCAATAAGAAAGCTAATTTTGTTCTTGAGGTCTTTGATTACGATGTCTGGACGATTAGCTTTGATTCTTCTGTCTCTGTGTATTATAAAGTCACATAAAATTTTTACAAGTCCAATCTCTGTAACCGGGTCTGGGTGATATTCATACCAGTTTCTTAGTTTCCTTTCCGTAAAAGTTGCATCCAGTACAGTTTTGACCTTCTCTATCATACCGTGTTTTATATTCACTAGGTGCTATTATTATTGCTATAAATAGTTATTATTATTATTATTTCTGTAGTAAGAATTTCCACCAAGAGACTTCAAGAGACATTTTTTTTTGTGTTTTTTGCATCAAAAAATATAAACAGATGAAGTACCATACAATCAGAAAAAATATTATTTCATTCATTGCATGAAGACATATCTCCGCATTTTGTAAAAAATACCCATGACTATGATTGCTAGCAATTCACAGATTTTAGGGGTGCCAGGAATCTAATCCACATATTTGTTTGTGAACTAGGAGTTAATATGACCGTACTAATCGATATATTATTCCTTTTTTTTTTTCAAATTTTCAAGAGTAAATCATATTCTCAAGACTTTCTAGCATTCTTAATGAAACCACATTTTTATTAGTTTTGCATTTTATTTTGGCCATATTAAAAGGAAATATTCCCAAGATCTGTTTACCATCAGATTCTTCAAAGCTTTCCATTCTGAACACGACATTATGTCTCCCGTCAATTTTTCTTTAACTATTTGCTTTATAATATAAAGAGGACGATTTGAGCACTAATTCATAATTTCCAGCTATTTATTAATGTTTTCTTTTTACTTAGACAGAAGGCAGGTCTGATGGAGACTTGCATAAATATATTCCAATCTCTAATTGGAACACAAGTAATAAAATGGAAATCGCGCTAAAAGACCTTCTACAAGCTTACAACCGAAATAATTTATCGCTTACCATTTGCATTTGTTTCCGTCTGATTGGATCGAATCCTTTATTCGATAAATTAAGGAATTTGATTTAGTTCATTCCTAATTGTTTCCTTCTTTTCAGACTACAACGGCAAGTCAAAGTTGGCAATATGTTTTTAAATTAGAATGCAGTAAAAGGAAAATGAATTCTATGAACCGAACAAAATGGCATCCAGGATGAAGTTCTCTATCACTATTTAGTTTTATCTCATGCGAAATCTTCGTAGAAGGCACTGACATTGCATTAAACGGAAAAAGTTTACACATAGATTCTGGTTAGTTGCGACATTGTAACCGAGAAGTCTATAAACGCCTAGACAAATAAGTCACCATAAAAATCATGTATCTGTGAATAAAAAGGAATTCGGAAAAAGTGACTAATTTTATAAAATGACGGTAGTAACGTTTTTTTTTTTGTTTTTTTTTTTCATCTGCTTTTCTTTTTATTTTTTAATAATAGGTGTACGGGTAGATTTCTGTGGACGTGCAAGTTGTGTGTATGGGTGTGTGTGTCCAAGCACAAAAGTGTGGAGATGGTGTTTGTGTGTGTATTTTTTATCTGTGTGTGTTTATTTTTTGTTTGTTTGTCTCCCTGTGTTTATTTTTTGTTTGTATCTGTGTTTATTTTTGTTTCTGCGTATGTTTATTTTGTGTGTGTGTGTGTCTTGAGGTTTTTGTGTGTGTTTTTTAGTTTTCATTGTTTTTGTGTATGCGTGTTTTGTGTCTGTGTATATTCTTTGTGTGTGTGTGTGCAAGTGTGTGCGCTCTTTGTTTTGTTTTGTCTGTATGTGTGTTCTTTGCTTCTTTGTTGTGTGTGTGTGTTCTTTGGTCTTTTGATGTGTGTGTGTGTGTGTGTTCTTCGTATTTTTGTGTCCGTGTTCTTTGTTTTTTTATGTGTTCTTTGTTTTTTGTGTGTGTTTTTGTGATTTCTTTGTTTTGTGTGTGTCCGTTTTCTTTGTGTGTGTGTGTGTGTGTGTGTGTATGTCTGTGTGTGTGTGTGTGTCTGTGTGTGTGTTCTTTGTGTGCTTTTTATTTGTTGCTTTTGTATGTGCGTTTTCTTTGTTTTGCATGTGTCTGTGTTCTTTGTTTGTGTGTGTGTGTGTGTGTGTGTACTTTGTTTTGTGTATGTGTTCTTTGTTTTTTTCGTGTGTGTGTGTTTGTGTGTGATCTTTGTGTGTGTGAAATCAAGTAAAAAGATTAGTACAAGAAAGGTTTTCTTTATGTAGACTTTATTGTCCAAGAACACTAATGGCGAACTTCTGAAATGTAGACCATGATGCTTCTTATAAAAAAAATAAAATAAAAGGCGAACCCCTCAAAACATCTTCCTTGTAAATCAGCTTTAAAATACACTTGAGAAAAATATCTATTGGCTTTCGAATAAAATAAAATTCCCAATTGAATAGTTTTATTTCTGTGTTTTGATTCCGTAAATAATCTATTTAAAAGAATTAGAAATTCTCTCTTCCTTCTTCACTGTATAAAGCTGATTTATTATCGGTACCTAGGAAAAAGAGCTAATTCTGATGTTTTATTCTAAGCGAAAATCGATAATACACGTTTATTTACAAAGAAATTACTAGTTTGAAACTAATAAAAAATTACTTTTTCATACATAATGACTGACGTGCTGATAAAACTTGTGATAACCACAAGGACAAGATAAATTTGATGACTATTAAGTCAAAATCTTTTAGTATTCGAAAGGCTCCGAACGCCTCTTGTAAAATATGTGAACCTTACACTGAGAAGTATGAGAGAATATTGCACCTCTTCTCGTTGTTTATATATCCACTTGTTCAATATTCTTGTTCTCACATTTAAAATACAAGATTCATGTGTGAGGTGACGTACTTCTTCATTCGTCGACCGGAAATAACTCAAGGTGAACCTTGCACCTGGCTTCCTTTTGACGGTGAAGTTTTAAATTTTGAGTGCAATGTCTATTCCGGCATAATGCCACATTAATACTGTGTTATTAAATCTGATTATACTTGAATAGATCGTATCATTCTTTCTACTCATCGAAATAATTTTTAAATAAGTTTTTTTTTTAATATATCAACTTAAAATAAAAATCTGATTATAAGTTAAAAGTACGTGTTTCTCTTGTAATCCACAGAAACCTTCTCAATTAAATATAATTTGCTAGAATATTTTTTAACACTTTTTGTTGAGATTTACAAACTGTACGTTTCGTTCAATGTCAGGAACCAATCGATGAAATTTGAATAAGCTGATTTTTAGGGAAAATACTTTGGAAAAATAAAGACCATACTTAGTGGTTTAATAATTTATTTTAATTTAATTTTATAGGACATCATGGTAAATAATATTTTTAAGATTTTTTTTTTCCTTTTTAATAGCGAAGAATAAATTCTTATGATTTCTTACTCTTGAGCAAGCAACATACAACTGGCCATGCGAAAATTTTTCTTTCTGGAGCCAAATTCCGAATTTTCGAAACGTTTGTTTTTGTGATTTGTTTATAGTTCTCGCAAACGCGGGGCGAACTGAAAGCTGGTTTCTTGTATGTATAAAAACTTAAAATATATGCAAAAAACAATATTGCATTTTTATTAAATAAGTAATTGTTATTTAAATCATTAAATTGTTTTAAAATAGTATTTTTTATATTAAATAATAACACTTTTTCTAAAAAAAGTAATGAAAATTTATTATACTACGCTACGCATACTAGTAAAACCAACTGTACCTTATGCCAACTTACCTATTTGCACTTCTTTCTAAAATTTGGCTTCGATCGGTCACTATATGGCTATTTTAGAGATTTTTGTGACAGACGGACATACTAACGGAATTCATAGAATTTTATAAATAGATTTTTTAAACCCCAATTTAATATAACAGTTCTGAGTATTTGAGCAAGGCGTTTAATGCAGTGGAAGATTAACATGGAAGTCTTAAAATCCACCTGAAACATGATTGAAGGTTTATTTAGCTTTCAGTATTTAGAAAATGCATGGAGGAGTATAGATGATAAACAATTGTGAGTTTCTTGGCTTAGGTATGATGCTTTACTTGAAGCTAATTCTTTGCTTGACTTTCTAAAGATTTGTTTATCAGTTAAAATATACATAGACTATGGCAATTCTAAAATCAACAGTAGAACCGATAGAAAGACTTAAAATAAAAGGAGCCATTGAAAAGATCTGTGTTCAATCAAAAAAGAATTTAAAATAAAAATATTCAAAATATCATTCTAAAAATTTTGATGTTTGGTCACATTTTGTGAAAGGAATCGCGCCGAAAATCTTTCGGCACCTCTTCGTAGAAAGAAATAGTCATTTCTGAAATTTTGAAGTCTTCTTGAACATCAAACAATTTAACAAATAAATGAAAATTTTGGAAAGAACGTGGGATGTCTGGAAATTTTCAACAATAATAATAATAATAATACGCATACTGCATTTCTGCTCATGGGCGGGAGTAGTAGAAAGTATCATGGCCGAATGTCTAGAAAGGTGGGTTTTTTGTTGGTTTTTTTTTTGTTTTGTTTTTTTGTAAGTTATAATGATGAGACAGACAAAAGCTTATTGGGTTGTCACATCTCGATATTTGGAAACGCCCTCAACTTGAGATCGTCTAAGCGGACTAGGTTACCCAACCTAAATGTATTTCTATCCAAAGGCAACTTGCAAGCTTATACGCTGTTTTTATGAAAATGTGTTATCATATCGCGCAGATGTTTGCTTGTACCTGAAATACCCGTATCAGACTAGATGCCATAATGATTGCGTTGCGTCTCAACCGTCACTTTGTTGGCATGCTGCTCTTTAACTGAGTAGTAGTAGTAGTAGTAGTGGTATCAATAATAATAATAGAATTGTTAGATTTGAGAAAGAGAATTCGAAAAGCCAATGGATAAATTAAAGCATGTAACAATAATACAGCTTATAGAAACTTTAATCCGAAGTCAAAACTCTTAACATTTTCAGCTCAATATTTACATTTAATTCTTGGCTTAAATCCAAACCTTTCAAAGATAAAATTATTTTGATAACTTGAAATTTATTTATCGATAGAAATTAAAAACACTGAACACCTAAACTAAAAACTCTTATACAGAAAAATTTAGACTTGTAATTACGAATTCAGATAGGGAAGAAATAATTTTTAGTTATGCCTGGATCTGAGAACTTTCATCTTGGCCTCAGTTTCCACGAAAAAGTAAATTGTATTTCTCTGATGTTTTATTTTGTATCCTTTTTGATTTGTGAAGCAATTCTTCTTCTATATACCGTGTCAATTCAGGACAGGCGATCTTGGCTCGCCACAACTCCCTATCTCGTGTGACCCTTAGCTTTTCTACCTTTTGCTAAGTCCCCCGGCCACCAGTTTACACAAGCTTGCCAGGCTGGTGGCTTGTTTGTCTTCTTCTGTCTCTTCGATACATGTGGAAGAGAATGAAAATACTTTACTGGGGAGATAGGACAATAAATGAACATATATTCAGGAAGACAGAAGCTGACGATTGACGGGCATTTAAATTTTTGAAGCTCGTATATGACAGGGATGCATAAAGCCCAAGAATGCTCCAGAAGTTAGAAGTGTAACAAAAATAAACTATTAGAATAAAACTTATAGTTGCATCTAGTATCAAATCTAGTACGCTTCATTTCACCCGGTCGAGGTACCAAGAAGGAGAACTCATTAGAACAACTGCCATTGCAGCAGTTTCCGCTACTACTACTACTACTACTTATACTACTGTCATTTAGAAAATATTTATTATTATTATTATTACTATTATTATAAAGGTGTGTTTGCGGTAAAATTATGACCTCCAGTAATATGTGCTGGTGATAAAATTAACTTACGGGATGCTTCAACTTTGCATATAAGTCCGTCAGTTATATGCCATGCGTGATACACGCTTAGGCGATCATGTATCTTTCGATACATCGACTGATGAGGCAGATGTTTTCCCCACAGTAGGTTGCCATTATTTTCTGCGTTAGACAAGTGGCCATCCAAAGCTATAGAACCCAGTCTGTCCTGCTATTTACCCATAGCTGGATAAGAGAAGAGGATTCATACCTTTCCTAATGGTATTAGCACGTAAGTGAGTAATGGATCTGACTGGATTTTGAACTCGGCTCTCTAATTCCTCAATCCGAGTCGCTATCCATTACTCCACCGCAAGGTTATTTTTTATCCATTTTTCAAAGATAAAAACTATTTAGATGCTGTCAATCGCCGTCAACTATCAAATATCACAAATTGTATATATTTGGACGATCAAGCCTTCACTAACCATAGATTAAAAATACCAAGCAGTTCCACTTTAAATTCAACCCTATAATTTTTATCGCTAATTGAACACTTAATGTTGAGCCGAATACCAATTTACTTCGATTCAGTTCATTGCATGGACTTGATAGATAATAGGTAGAAAGATCGATATGAAAAGAATACGAAAGATGGAAGGATGTTTTTCTTTCCTTTTTCTATTTGTCATATCTTTCAACTCTTTATAAACTTGAGGTTACCACCGACGTCATACACTGGCAAACCCCACAAATAGATATTCTTGTCACTTCTTTTATTTCCCATCTAACACCAATTGTCCATTGTTCTTCATCCGACGCGTGTTATTGACACTCCCACATAATTTTGTTGTTTATATCGCTATTAACAGGGAAAAAAAAATAGAAGACAGAAAAGGGTAATATGCGCCATTAGCGAAGGTGATGAGCGCGGGAAACCCTACTGCCAGTTTGCTTTCGTTTTCACTTGTCCACCATCGATGAGTTTTCTTCAGGCAGCTCTTGAACTATTTCTGATTCAGTTGCTTTTCCTTTCTTTTTTTCACGCTCATCTCACCATCTTGGATTTCCATTTGTGCTTGTGGAATGGCGTGTTTTCTTTGTAAAGGCTAATATGTCTTTTCAGCATGTGCATATCTCTGCGAACATACCTGTCTACTAGTGTTCTTTTCAATTTATGACAGAATATATCAATACACGTTCAGTCATTTGGAAAAGCAGAAGACCTAAAAAGAAAAGGTAAAGTTTTAGAATGTTGTTTGAAGAATTCTGAAGTCGCTCGTTAAAAGTAGCTGCTTCTATGCGCCTTTATCCCTTCACGATGACTGTGATCATGGCTCTCTACAACTTCCTGTACTTTGTAGGTCCTAGCAACGTATTTTTTTTTATTATCGCTCCTCGTCTTTGTTCTGCTATTTATTTATACTAGTTCGTTTGAAAATTTACTTGCTGCCTCTTCTGTTCGCCTTGCTTTCAATAAATCCTGTGTGTGTCCAATTTTCCTAGCTTTCTTTTCTCATTATGTATCCCAGAAATTTCACCGGCCTCTTTCTGATTGTAATTGATTTTTTCCCCTTAAAACTTCCTCGTTGCTTACATGCTTTGTACATGGTATTCTCAGAACCACATCTCTTCTGTCTCATGTATTTTATTCATCTGTCATATAGAAAGACTGCTATTTCGTAGTAGTTTAGCACTTTTGTTTTTAATGAAATTTGAATCTGTTTCAAATGATCTAGTGATAATTATTTCCTATCTTGATTTATTGTATGTGGATGACACACTGTACATGCCAATTTTCTTTTCTAATTAAAAATGAAGAGTGATTGTTATTTTATACTATGTGATATTACAATGGTCTTCCTTTCAAAGTCTTATATTTGTACTTCTTACACTTTCATTTGTGTATTTTTCCTCTGTGTGTGTGTGTATTCGCGCGCGCATGTGCTCCTCTTTGTTGTTTGTGTATGTGTATATTTTCCTTTGTAAATAAAGTATGAATAAAAGTTCATATGTATGAGCGCGTGACTAATTGCTGTAAACATGGGACTCGCGTTCGAATCTCACTGTGGTTGATTTTCCAAAGAGGTTACTTAATGTTATCAACCTGAGATGATGATCACAGCGCGCGACACAGTTGGGAACTCACTGGAAAGCATACCACGAGTTGACTCGGGCTTTGTGAGTGATATTTGGTAAACGAAACTGTTCGGAAGCCGTCCATGTTTGTGTTGGCAAGAAGTGACAAGTTATCGTAACCGAGGGTTTTGGTGAACTGGTCTTATTTAAGCTGTTGAGCACGTTAGATTCTGCGCTCTCTCCCAGAACCTGTAACTAAGGTCCATTAGAATGAGTGCAGTATGAACCACAGGTTGGGTATTGATAAAACACATATTGTATGAACAGGTATCTGCAATAACAGCAATTACCTGGCAAACGGATGCACGTCTCTCTCTCTCTCTCTCTCTCTCTCTCTCTCTCTCTCTCTCTCTCTCTCTCTCTCTCTCTCTGTTAATTATTTTTCTTTTTCTACTCGCCTTTACTAGTTTTTAGACGCCATCCTTTAAGCTATCAAATCTTTTCCCCTTCGGAACGTCACATTTGCAACCATGTGTTAAAGCGACAATAGGACTCACTATTGTCAATAGCCATCGATGGAGTGCATATTCTGCTCGTGCTAGGCGAAGAACATCAGTAGAATAAGAATCACAATGAAAATGCGTTCAATTGGAAATACGTTTAAATAGCACACGGCGGTGATTAAAAGGACTGGTTAAATGATGAGTTGAATAATGGCCGCGTAGCCATCAATTCGCAAATGGGTTTGTGCGTTTGCAGTTTATTTTTGTCGGATATTTTGTAGGTTTTGTTCTAGCGACGATTAGTTTTGTTTTTATCTTTCAGGATAAAGTTTAAAATATTCAAATTGCCACTACAAATGCGTATTAGTTTTAGTCATTTAAAGAATGTTTCAGTGCATTTATATATTTGATTATTTATTTCCAGTTATCAGATTATTACTCACACACATACACACACACACAGATAGAGAGAGAGAGAGAGAGAGAGAGAGATGTGAGTGTGTCTGTGTGTGTTTCTGTGTATGACAAATCTAAAAGAAAATCCTTCATCAGAACTTATAAATGGGAATTACAAAGATCTTTATCAAATAACAAAAACCACATCACTTGAACAATTTCTACAGTAGCAAAAATGTATAGGAAATTTAAGTAGAAGAGAGAATAACGCTATACCGTATATACTCGTGTATGAACCCCCTTCAAGTATAAAGCGACCCCTGAATTTTTTGGCATGAATTTTAACCGCTCCAGGAATGACTACAAAACACTTTCCACTTCCCAGTTTATAGACAGAATCATACAAATGCATGGTGATATTTTTTCCTAGCCAATAAAATAGGCCGGTTTTCGATTTCATCTGACTCAGTCTCGATCTGTCTTGTCATAAAATCAGGTCGTTGCGTTCGTTTGTCCGAACTTGCTTTTGTGTGTCAACCTCAATTCTTACCTTGTGAACTTTTTGTCATATTACTATTGATTTGTATTATTACTGTTAATTTTCCTTGCATATATTGTTTGCTTGCTTTATGTTATTTTTTTACCCTGATCTTTTCTTATTGTTGCTTATTGCAAACTTTGTCAATTCTGTTCGTTGGACAGTTCTGTTACTTATTTTCCATTTAACCGTGGATACTCACTCCACATATACCATATATAAATAAACGAAGCAGCAATTCAAATATGGGTATCCACTAAAAATAACAATTAAGTAATACAATTAGAAGAATATGTAGCAACGTTTTGATATCAAAATCCACCATAAGAAAATGCGAAACATTTACTACTGATACCAACCTGCATGTGACGAAAATACGCATGAATATCTACGCTCAGTTTATATTGTAGAACCGATCAGAAATTGACAGACGTCTAAGATTCTTTTTCTTAGCAAATAAGTACATAGCATCGATTACTATTGATCTGTTAATGGTGATAAAAGCTAAGGTTTGTTTTTTTGTTTTTCTTTTTTGCTGTTTGCGGTTTATTTATTTTTTTCTTAATCACTTAGGCTCATCGAATTTGATTTCAGAATATGGTATAGTGTCAAATTAATGGGGAGGGGTGCATAATGAAATATAATTCCTCTGAACTATTACTTTTTATATGTCTTTTTCTTCAAGTTCCTCTCTTCACCGAATCGTCTTCGCATTATGATGAATAGTTAGATTCGGTTATCATGTTTTTCAGCTGCATTCCAACTGAACTTGATACAATTAACTGTAGCAATTTCTATTAATGTTTCAGCGTCTCATTTTTAGAGTCGATGTCTCCTTAAAGTTCAGATTGACGTTCTTTCACCAAGCAAACTTAGTAAACAGGCGTTCTAAGGCGCCATCATTTTAACCACCTCTCTGCATTCGAAAGGTGTTTTTTTTTCTTTTTTTTTTTTTTTTTTTTTTTTTTTGTGATTTTCTCTCCCATTGCTTACCCGGTGTTCCTAAATGGTCATTCATCTAAGTACTTAGGATCTCGAAGCTGCTTAACTTCACTGATCGAACGAGAACCACTGCTTTCGGCGTAATTTGACCATAAATTAATATTAAATACTGAAAATGTTTAATTTGTAGCATGCGTTCCTTACAGAATTAAACCTACCTTTGTGAAATGGCACCCGGTAATATTATTCTTGGATTTTATTAAAGAAATACGCTGTGTTCCTTACCATTATGCGGGGGAGGGGGGTATTTCTGTCACAGGCTGTATATTTGGTTAAGGTCAGTAGATCTTAAGGCTATATTCCGTTCAAACAACGGTTCTCGTTCACTCACCGAAGTTGAACATGGTCGAGCCGGGTCAGTGCCTAGAGAGTTGACTGCTGAAGAATATCAAGTACTGTAAGCTTGGATGTTTAGGAGTGTAATGGATAACGGCTCGCAATTCTTGCAATATTATCCTAATATTTCGTCTATTATCCACTCCGGTTTAACACACGTGCTTGTCGATCCAAGTAAACTTCGGGCAATTTTCGAACTGAACTCTTTATTTAATCTATGGAGGTAGCTTGTTCTCAATTCCGCTGATCATATCGAGGAATATTTTGTCTAGATCTCATTTAGCAATACTCCGTTATTGATCGCCTCGTTGTCATAACAACAATAACGAGAACAACAGTTCTCATAACTCCCCCATCCCAGAAATTATTAAAAATCCCAGTGTATATTTATCAGTTAAATATAAGTACCGCTTATTTCCGCGTATAAGGCGACCTTTAGATCAGACCGAGTTAAAAAATATAGCAAATTTTCATGAATTTATCCTATACATATAGTATAAGACGACTGCTTATTGATTATGTTATTGGTTTTATTGGAAATGTTTTTACCTATTGTATTCTTAGAAATTCAAAATAAATGAAATAACAAAGCCAATTCTATATCTTGTTTTCCCTGCACACGTACTTTAAAATGGAAACCATTGCTTTGTTTACGTTTCATCAAGTGATCTATTGCAAATATGGATTCTTCCTCTTCTTTTCCTATATCTCAACAGTTACAAACAGCCTGGTGTACTAATAGCCATTTACTTATACTTCAACAACAATCACAAAATACCGTTAATAAGAGTACGATAATGTACGATAATAGTATATTCGACTTTCAACATTTTTTATTCAGTCCTTTATTCACTATTGAAAGTTTAACGAAAGATAACGGTTGCTGTAAAGACAATCATAACTCAATGTTTACATTTTCTCAGCTGAGCTTGCATAGATACAATTGATTTAATTGATATGGAATTATTTTTCGAATAGGCAATTTATTATTCCAGTAATATATAGATAGAAATGTCTTTATTCCTTTTTTTCGAATAGTTTGTTTCAATTGTTTTAAATTGGAATAATCGTTAACAAAATGTATTGAAACAAAATATACAATATTTACAGTTAGTTTGGTATATTCTTGGGAAGACTGTTCCTCATAATGGGTTGACTAAATCAGTCTTTTGGATTATTTCTTAATCTCTACTATTTGTCTTTACCAACCCATATTTATATGGTCGGTAGTCCGCTTATGTAAATTAGGTTATCATACAATAATGTACGTTATTGATTATCATACCGAGGCTGAGGTTAGCCTACCAACAAACATCACTCTAAATTTAAGATTTCGTTGTTAGAACTGTAGTATAAGACGATCCCCAATTTCTAATGGCGATTCAGGAGATATAAAGGTCGTTTTATACGCGGAAATATACGGTATATATTGAAGTTTTTACCAACATCTATTGGTCAAGATAATGTTATTGTGAAAATGCTGATTTGTGTAATGAAATCTGGCATCGTGTTCATATCAATCCTAGACCTTCTAAAGGCGTTGAGGGTTTCAGATATCGGCCTTAAAAGCAAAGAGCTAGAATAATAAGCAGCTTGGATATTAATTGTGGCTGATGGCTTTAAATTAGATTTGCATACATTCCTTTTTCAGTTTCTTTGCAGATTAGTGATTTGCATGAATATCAGTGCTTTCTTCAAAACAAAACTTGCTTCGGGAATCTGTAAAATAAACACCAATGCAATGAAGTGATTAAAATCAGAAAAACGAAATCGATAGCATATTTTAAAAGAATGACTTCAATCTGATTTTATTCTACTTACTTTCATCAGTAATTATCTCTGAAAATGTTGGTTTATTGTTATACGTTAATACAATGCCGTACAATCACGAAAAGCTGCTTAATAATCAGACAATACATCGGAAAACCTTCATGTTTTAATGAGTCATTTTCAAATAAACGTTTGTTAATTTTTCATCAGCCTCATATGTGATCACTTTTCCGATCATATAATATAAATTCCCAGTCTTTCAATCCAACACTGAATCAATTGCTCTTTCCTTTAAAACATTGAAAACAAAGATATAAATTCCTTTTATCGGATTCTTTCCATTTTCAACATTGCTTTTAGGATATTCGTTTTAATAGCATAAGTCATCACACGCACCTCCTAAGGTTGGTAGCTGTATTTTTCTAATTAAATTACATGGCTATCTTTTGTGTTAGTTTGGATTTGGAGTAAGATTTTATGGTTATGCCGAACTACCAACATGGCACTTAGGATGAAACTTTAGAACTAATTACAAAGTCTGATCTGCAGTCTGACACGATCTGACTAGTTTATTACTTGCTCGTGTCTTCATAAAACACTGACCTCAGAATTGCTTGTACTCTAACTTGGTAATTAATGGTTGTCTTTCTATAAAGTGTTACGTGACGAAATAGGAAAATGAATTTATCACAAGGTTTTGCATCTTACTTCGTTAAAACGATTGCAGAAAAGCGGATTCACATTTGTGTTAATTTAATTTTTTTTTCATTCTCATATTTAAAATGATTTTTCAAAATAATTCTCTTTTATCAAATGTTTTGGACATTTTTAAGTACACTGACACTTAGCATTTTCTTACACTAATTAAATTTAAACTATTGTCATCTTCTTTGTTACTATTATCACAGCATTTCGATCCTTGTACCCTCCGGCCTTCATCAGATGTATATATAAAAATGTAAATAATAACTTCTTATCCCAGAAATTCTAACAGTGTACATCGATCTGGGTAACCTACAGGGATTTCTGAACTGAGCCTTTTATCTGAATTGACGGGGATAGACTGTTCTTGTCCCATTTCCCATGTCTCGGGATATTTTGCCTAGAACTGCTCAGTCATTGTTCGTCCTGTTACCACTGAGTCCAGGTATACACTACCCAACCCAGGGATTGAACTCACAAATGCTGTTACCAAATTGACAAACCAACGCATTAAGGCTAGCCTAACGGATTAAAGCTCAATCCCTGGGTCGGACAATATGTATTTGGATGCAGTGGGAAAAGGGCAATAACAGCAGTACTCTAAATATCGAGACGAGATATACAGATACATGTAAATTTTGTAAATAACTTCTCATATCAAAAATTCATGTAGTGGTGTATAAGCATATGTCAAGTGTCTGATAAGGAATGGTAACTTTTTTCTTTCTTTTTTTTTGTTGTTTTTTTTTTGCGGGGGGGTTCTAGGAAATTCTCCGACCACTCCGAGCTATTCACGCTTTTTGACACTTTCAATGATTTTCCGATCCTTTTTATTAAAACCCCTGTTTATTACATATTGGGAAAATCCCAACCACTGTTTATGGCATTTTAAGAAAGATTCTCATCCCTTCCCCCAACTGTTACGATCCCCTTATATTAGTCACCTAAGAGGATATATCCAATATACAGTTAATTTATGGGAGAAATCCAACTGTGTGTTTCGTTTGAGGAAACGTCTTAATGTTGTACACAATAAGGCGTTTCCTCAAACGAAACACACAGTTGAGATGGATAAATTGTCATCTAAATTATACAAAAATGAAAATAAAACTGACATCCCATTTTAACAGATATATTTACTAAAATTACACAAAAATATCTTGAAATACTAAAGAGTAAATTTATTCAATAAAATCGCCATTGGCTTCAATCACGGCCTCCAAACGACTTCGGAATCTTCTGCAAATCTTCTGGACGGTCTCCTTGTATAAGTTGGTGAATGCTGCCATAATCCTTGCCATCAGTTCATCTTTGGTGTTGGTCTTTCGCTCAACTGCGCCCCACACATAATAATCAAGGGTGTTGCAGTCTGGAGAGTTAGGTGGTGAGATGTAAGGGGTGACGGCTATGACTGGGTTCTCCTGCTTGTGTGGCATGGTGCAGAGTCCTGTTGTCTTCCAGCAGCTATCCTCTTGACCTAGAGTAGCACTACCTCCTTAAGGTATTTGATGTAGGCCTCCCTGTTGAGTTTGAGGCCCTCACCAACAAATTTGGGAGTTCTTTGCTAATCAGAATGATCAAAGTGAGTTTTCCGACCACCCGTACCTATGAAACCTCATCTAACTCTTTCCGAATCCTCTGAACAGTCCTCAGATTGACACCCAATCACTCTGAAATTTTCGTTTTAGATCTTCCAGCGCGAAAGCCAAGTAGTACACCATGCCGTTTCCAAATTTCTGGCGGTTTGAATTGCGTCATGTTGCTCATTTTCTCACAGATGGTGCCTAAATGATGGTATTATATTGTACAGTCGACAAATAAAAAAAACAAATCGGAATTAAAAATATAAAATGCCAATAATTTGCCCATCGCAACCTGTATAAGAGATTGTGCATCAGTTTTCAGTGTGTCTTGTTTTAGCAATGACCAACTGTTTCTTCCCCCCCCCCAGAGAGAGGAAGAGACCAAATAGTAACCTTCAGTAGCAATACGCAATGTGAACAAGCTTTTTCTATAATGTTCACTGTATTTTGGAGAATTCTTTGCATTCTCTACAGCGTTATTAAAAATGAATTCAGTTCTTTAATTATGAAAGCCCTCACCGAGTAGAATGTCGGCAGTCAATAATCGATTGGTTTCATTCAACTTCGGGCTGTGGTATTTGCTTCCTTGCGGTACAGCGATCGGAAACAAAGTACAACGGATATTTGCCATCAAAAGAACTTATCATCTGTTAAGCTCGCAACCTTATCGATATTGCCAATGAGATTTCTGATAGCGATCAATGAAGGCCACCTGATTGGCGACAAAGGCTGATTCGAGACGGATGAGATGGATAACAAAAGCGGAGAAAAGGATGCATACAAAAATTGTCGAATGCTTCAAAGAATATATATTATTATTCTAATCCAGATTTAATGACCAACATAATTACAAGTTACATTTATTCTTTTTTTTTCAGATGATTTTAAATCTATAGTTTTTGATATTGTCAAAATTATTTATGTTGTGGGACATCTTATATCTTTGTCGCAGATATACTGATAATTCATAATAAATTTTGTACGTAACAATTACATTTTACATTATTTACATCATGACTAATATCCTTATCTTAGTCTGTTATTAGTAAGACAATCAATAGCGTGTAAATTCCTATCGAAAAGTTTGTAACACATCTCTTTATCATCTCTCAGCTGCGTCTCTGTCTTTGGGCAGAGTGCACTCAGGAGCGACTCCGTCAAAGCAACTGAGAAAAATTATACTGAGAGGTGCCCAGCCCTGGGGACCAGCTTCCCGAGTCCGCGCCCTCTCGTTGCACTAGAGTGAGGGATCAGTGCTCGCACTGAGGCCAGCGCAACCGATGGTTGCGGGCAATTTTTGTTCCTGGCCCGTGTATACGCGCTCGGCTCCCAACCTTTAAAAAAAGACCTTGCGTCACAACTCGTCTTACTAGGAAGACAGATTAAATACCTAGTACAACAATCTCCACTGATTCTGAGATTATCTCTACTACCAGGGACTGAACTCACAATTACGATGTCACAAATTTCATTAAACTAGCGCTTTTAGCCACTATGCTGTTGTCCTACGGGACTATCCTAAAACCTACTATTTCTATTAAGACCCTGTTGTGAAACATGGTCACCAACCACCTGTGAAGTAAAGTAAAAATCGAGGACAGAAGAACACTTGAGAATTTGACATCTGAAGGAATCACCGCATATACTAGGATATAATGGTTTCCTCAGTAGGCTTAACATAGAGATAAATACTGTATGGAGGAACATTAATAAAGAAATAGAAACGACGGCAGAGAAAGCCAAGCTTCACATCAACGGGAGTAGCATCACTAAGAGAAACGGCAGCGAAGGAGATCAAGCGTGGCAGTATGCAGGCAATAAAGACATTAGGCTTAAGGCTACAAGTCCTAGGTTCAGCCTTGCCTGACTGGATAACGGCTTAGTGAAGTAAAGTTCTGGCTTGTGAATTTGGGAGTTCGATTCATCAAAGTAATAATTGAGCAGTATCAAAAAAGAAAACGAAATATGGCTAGACACGGACAACGGGACTACAACAATAGATCCCCTTTCATTAAACAAAGGGTTCAGTTCGATATTCCCTGAAAGTTACCCGGATCGACTGAAGAAGGCAGTAGACACAATGGCTGAAACGTTGTAATAATAAAATAACAACAAATAAGTAGATTAGTCCGAATGTAAATAATGTAAATAACTGATATCCCAGAAATTCAGGCAGGACTTACAACTACTGTTTTATAAAATAAGTTTTAAAGATCAGGATTTAATTCGTATTTATTTTTAGTATTGTTTAAGATTGGATTTTGAAGCACAAAGAATTAAAGTTTCTCCATTGTGAGTTGTTTGAATATTTATATTTTCATTTATAATTTCGTCATCTTTATCTTTCAATTTGGTGTCTTCAAGAATTGCAATCGATTCTGGTTTTCTTTATCACAATATTCTATATTAAAGAATAATTCTTTGCCAACCGCTTTTTTCTCTACGTTACAAAATTTTCAATTATTATTTTTAACAATCCCGTAATTATCGATTATTATGCATTTTTTTTTAGATTTTCAAGTGTATATTATACGCAAAAACTAAATAACTTCTTTTCCTCAATATGTGTCGCCATATTTGGTGTGACTGTGTCATAATATATTATAGTGAAGTCGGGTGTGTGGGTGTAGGTCTGGACCGGATAAAAAGTTTTTCAGATGTTAAATTTACGTTACATATACAAAATGTAAAAGGTCAGTGCGTATTATACCGGAGAAATGATTTTCCAGAACTTCTTAGCCGAAATTTAGAACTGAGTATTATAGATAATTTCTGTCGGTTTTTTTTTCCCCATTCTAAGGTTTGTAGTATGCAACACGGAATGAAAATAAATAAGCTTTCAGCGAATTTCGAACTTGCCTCACTTTTCCTCGCAAAAGTAAATGTCTATTCTGAATCGGTTACCATAATATCCTTCCTGATGTAAATAGATGCAAATTCGTATCTCTCTGGTGATTTATTCCTTTTGATTTCCGATTCACGTTGTTTCTTAACAACCGAAAAATGATGGTCTAACAATTTCATTCCCATAATTTCCTGATTGGCCAGTCCGATTCCTGTTGTTGTTTCGCCTTTTCCTCTACTCATCACCAACATCTCACTTATATCGATTCCAAAATCTATTCCGACATATTAGCTGAAAATCCTGATCGTTTGTCTTAAGGTTTCCATTTTTCCCTTTTGTTTTTGACAATGATTTCCGGGTCATTTATATACATCAGGTTGTTCACCTTTTCTCGTTAGTTTGTATATCTATAAACTCTGTTACTTTTACTTAAAACATAATACAACAATATCATCGATATGATGAATAGTAATAGAGAAAGGGATTTTTCTTATTTTAACCTTAGTTCGTGACTGATCTCTTGCAGTTAGCCCTACTTACCAATGTTTCCATTCCTTTCAGTATGGAACTCGCTACTCTCTTTAAGATTTTTATCATTTTCAAACATTCTATCCAGCGTTGAGGGATCCTATCATAGACATTTATAGATATTTTTTTTAATCACTTCATCCCTAGTAAGGCAATAAAGCCACTAAGACACAAGGATTTACTGAATGTGATAGAATATGAGAAAAAAAGAAAACATTAAGGACAGGGAACAATAAAAACAGCAATTAAGACAGAACGATTGACAAAGCATTTAAATCTTTGAAGATCGAAGTTGACTGGGAAGCCGGAAGAGAGATGTGCAAGAGAAAAACTGTTAGGAGGGAATTTATGGTTACATTTAGCCATTTAAACTGTAAGAAGATGATACCTTATTGTCAATCTAGTACTTCGCTTAAAGTCTAGGTACCACAGAGGAACGTAAATCAGAACAATTACCATGAAGATATGTATAGAAAAGGCACGGGAAGCTACGTTACGGTTTTGATAAAGTGACTGAAGATAAGGTGCCAGGTTAGAATCAATAACATTGCGTATTCTTCTTTTTTATTTTATCAAGAATCGTTCAATACGTAGCAGAAGAACCAGAACAGACGTGAGAATATTATTTAATGCATGAACGAATGCTGGGCTTATAAATATGGATTCTGGTGGGAAAGATTCCCTTGCACGGCACAGTGAATCGTTTTGTTTATTGGGAAGGAGTTCACGACTCCACAGAAACAGATTTCTTCATCAATCTGTTCAGTTAGAACTTTCCAGATATTTACAGAGAAATTATCGGCCTGTATTTAGAACTTTACACTTTTTTGTGACGTCTTTTGGGGTTAGAGCAGGTTTTCTTATTCCGTTCGGTGAGCTTTTCTTCCGTAAAATATTTTGATGTCTTGCTGCCTTCTGAACAGCAATTTTCGTTAAGCTTCTTAAAAGGTTTCCTTCCATCTTCACGCAGTTCTTTCTCATTTTGATCTACCACTGAGCTTGTCTCTTGTTATTTTCAATATTCCTAACGGTTATTCCTGAATTATTTTGTCTCGGTAACCTTAGAATAATTCCGAATTTCAAACTGCAGAGAATGCAATATAATGTCACTCAATTTACCAAGAATTCACAAATGAAAGAAAGGCATGACATTAAATGAAAGTTTGTTCAAATTTCTCCATTGTTTCCGCATTTACTTTTATCCACTGGGCCATTTGTCATCGGGGATATCATTGAGCGAATTAACTGAAACTGATATACCCCAAAAAGGTGGAACTAAATAAAGGGTTCAGTTCGAATTTCCAACGTATATCACCTGAAAATGGCCGGAGCGTACAACGGTCAAAACGTCATGAATATGAAAATAAAGATGAGGACAACACTCCGAATGATGTAAATAGTATAAATTTATTTTATGAGTGATTTTATATATTTCTTCCACTTTTTTTTTTTTGAATATCTCTATAAATTAGACAACAAACCTTTCTTCAATATTTGTTTAGTTGTTTAGTAAGCCAGATGTTTGGTTTGTTGCAGGAAAATATTACGTTCCTCGACCATAGCACTGCTGTTCATATTTCCTTTAAACTTTCTGAAATGGGTTAGTTTTGGAATAGTAATTAAGAACTAAATTATCTTCTCTGGCCCAGTTCCCCACCATTTTTTTCCGGTGGGGTGCAAAGGTCACATTAGAATAGTTAGCCTTCTGTTGGCTATCAAAGTAATACCGTCACTAAAAAAATCAAAATATTCGCAGGAAAACGATCGGGTACTTCTTCTTAGATATCAGATTCCCAATCATGATGCACAAGGTTTATTGAACATATCACGTGTGTAGTATTAACACCAGATCCTGAGTTTGATTACCAATAATTCTGGCACAAGGATAATAATGTTCTCTCAGAGGTAGAGATCGCTCTAAGAATCCAGGGATTCTCAGGAGTCATGAGAGAAGCGGTGTTTCTGCGATCGGCTGAACTTCTTTCAAATATTTCACTCGTTATCTTTTCACTATTAGCGCTGTTTATCGGCATTATTCACACCAATAATCACTTGAGATTCCTACTAAAAAGAATCTTATCATTCCAGAAAGTTCCTCAATAACATTTCCAGTCTATATAGTTTCTGTTTGCTTGGCATGTTTATTTTGATCACTGTCATTATCATTAGTCACTCTTTCCGCCCGAGGCAGATTGCAAACTGGCTTCTTTCTCTCCATTTTTTTTAAGATCTTGAGCAAGCTTATTCCCTCTCTTGCACTCATTAGTTGATGACTACAGAATTATGTTTACTTTCCAACTTTATTTTGATTTTCTTCTATTTCATTTTCCATGCCCTCAAGGCACAATTTCGTGTGCCTTGAACTAGGTCTTTTAATGTATTCAAATAGTTTCGAGAATTTGCTATAGATGGTATCGAAGAGTGAAGACAAATTGGTTGCATTTCAAAAATTGATTATTTTCACTTTTTCTCTCTGTGCTCAGTGATGCTGCACATGTGGTTTTGGAATGTTTCAGTTTGAGCTGAAAGTTTTTAGTCAATGTCACATAATCTAAACAAAATAAAACAATTTGCAGAATATGTCTTAGAGTGGATTGGTACTCTTGTTGATTTCAGCATCACTTTAGATTTTCTAAAAGCATCCTACCAAGAATTCGGTGCTTTACTGCAACTTCTTGGTCATTCTTGCAAGATACCTTGTAACGAATATATACAAAATCAGTCACTTGATCATTTTTTAAAAAATTTTTTTTTTGTTTATTTGGACGGTGCAACTGATTAATTTAATAAACATGAAAAAGAACTATTGGACTTTATGTCCGAAATTTGATAACAAATTTCATCTTAAAAAAATCGATATTTTTTTCTTTCCTAAAGAATTGCCGCCTTAATTATGATATCAGTTTTTTTTTTCATTTAAATTTCGATATTTTATTTATTTTTATTTTTATTCGTCTTCCAGTCACAATTAAATATAACGTCATTCTAGGTTATTTTTCTATTATAAAATCTCCGAAAAGTGATCTTTATATATGGACATGCCTCATCTAGAAGCCGACAGTCGCATGACTTTTGCGAAACCCTTTATTAAAGAACAATTTGAGATTTTGTTGTAAATGCTTTTCACTATGTCAGTGATACCAGTGATATAGATGTCCCCCACTACTCAGTTTTAACAGAAATCTTTCGAAAAGAGAAATTTTAATATTGTTAGATCAATATCAATGAAAAGCCAAATTATCGTATATGTAGTTTCATATATTTATGAAATAAATTTAACAGATTTTTTGGTCTGCTTATTTTCTTTTCACAATACATCAGGTCATCCCATAAGTTCTGTCCGAATTTTGAATAAAGAAAACAAGTGACCAAATGTTACATTTAATTACAGATTCAATCAACAATGTATTTTCCCTGATTATCTATGACTTCCTTCCATCTATTAACAAGCTTACTAATTCCATTACTGTAAAATTCTTTTGGCTTTGATTCGAAGAACTCACAAATATCAGTTTTAACCTCTTCCTGCGTTACAAAAGCTGTTTCTTCCAAATGATTCTGTAAGCTATGAAACAAATGGTAGTCTGAAGGAGCAAGATCAGGAGAATAAGGTGGATGAGGAATTTTCTCCCAACCAAGTCCTTCGATCTTTTGTGACATGATTCTTACTGTGTGGGGTCGCGCATTGTCCTGATGAAACATCACCCCTTTTCGATTCACTAGAGCAGGTCTTTTTTTCCTCAAAGCTTGGTTCAAACGCTCTAATTGCTGACAGTATATTTGAACATTAATTGTTGCATTAGGTGGTAAGAATTCAAAGTGGATTATTCCTTGGCTCCCACCAGATTGAAAGATGAACCTTTTGCCCATGAAGTTCCCTTCTCGGCTGTGGCTGGGGTCCTTCACTTTTACCAATCCACTGTCTACGACTCTTAATATTTCGATAAAAGATCTATTTTTCGTCGCCAGTCACAAGTCTATCAAAAAGGTGAAACAAGTTGGCGAGAATGGAGAGAAGAGCAGATGTCAACTCGGGATTTGAGGTTGTTTTCAGACAATTCATGAGGCACCCATTTTTCAAGTTTAGGAACTTTTCCAAGTTGTTGAAGATGATGATGAACAGTTGTATGGTTTGAACTGAGAACCACTGCCGATTCCTCAACTGATAAAGCAGGATTTTCTTCAAGGTCTGCTTCAAAAAGCTTTTCATCAAACTCAACTGGACATCCGGTTCGATCTTCATCTTCAAGGGTGAAATCTCCACCTCTGAATTTCGCAAACCATCTTCTGCAAGTTCTTTCATTCACACATTCCTCTCCATAAACTGAGTGAATATTTCTAGCCACTTCGGCTGCTGAGTTTCCTTTCTTGAACTCATAAAGCATTATGTGCCTCAAATGATTCTTGGGTACTTCCATGTTAGCAGAGTTTTAATCAAACAAAATTTAATTTTATTGTTCTCTGAAATAAAATGTGATCATTTTAAATGCATCTAAACATAAAAATAATGTTCAGCTCCATTAGACATTATAAAATACTCTTTAAATTTCGTTCATTTTTAAAAAAAAAAAAAAGTTAAGATTCGGACAGAACTTATGGGATGACCTGATATAAAAACAAAGCCTAATTTCCCATTAATATTTTTCTAATAAAATATTTTTTCAAGATTAAAGTTAATTTATTTTCTATTATTATTTAGAATGATAACAGTTTCTTTCCTCGCACTTCTTGCTTTGGAACTCTGTTCCAGCTCCATGCTTTCCAGTCAATTCTAATCTGCCAAAATTTAAATGTAATGTCAATCGCTATTTGCTATCCTCCTGATTACTCTTTTCTCTTCCCGCTCATTATTAATGTTTCTGTTCCTAATTCTTCCACGCCATGTAACCCCTTGTTCCTTAGTGGCTTTACTGTATTGTATAGGGTGCTACCGATTAAATAAAATAATTATATAAACTTATCATCTTTTTAAAATATTACAGTGAACATTCCTAATATTTTTTTTTTTACTTATTCATTTATGTGCCATGCGTAATACACGCGTAGGCGATCATGTATCATAGATGACTGACGAGGCAGATTTTTTTTTCTGCAGTAGGTTGCCATTCCCTTCTGCGGTAGACCAGTCGTCATTCACGGCTACAGAACCCGGTCTGTCTTGCTATTTACCCATAGCTGGAGGGGGAGAAGAAGAGGATTCATACCTTTTCTCAAGTTTATTAGGATGTAAATGAATGTAATGGATTCGACTGAAATCAATCCGAGCCTCCTCCTCCTCCTCCTTTACTTATGAGTGTTACTTAAATAGAATATTTATCTGAACCTGTCCCTCATCTTTTTTAAAATATTACTGTGGACTTCCCCAATATATTTTGGCTACGTAAACGGGATATCTTGAGAACAAATGCATTTGGTCATAGTAATCACTTAATTTCACCCACGCCCGCGTTATCCTTTTCCTTTCTTCTTATCTAATTGTCGTTATCGTGTGGCGATAATATCTCTGTGAATGGCGTCAAGGCCCCCTTCCTCGGTCAATTTATAACGGACGCGTCCGCGATGTCTACTTGAGCGCCCTCTTATTGCTCGCGCTTGAGAAGCGAAGCACAAGAAGTGGCATGGCGTCAGATTGTGATAACTTCGAACGACACATACACATGCTTTACAACTTTGCGTCAGCGAGGCTGTTTACGGAGAATGGCGAGTTTGCGTCAGCATTTCTCTTCTTCGCGTCAGCGATGGATATATATATATATTATCAACACTGAGGTCTTTCCAGTAGCAGTGGGAATCGCTAAATGTCGCCGGCTGAAATAGAAGACGACCGAGGACGAAAGAAGCGGGAAAATATAACAACCAAAAATACATATGAAGAAAATAAGATGGCGCCTGAAAGAAATATAAAATGTGTTTTACTGTGAAATGAGATAAAAAAAAAATGAAAGAAAGTTTGATAGTAAGGTGGATGAAAATGAAAATATAAATGGGTGGAAGTAATTAATGTCGAGGTAAACTGGAAGGAGGAGAGAATAAAAAGAAAATTTGAAAGGGGAGCTAAAATATATGATCGAAGGGGAAGTGAATACGGAAATAAGTAAAATATTAATAAAAGATAAGAGAAAATGAAGAATTTGAAGGAAGAAAGCGAAAAATCAAAGAAAATGAAGAAATCGTGATAATCAACCACAGACATCTGACGGCATATCGCAGGCTTATTCTTTATTACTAACTCGTGACATATTTCCACCTGCGATTCTGATTTCTTATAAATTTCCAGTCGTGCCCAGTATCAATGCGCGTGGGTGTTTGTTATGACCATACTGATACCAGTATTAAAATTTCAAAACGAATTCTAAAACCGATGCTCCATTCCAGTGAAACGGAATGAGTCTCATAAAAGACGATTCAAATTGCTCTACATAGCAACTACAAACGCACTCTTAAGAGCAGAACAATCACAAAAGACTTTTTACTCGCGTCTTTGTCTTTTTCAGTAAGTCTTCAAGAAAGGAAATCGTATTAACAAGAGGGAATGCATCGAGTGATATACTTTGACTCGTAATCAAATTTTGTTCAACGTAATACTATTTAATATCAAGGAAAGTGGTCTTCAGAGTTTAAAATGAGCAATCAACACTGAAGTCATTGAACTTTAATATTTAAAATATGGATCACAAAATTCTGGCTTAAATATTTTTAAGCTTTTTCCTTTACAAAGCAACGACCATTGTTTATATATATATATATATATATATATATATATATATATATATATATATATTCTGGACCATTCTATCTTTTGGGTTTTTATGAATATTCACCTAAATGATCTGTGATATATATCTGAAAGGGATCTCATATTTCTACACATATGATTGATTTGAAATATACTGTCTGTATTTAATGAAACATCTACAAATATTTTTATTATCCATTTTAATTTTTTAAGTTTTTTCTGGCTGTTAATGACAAAAAAGATCCTTTCTGTTGGAATTAGAATTATAATGTACCTGGACCTCCATTCAGTGGCACTGATGAAAAAACCGCTTCTTAAGGCATTCGTTAAACATGCAACTTGTAATCTTTGTGCCGTCAGAATCGTTACTGCGAACGGGGACAAGGATGATATTAATTACTACACACAATCTCTCTTTAAACGTGGTTAAGAGTGATAGCTGTTAACAACGGGTGGCCCAAGCAGTACGTTCATACTCACGATTGTCGACGAGTGTGATAGCTTTTCTTACACTTGTCTTCTTCTTCTTCTTCTTCTTCTTCTTCTTCTTCTTCT
This sequence comes from Acanthosepion pharaonis, assembly GCA_903632075.3. Classification (NCBI taxonomy): domain Eukaryota; kingdom Metazoa; phylum Mollusca; class Cephalopoda; order Sepiida; family Sepiidae; genus Acanthosepion; species Acanthosepion pharaonis. The sequence continues at coordinate 3,357,434 of CAHIKZ030000001.1, forward strand.
TCTTCTTCTTCTTCTTCTTTTTCTTCTTCTTGCCCAACCTATTTCACCTTCTCCATTTCGTACTTTGGCTATTTATGGCTGCGCGCCTGTTACTATTACGTTACAGCAGCGAAGACCCTGTTACAAGCTTCTTATCTGTCAACTGATGTAGAAAACAGAAGCTCTTTACGGGAATCTCTCCCCAGAGTGTATTACCGGTACTTAGATTTGATTGTTATTTCAAAGGACTTATTAGCACAAGAAAAGGATATAGTTTTGCTGTCATCATTAATTTGATGACCATCAAAATGTGAAAATTACATTCTACATTTCCTTATTGATGGTTAATGAAGCAGGGATTTGAGATTTACATCGTACTATCCTTGGAAGATAAGTAAAACCTAATTATTCAGTGGATAAGAACAGGGATTCATCTTTAAGTGAAAAAATACTGGTGAATTCGAAAAAATATTGGATATAAACACACTGTGAATTGCTTGTTTTTCAGAATGCAGTATCGTTTCCAATGTGGAAATGATCAAGTATCCTTCAAAGAAAAGAAAAAAGGTTTCTTTTCAGTCACAGGTCACGGAGATTAGGTGAGTATGACATGAAACTTTGAGAACATTCTATATTTAAATTTATCTGTGTAAATATGCCGGAATCCCTCTATGTCTTTCTTCATAGGCGTCTCAGCTGTCATTATTTTTGCGTCAGGACTAAAGTGATTACTTAGATATTTACCGACAATGGAACTAGATATTCTTCATACAAGAAAAATATTTACAACTGTTTTAGTTGATTAAAACTTAGAAATGTTGATTTGTTGGGATCTTTAAGGAATTAATTGTCTAACAACCTTTATTTTATCAGTTTTAATAGTTTGGATTTTTTTATGTTCATTTGCCTTAACGATTTTACTGCAGAATGTACTTTCAAAATAAACGCTATTTTAATTTTAACTAAAAACGCTATCATTACTTACCATTTCCTCTTGTGCATGCAAAGTTCATTCTGAAAGTAGGTGATCATGATTTTCCATAACTTCCTGTTTTTGTTGCTCTAAGTAACCTCTTCCCATTTTGTCATACGTTTTTATTCTTTTTCTGTCATCCATTCACTCAAACATTTCAAGATAAATTACACATTTTCCTCTTTGCTTCTCTTGCCTTCAATATGTCCTTTGTGTCTTAAATTCACTAAGCCTTTTCCTTATGATGTATCCAAGATATTTGACTACCTCTTTCTGATTATTAACATAAATATCTTCGTAGCGTCTATCCCCATTAAAAATTCTTCGTTGCTAACATGATCTGTGCATGGTGTCTACACGACACTGTCACTTCAACTATATTTCATCTGTGAATATATTGTCTAACATTCACTGCTATAGGGGAAACCAGATATTACATAGCAGTTCAGTAATATTTTGTTTGTTTCTAACGATAATTTCCTATTGCTTGATACTTAATTTCTAAAAAAAACACCATTGACTTTTCTCATGCGGATTCCTGTTTTACATATCCCGTTTTTATTTACTGCACTGCACAATTAAATTTCTACACCCACGCAATTTGACGTACTCAATACGTAGATCAAACTATTGACTCTTTTGCTGACAACCATATATTGTGTCTTTTTTAGAGTTCATGGTTATTTTATTCTTCTTGCTTACCTCTATTGCTTTAGCTTACTTCTTTAAAGCCTTAATTACTTGAAATCGCATTCTGAGACAAACGAAGAATTATTCGTGAAATTCATTATCCACCAACACTTAAATTGATTCACAATGCAAAAATCAGCAAAAACTCATTTATTAACAACAAACAAGACATTTGTTATTTATTAATAATAGTGTTCTTGAGGTGGACATTTGGATTATCTCAGTTTGTGATGAAATTTGTATATGAATAAGATATGACTTTAATCATCATTTGATTTCATTATACTATATAAAATACATATATATATACAAATATTACATTTTCTATATCAATGAGTTATGTCATAATCATACTTATTATAAATCCCAGGTTGTGTGTGTGTGTGTACGTTTATATATTGGATCGGATTTCCTACATTTTTCAACCGATTTCAACAAAACTTCACAGGACTACGTAAAATTACTTTGCAATGTTTCTAACAGCGCCAAAAATTGGAAAAACACAATTGTTTTTGCACGAAATCAATTTGAAAACACAATTAAGAGGAATCGCGAGAATGAAAGGGGGACAACTCATATCGAGTTATACTTATTATAAAACCCAGGTTGTGTGTGTGTGTGTGTGTGTGTGTGTGTGTGTGTGTGTGTGTGTGTGTGTGTGTGTGTGTGTGTGTGTGTGTGTGTTCGTTTATATATGGGATCGGATTTCCTACATTTTTCAACCGATTTCAACAAAACTTCACTTTTTTTTTGACAGGTAGTGTTTCTTATTTCTTTTTTCTTTATTTTTACATTCAGAATGCTTTAAAAATTCCATTTACAAGACAATTGTTTATAACAAAATTCTATTCAATCGATAGACTCATAACGATTGAAAACAATGTTTTTGTTTGAGTTTGGGTTTGACCAATTCGTAAAAAAAAAAAATAAATAATTAAGACATGCGTGTCCGTCAACCTTAAACAATAATCTTTGTCAATTTTATTTTTCAGTCTTTATGATGGTCGATACTTGATCTATCTCTTACTGTTACATCCCCGGGCAACGCCGGGCTCTACTGCTAGTGTGCGATATGATACCCTATTTGGTATCATGCCATTATTTTTCTGTTTCAGTGAAGATCTGTCACAAGATGGGCCTCTAGAAAATAACACAGTGCAACTTACATAAGTTTAAAGCGTCTTAATATTTCTTTACGAAGGTGAAAATTCTAATACACTTGATCCCGAATAGTCAGCGACAGCAAAAGTGCGTTTTTATCTAATTAAATACGTCTATTTCAGGCCTTTTTAAGCAACTTAATAGTCTGTTTATTGCATACAGGAAGCTGTTAACATTATAATCCAATATGTCTCCTTCTGAATTGCCATTTATAAAATTATAAAATGGCCATACTCAGGATGGGAAAAATATTAAAAGAAATTTAACTATTGAGATCATGGTTTGTTTTTTATGAAATTTGTTGATGTTTCGCTTCCAGTTTATCAAGAAATTTCTAATAATTGCTATGCCCCCCCTTCAGGAAATATTACTCTCCACATAATCCTTTTATTTTTATTTGTGTATTGCTATGGCTTCTTGGGAAATATAGTGGAGTGTTTCCCCGTTGCCTTATCTATGATTTGTAATTCAACATCTTTGTTTCCTTCAATTGGCTGCAATGCAAGGTTAGAGAATCCAGTCTCATAGCTGTAGAGTGAAGAGACCAATTCCTACCCTTACCCAAGGACATAAGTGTGAATGTAAACGTAACAGACAAGGAAGGAACTTGAAAATGGTTCGCCGAATCCACATTAGGTGCTGATATCCTTTACACTACCTGCTTATTTCTTTGGAAATACTCTTCCTTAATTTCAGAATATTGTTTATCACTTAGACTTTAGAGAAATATTTACTTCGGCAACATGAAACATGAATTTATTCTGTACAGTCAGACCTCTTTAATCCGGCACCCTTAGGACCATAGCACTGATGAATCACAGAAAATGTCGGTTGCCGGTTAAAAAAAAACATCATTAATGTTTCTCAAATTTTTTTTCATTGTTTGATGCAGTAAGTATAACGATCTCTGTTTACGCTTCTTACCTCTAGCATCATCAGTTTCATCTCTAGTTCTCTTGGGTGGCATTCTGAATGCGTAAATAAAAAGCTATATATATATATATATATATATATATATATATATATATATATATATAAGAAATGAGTAAGACCGTGACACCAAAACACTCTGATGCTGTTGACTGCTACGAAAAATTGTAAGCAACAGGTGTGGCACTGTGCTCGCACCAGCTCAACCAAGTAATAATGGCTGATTAAAAATGTGCCGGATCATGGGATTTACCGGTCCTCGGATAGCCGGATTAAAGAGTTAGGACTGTAGTATAATACAAAAATTTATCATTTGAGCTGAGTCTGAACGAGTAACTATACCTTTTGTTTATCAAAACTGATCACTGTTATATTACTATTTTTTGAGATTTTGTATTGGGTTGGAGCAAAATTTCCTAGCGTTTCTCAATAGATGGTGTTTGAACCCGTCATTTCGTTTTATACGTGATTTGACATTGATATACATAGATTCTTTCTATACGATTCAGGTGTGAATTTTGTGAATTTTAAATTCTTTTACTTTAAAAGTTCATAATGGAGAAAAATGGCATGAATTTTCGTTATTTAAACATCTTTCATTTCCGAAAGAAAACCCTTGCAAAAAAGCAAAAGAAAAAGATATGTGTCTTTTATGGAGATGATGCCATAGCTAAGAGTTCATAAATGGCTCACAAGGATCAAAAGTGGGCATTTTGATTTGAATAACGGATAGCGTTCAGGCGGAATTGCAGCCGTTGATACCGACCAAAACGAAATGCAGATTAAACATAATCCGAGTACCCTGAACTTTCTCCGTCATGATAGATGAGTGTTCAATCAAGTAGACCCCTTGTCTTGAACATCTACTGGAACTGAAATCCACCCCCAAAACGCCAGGGAAACTCATATATACGATCTATTGCTAAAGATACTGCGGAAATGATCGGATCTTTGTACCATTCCACTATCTGACATCCCCTTCTTTACAAATGACAGATCAGACCCAAAATAGTGTTGGAACCCACCATGCCACATACGCAAGTGTGAGGTACTGTTCCGATTTGGACCAAATAAAGGCAGCAATCGATGAAAAACTCCAAGAATTGTCCAAACGGAAGATTGTCGTATTTGATCAGGACACCTCACGTCACTTTCCCGAGCCGATATAAATTGGTACAGTTTGGCTGGGATGTTCTACTACACCTGTCGTACTTATTTGACCATTGGCTTTCAGGTTGTCATTTATTTTGATCACTAACAATTTCTCTTAATGGGAAGAAACTGAATACTTTGGAAGCCTGTAAAAAACACTTAGCCAGTTCACCACCCAGAAAGATAACGCGTTTTGAAATGGAGGAATCATGAAGCTATCTCAATGATCGCAAAAGATAGTGGAACGAAATTTTAGATATGTATTTGAAGAAAAATCTATTTACATATATTAGAAATATTGTCTTTGAATTCCACTTAAAAACGCTACGATCTTTTGTTCCGACCGAATACAGTCAAATTGGATATGTGATTTAAACTTATCTAAGTTTATCAGGAAATTGAACAAATGTTTTACAGGGATCGTCTATATAAAAAGGACACGACCGTATTTAACAGAAGAGATGTTTGTTTGCTAAAGAAATTCTTCCAGTAGTATTGTGTATTACATTTGTTAATATTTGTACTGAAACAGCAGTACTGGAATTATCACTCTACCTGACGAATGAAAAAGAGTAGATTTTGTTTCTAACTCAAAACCTTTTCTCCTTCCTGCTAAGATTGTAGGCATGTTTACTGATATGAACCAAGAGCTTGCCGTTAAGCATAAACCGAGAACTCAGATTTCAACAAACTTGGCAAAATTACAATGTTAATCATCCGCTAATGCTTACTGATGTAGTGACAATTGGTAATTGTAAAGGTAGTGGCCATTACCCAGCTATGGGTAAATAGCAGGACGACTTATTTCTATAGACTTGGATGGCAACTGATCTACCGTAGAAAGAAATGGTAACCTACTGCAGGAAAAAAAACCCTGCGTAGTCAATCATGTATTGAAAGATACATGATCGCCTAAGCGTGTGTCACGCATGGCACAAAACTGAACTGAATGGCCATTTCCATGAAAGGGTAATAGTGAAATTACCCGTTTCCTTATAAGGAAACGTTTGGCATTTATTGACCGAAAATTTGGCGTTACTGTCGACTGAAATTTATAAAATCTTTCTCTTAAAATAGTTTTTTTTTTTTTTTTTTTTTTTTTCCAGCAGGTTAAACTTCTCAAGTTCGCTGTTAGCGATCTTCTTACTACTGATTGGAGTTTTCTTATAAATTGTTGTTTCGGATGTGAGAAGTTAATTATATTAAGTTATGTGGAAAGTCATTATATTTCCTTCGGAGGCATCGTGATTGAGGAATCGGAGAGCTGAGTTCGAATTCCAGTTGAGTTAATTAGATTCACTTACGGGCTAATACCTTTGGGAAAGGGTACTGGTATGAATGCAACTCCACCCCCCCCCCCAGACTTGGCCAGACTGGGTGTCTTCTAGACAGGTGACCTTGGGTGGCAACCGGTCTAAAAGAAGCAAAACTCTGAATTCAAAAACCAGCCTGTAAACACAACCCTTCTACTACGGCTGCACTACATGTGGTGCATCTACAACCCTGATAGCTCACGGGTCTTGTGATCATGACTCCCTTCTAGTTACATGAGCTACCCATTTTTGATGTTGTTGCAAAAGAAAGTATTTTTTTATGGTTTATGATTAGATGCAAGATTACTTTATATGCAGGGTTGAATATTGCTTTACTTTAGTTTTTCTATGTGCCGTGTTCCTTCAAAACGTTGATGATCATGGCTCTTCACAATTTCCGGTCCTGTGTAGCTCTTAATAAGTTCTCTTCTTGTTATCTCTCTTAAACCTTGTTCCACTATCTATTTACTCAAGCTCGCTAGGTACGTTATATATTGTTTTTATCTGTCCTGTCAGTATCAAATTTTCCAAAACCCCTTTCCTCATTATGTGTTCTATAAAATTCAACTGTCTCTTTGGAATGTTAAGTATAAGTGACCTTTTTGTTTCTATTTTCTCTAAAACTACGTCGTGCCACACATGTTTCGTTCATGGTATTCTCAGGATCCTTCTGTAGAATCACATTTCAATTGCTTTATATATCTTCTTCGTATGTGAGGAGATCGCCCAATATTTACGACCACTTTACTGCATACTGAACTGTTATATAATATTAGTCCTTCTTCACTATGTTTTCTTTGTTTCTAATGAAATTTTCCTGTTAATAGTTTGCTTAGCTTTTGAAAGGCATCTTTGGCTAGCCCAATCCGTTTTCGCATTTCAGTGTCACACTTTCCGCCCTCTGTGAAAACACTTCCCAGGTATTTAAATTGTTGTACTTGTTTGAATTTGGTAACTCCAATTTATAATTTGCATATTGGGCCGTTCCTTTTGTTAACAACCATAAACTAAGAGGTGGTTCATTTTTTTTCGGCAAGTTTGCTTACAAACAGTTTTCCATACAAAAAAAGAGGCTGAGGAGTATAAGTTTCAAACATTATTTGGGTCGGTTTGTTTTACTGTGTTTTTTGTAAATGCAGGGAAATGATAGATGTTAGCAAGTAAATAGTTTCTACACAAGAGCCGCCAACGTGAAGATTGAAAGTATGTGGTGGTGTGTGAAAGAGAGAAAGATAAAAAGTAATAAACTATAAACTCGAATACCAGAAAAAGAAATATTTTGCTTGATTCTGTGTCAGTGACTCAAGGCGTTTGCATCGGGGAAGCCGAACAAGTGTTGTGAATTGACACTTGCGTGATTTGTATCTATGGATAGAAGAAAAAGAATACTTAATCCTATGCATCTGGGAAATGTATACTTTTCCTCCTCTTTCAGTGTATATATATATATATATATATATATATATATATATATATATATATATATATATATATATATATATATATATAATAATATGAATATTTGTATATCAACACCTACATATAAATGAATATACGAATGGTCATATGAGAAAGAATATGCGACGTACAAAGAAAGATTTATATATATATATATATATGTGTGTGTGTGTGCGTGAGAGAGAGAGAGAGAGAGAAAAGAGAGAGAGAGAAGAGAGAGAAAGTGTGAGTCTTTTACCACACTGTGTTGAACAAAATATGTATTTATTATTGTAAATTTTAGTATAAAATTTTAACTGTTATTTTATATCGAACACTATTTTATTAGCACCACCACCCAAATTATATATATATATATATATATATATATATATATATATATATATATATATATATATATATATATATATATATATATATATATATGTGTGTGTGTGTGTGTGTGCGTGCACGCGTTGGGGTGCAGAGAAACAGATATAAGATGAGAGTTAGAAGTGAGACTGTATGTTAAAAATAATTCCTTTGAATATCTAACGGTAGTGTAACACACGCACTATATATATATATATATATATATATATATATATATGAGAGAGAGGGAGAGAGAGAGAGATGTTTGGAAATGATCCAACTATTTCATATGAACAAAAAAGTTATCCACTTAGCACGATGGCGCCTTAAACCTCTCATTACCTCACGTACTCATCCAGCGTTCTTTCTACTTTCAAAAGTGTGCAAATTACTAATTCAGGGATCACTATCAGCTTACTCTTCGGGTTCTCCTTAATCTCGTACAGTTTTAAATCTTCTTTTCAACGGCGAGTTTAGCTTTTGCTCCAGACCTGGACTGTAGCCTGGTTGACAGATTTGGGTGATGTAACATTTTGACAAAATCCCCCGCACAAGGCATGAAGAATACAGTGGAGGGAAAGAAATATTCGTACACCATTTTTATAGTGTATTTTTATTTAATACAGTTAGATTTTATAAAAGAATTTTATAATCCATACAATATTTGTATACTATGACATAATGCTGCAATATGCAAAAGAAATTCAGAAAATTTGTTATATTAATGAAATTAAAAACTTTGGTGGCAAAAAAAGTATTCGTACATTATAATACCTATATAATACTTTCTAGCATATCCCTTACTAAATCCAACAGCAATCAGTCTCTTTCTGTAACTTCTAATCAATGATTTGCCAGTTTCCATTGGTATTTTACTCCATTCTTCTTTGTATATTCTCTTTAGGTTTTGGATGTTTTTTGGAGCTCTATTATTAACTTTTTTTTAATAAATACCACAAATTCAAGTCTGGAGTCTGTGATAGCAAAACAAGTGTATTGTTATTGTTTTCAATAAGCCATTTTTTGTAGATTCAGCCATATGCTTAGGGTCATTATCTTCTTGTAAAACCCATTCATTTGGGAGTTCAAGCTTTACTACTGACCCAAACAAATTAGAGTCCAAAACATCTTGGTATATTTTTGAATTCATTCTATCATCTATTATCTCTAAATTACCCGTAACATTAGCAGAAAAAAACATCCCAGAACCATGATATTACCACCACCAGATTTCACTGTTGGTCTTCTCTAAACGTTAGTCCTTGAATTACGTCCATATAGTTCAATTTTTGTTTCATTTGTCCATAAAACACTTTCCCAAAATGATTCAGGTTTATTCTTATACTCACGAACAAATTTTAACCGGACATCCATGTTTCTTCAATAGTAGTGGAGTTTTTTTCTTGGAGAACGCAATCTTAGTTGACTTCTATGAAGTTCATTGCTTATTGTTCGCTTCGTAACGATAATACCTGATGCTTTTAATTCTTCCAGTATTTCTCTTCGAGTAGTCATTGGATTTTCTTGAATTTCGTGCTGAATTCTTCTCATTGATCTGGGAGAAATCTTGCGTGGTGCATAGGATCTCCATTTGTTCTCAACTGTTTTCAGCTGTTTATACTAAGCAATAACGGAACTAATAGTGGTAAATGGTATATTCAAGATATCTGCTATTTTCCCATAGCTTTTCTCTTCCTTCCAATGTTTGATGATCAATTCTTTTTGCAAATTTGATAGTTCCTTGCCTTTCCCCAGGACGATAATTATTGTGTATGATTTGTGCGTGGAGATAATCTTATATAAGAAATCAATTGTAGAATGTTCTAGATTTTAATAATTGGAAGAATTTAGCAAAATCTTACAAAGAATTACGTAAATAAATGAAATTTACGCTTTTTGATATTAAAGACATATTTTGTACGAATACTTTTTTGCCTGAAAATTTTATAAATAATACATAATTTCATTCATAACAAAGTTTTCAAACTGATTTTTGCATAGTAGAGCATTATGCAATGGTGTAGAAATATTGTATGGATTTTAAGTTTTCTCATAAGCTACAACTATGTTAATTAAAAAAATGTAAGAATATTTATTTCATCCCACTGTAAGTAGTCTATACTTTCCGAACAATCCGAGAAATCTTAGATTTTCTGGCACCTTTCACCCTCTCAGCCAACTTCCTGTCATTGTAGTCCCGATGGGTTCAACAATTTTGGAAGCATTCATCTAGTTGAACATTTCCAAAAAGTAAATCTCTCTCAGCTGATTCATTGTCAAGTCTGAAGTGTCGATACCAAAATTTTGTCTAAGTTTCTTTCGAAAGCTTTCTTAATTATTCGAGTAGTTTCCACCAAAAAATGTCCATGTTTCAAATAAAATCTTATTCTTATTCACTATCAATGTGACGGTCACATAATATTTAAATTCAAAGCTGCATCACGGCCGATTAAGTTACTACGCGAATGAATCAGTTCACGCATGCGCACTAATGTCTTCCTAGATTATCAAGTTCCATTAATACTGGGCACTCCGATCGCGTAATATTTATAATGGCAATATACTTTCTGAGCAGCTTTTTTGTTACTACTAAAAAAACGTTTTCTCCCGTGTATTTAGTTTCTAGTTTTATTAAAAGAGGTCGCTTCGAACCTTTTGTATAAACACCTGTCTAGACTTGCCAACCCGTCCAGAAAGATAGTTCCGAATTCCAAATCGTGAAGGAGACAACGAGAAAACACGCCACTATTTAAGAAGTCCTGTCAATTCATAGATTATAAAGAAAAGGTAACTGTGAAAAGAGTGAAGAGACATGATATCAAAAATGAATGTCCGTGCATATTTAGCTATATGTAGAAGGGCATCCAAATGTGAGTGCAAATGTTTCTAAATTTCTTTATATAAGGAATCCATTGCTAAGTCAGCTCTTAAGAAAGTTACTTCCCTGTATTGTGCTACACAATATTTCTCTACAGAATCTATTTTACATATCTATACGTTTACCATTTGTCCACGCTTAGAATATTGCTACCACATATGGTTCGGTGCTCCTGCTGTATATATAGTTCCTTGATAAAATCCATAGAAGAATCAGCAACATTATTGGTCCTGATCTGGCGTGTCGGATTCAGTTACTTTCCTACGGCCGTAAGGCTGTCTATCTACGCTTTTTGTATAAATACTTTCATGGCAATTGTTCGGGTGATGCCTTCGCTATGGTATGTAGGCCTTTTTAAAAAAAATTTAACCGCAATACTAAACTGGCGACGAGGACTTATTAATTTACAGTCGAGTTGGCTAAATGTAAACTAACAGCTCCTTTTCTTGCACTTTTTGATTGAACTCTTTCATGGTTCCATGCTTTGTGACTTCGAGGCTTTGCCGCTTTGCTTGGGGTGAACTCGATTAAAATAAAGACGAGGAATGTATAGGTCATAAAGCAGTACGTGCATTTGTGATAATGAATTTATCTAAGTTTAGACTACAATAATACGGAACTCAGTGAGAAACAAATTCCCTAGATGATGGATGTATATGTACGTGATATATATATATATATATATATATATATATATATATATATATATATATATATAATGTCATAGAGGTGAGCTCGCATTCATAAGAAAGTGTCATTCTCAGTCAGTGTTTTATTGTTACATGCAGCCGAATGATGATATTCCAACATCTGTTATATTTTCCCCTCGTTTCATAAATGCTGTTGTCGCTTCACGGCGTTGGCGATCACGACTCTCTACGGTTTCCTTTGCCTGATTGTCTGTGAATTGTCGTACAATCTTTGGGGGGAGGTAGTGGAGTGGTATTCCAGGTATGGATGCCTTTCGCAAGAGCATTCGTGCAAAAGTGAAGACAAAAGATTAGCACGGGATTGAAACTCTGTTTGTCGAGTCCACTTTCTGCACCGCCATCCGTTACGCAATCCTCATATAATTTGGGATTTACAAAACTGATTGTCCAGTGGGTGTGTGTGTATGTGTGATAGAAAGTATGTGAGAGAGAGAGAGAGAGAGAGAGAGTGTGTGTGTGTGTGTGTGTGTGTGTGTGTGTGTGTGTGTGTGTGTGTGTGTGTGTGTGAGTTTGCGTATGATATAAAGTATGTGTGAGAGTGTGAGTGTGTGTGTATGATAGAAAATATGTGCGCGAATGTGTGTATGTATGATGGAAATTTGGGAGTGTGTGTGTTTGTGTCTGATAAAAAGTATGTGGGAGAGTGTGTGTATGATAGAAAGTATGTATGCGAATTCGTGTATGTATGATAGAAAGTGTGTTTGAGAGTGTGTGTGTGCGTATGATAGAAAGTATGTGTGAGAGTGAGTGTACGTATGAGAGAAAGCATGTGTGTGAGTGCGTGTGTGTAGGACAGAAAGTATGTGTGTGAGTATGATAGAAAGTGTGTGTGAGAGTATGTGTGTATGATAGAAAGTGCGTGTGAGAGTGTGTGTGTATGATAGAAAGTGTGTGTTGGAGTGGGTATGTGTGATAGTGTATGTGTATGATAGAAAATATGTGTGTATGATAGTGTGTGTATATGATAGAAAGTGTGCGTGTGTGTGTGATAGAATGTGTGTATGTGTATGGTCAAAAGTGCGGGCGTGTGTGTGTATGATCAAAAGTGTGGGCGCGTGTGTGTATGATAGTACGTGAGTGTGTCTATGATAGAAAGTGTGTGTATATGTATGATGTGGCTGTGTGCGTTCTGCATGCTTATGATATTGTTTGTAAGAGTTTTATAATCATTACACTCACTTGTGATAATGATAGTGCGTTAATCTCCCAGAAATGAAAAAACATACTTTTCCATCTCAAGAATATTATAACCTTTTCTATAGAGTCAGATTAAGCTGTAACATGTTATAAAGGAGATTTAAATTAATACAAATATAAAGTTTGATTGGTTTTGTCTTCAGCATCCCGACTCTAGAGTTTCGTAGATAGACTGTCCAGAAGTCACTCCGTCCACTCGTCAGGGAATACATAAATCATAAATTATTTACTGTGTTTTATTATGTATAATTCAACTTGAGTATAATACGACCCCGTGTTGATGAAGCCAAAAACAGGGAATACATTACAACCTTAAGTATAATACGGCCCTGTAGTACAGCCATACCGATGTCTTTTTTTTTTAATTATACCATATTATTCAATAAAACCTCAGTGTCGTACACATATTTTCATATATATATATATATATATATATATATATATATATATATATATATATATATATATATCATTAAATATTTATTTTTTAAAGAATAGAAATGAACCGGATGTTTAGCCATTGGGAGTTTTTTCTAATTTCCGTTTCAATCTTTTCGAGAAAAGATTCTAATTAAATTTACACGGTAATACATTTTAAAGTGTTAATTAAAATATCATACTTTTCTGTTTAATATGACTGTATTATATTTCTATATATTAATAAACTATGAAAGTAACAAAAACACTGTCTTTCATTAAGAATGAAGAGTGAAACAAGTATATAAAATATCTTTTGTCAACAATTGTTAGCAATACCTACCTACTTGTGTTTTATTATCTATTGCTTTGAGTGTATTTTCAATCTTGCTGTATCAAATAAGAGGATTTTTAAGCTGAATAAAAAGTTCTGAAAATGTGTATTTGTGTATAATACGACCCACTTTGTCTGCCTTAAATTTTCGTTCAAAACTTCTCGCTTTATGCACAATACGTTACTAGCATAGCGATAAAGCTTATAAAAAAGGTAAATATTTATTATCTCTTCACATAATAAGAGGCACAAAAATAAGAAGCAAACAATCCTAACGAGAAAGTATATTTAACGTCTTCAATATAATTTTACCTAAAATTATGAATAATTAAAGATGCGGTTCCTTCTACATGTAAACATTAATATTGTCAGATGCGGGTTTCATTAGAGAGCTTGATTGTATTTAATTTGGCTCCTTTAAAAATATGAGACCCGTAGCATTTGCTAGTATTTTAATCCGGCATCACCTTTCTGTAGACACGTTTTTCTCTTTTCTAATTTAGTTAAGATTAATCAGAATTCTGTTAACTGTTTCTTAAATATATATTCCTCTACTTATAAACTATATATAATATCAAATACTTGACTACGTCGATATACCCAGACGTTTCGATGATTGTAAAAGGTTTCTACTTATTAAGAAATGACACTAAACTTTACCTTTCGTTTCTTTCTTTTCTTCCGTGGCATAACTTTAACTATTTTGACTCTACGGTAACAAGAAACACTTAAAGAAGGTAGCCCACCAGACAATTAGCTGCTTACCGCTAAAAGATAGAATTATGTGACCTCTCTTTCTAAATTCAAAATACATACTGCGGATTGCCATCTCAATGCGTGGGGTGGAATGGGCACGTGTGGGACCAGAAACCGGCAAGAATGAAGGGAAGGGTTTTACGATGGTACAACAGCACTGCTGAGAAGGAGAGAATGAGTGAGGTCTTCTACTGCAAGCCTTGCGTACCTCTCATAGCGAGTCACGTGGCTAGAACGTGACTATGCGTCACCTGACAAAATTTTTGTTTCCAAACCTCTTTTTTTTTTTAATTATCGTATGTCGATGTAAAATTGTTTATTCTATTCTTAACCAATGCGGTATTGGCTCAGCTGGTAAATATGTTGGATCTATTCATTTAGTCATCGTCATCCAACAGAATCAAATAAATACAACAATCTAGATTTCTTGGAAGTGTTTTAACAGAAGACGGAAAGTCAGATACACAAAATCCGAACAGGCATTGGGATAAGGAAAGAGACCTTCCAAAAGCTAAGCTATGTAATAACAAGTAAATTTCGATAGAAACAAAGAAAAGAGTACTGGACTGCTACAGTCCTTCTATATGGCAGTGAATGCTGGACAATATACTCAAAGGTGAAGAAGAGACTTAAAGCAACAGAAACGTGTTTCTACAGTATAATGCTGAAAAAAAGTATGGGCCGAACATTTGAGCAACGACAAAATTTTAGAGAAAATGGGGAAAAAAAACAGGACGCTTTTGTACTTATCAGGAAGAGAGAGTTGAAATTTCTAGGGCAGATAATGAGGAAAGAGGGCTTGGAAAATTTGATACTCACAGGACAGATTGAAGGCAAGAGGAACAGAGGGAAACAATGCATAACCTAATCTAGCGAGCTTGCGTAAATGGATAGCGGAACAAAAAAACGATAACAAAAAGACAAAAAATATTAAGAGCTACAAAGAACCGGAAATTGTGGAGAGCCATGATTGCCATAGTCCTGAAGGGACACGGCACATAGAAAATAACTCGTGGCCAATTTCATTCATGCAGCAATGCTCCTGTTCATGTCTGTGCCTAATCAATGATGCTCACGAGAGTAAACATTCGCTAGCAACCAGGATACAATTATAAACGTAAAATCTTCATCTGTTATACATAACATCTCTCCGAACATGACACAAATAAGTATTCCGATTCCTGTAGAATGTAAATATTGCACAGGGCTATTTTTTTTCTGTTAAGAGGCCGATGTTGATCTTGTAAATCAACCTTTAAATGATGTATTGTACTTGTATTTATACACTGCGCACAGGCGCAAATTATCTCGTTAATTTGTCTAAACAATTTTGGACACATAAGACTGACTTAACCTCAATGATTTTGTTGTCTCCTTTATTAACCTTTTCATTATTCCTTCCAATAGGTTGTTTACATGAAGATTGAACTGAAAGACAATATCGCTAACGCTTGTGAGAAGTCAACCGAAAAAATAAACTAACAGAAACTATAAGGAAGAAAACAAAACCCTCATCAGCAGTAAATAATCTGAAAATATTGATTTAATCCCCGATCTCCATCTGCGAAGTTTAAATCTTAGACTGTACCTGAAAAATATTATTACCACCCACAAAATCGAACCTATTATATAGATTACCCATTACCACAAATGCGTGTCATATTTGTATATTATATATATTCTATATATGTTTTGTGATGTCAACGAACACTCGCTGCCACTTTTTGTAATGTCAAAGAATATTCGTTGTCACTTTCGTAATTCTCGTTGTAGTCGAGACTTTATAATCGCATACGCTGTTGAACAATACTGTTGTCAGACGCCTACAAATAACACTCGCACTAATAGTACTTGTTCGATCATACTCGCTTGAATAGTAATCCGTATAGTGATCCGAACAGAGAAATAGTATAGTGAATAGAGTATAGAATACCAGTCCGTATAGTAATAGAGGATAAAATTGAAATAGGGAACCGAATAATAATAGAAGATAGACTAGAAATGGCGATCAATTAGACGCCAAGCTAATTCCTACTTATGCTTTTCCTCTATGGTCACGTGGTCCACTTTAATTCAATAATGGGATCGTCTGTGTTTGCTCACTAGCTATGTTGAATTTCAAATGTCGGCAGTGACACTTTATACCTATATAACATTATGAGTATTATATATATGAGATAACTATGTTATCGATCTTCCAAGCGTAGCTTAGATGTGGCACAAGGCCGAAAGTCTGGGGCACCCAGTGAGGATCGAACGCACTACTCAGTCGTAATTGATCTAGCAAGACAAGCTTGCTAACCATTACACCACGTCGAGCTGCCCAATGAGAGAACTATGCATAATTTTATATATCAGGACAAATATTGGGGAAAATGGTATGACAAAGTGGAAACGTTTTCTTGTAACGCGTTTCGTCCTTTAGGACTTCATCCGACTAAATTTGTTTTGTTGGTGCGACTACACATGCGCACAATCAAGGGATGATGTAAATTTTAAATTTTATTTATTTTATTTTTTTATCCAGTTGATTTCATTTAGATTCTTTTTCTTATCATCACTTCGGATAGTAGAAATCCCACACTGTGATAATAGAAGATCTACCAGAAATGGTGAAATGTTGTAAGGGTCAAGGCGCAAATTTACTGAAGTTGAACTTGCGATCCAGACACTATCTAGACATTTTCGTCGTAGTGAACTGATTTATCCTTTGATCAGAGTAGCATTTTTTATATCAGAATTGTGATCAGTCTCGTTATGGTGGGCAACCAACGCATTTCTTGTATCGCTTTGTAAGATGTCTCTTTTGTGTTCATATAATCTTTTATTTAGAATCCTTGAGGTTTCTCCTATGTATTTTTGTGACAATCATTACAAGCGATATATATATATATATATATATATATATATATATATATATATATATATATATAGGGATTATAGTTGTTCCATCGAGAAAAAAGTGCATATTTGAAAGAAAAAAGGCCACAAACGTTTCTGATCATAATGTGGATTTTTTTTTCATAATATATATTATACTTTATTTTCCATCTTTATATATATATATATATATATATATATATATATATATTTGCATAAACGTTATATTTATTGGTTACACGCGTTTCAGTAGAAACTCCTCTATCTTCTGTAATAGTGTCACTGGTATCTTCCGGTCTAGATGCTGAAAGATGTGATTATATAAATTATTTTAATAGCTGAAATTTTAACATATGTTCTAAATTAAATTATTATTTCAGAGCTTTCGTAAAGTCATTCTCTATTTCATACAATTTATAATTACAGACCCACAAAAGGACGGGCGCTCTGGAAAGTTTTAATAATACATCTTCAATATATCAATTGTGGAAAGATTTCTAATTAATGTTTCTGTCTTTAGCCTCATTTCCCGGTGTAGACGTGTATATACGTTTTACAGAAAATGTCTTTTCCCGACAATGACGAATAAACACGTCCATATCATAACATTCAAAAGTCACCTATAGACGTGATTATTCGTCGATCTTGATTCTTTTTATGCCCATCTGAGCTAGAAAGGAGTCAATTTGTCAACTCATACGTCTGATAGTGTCATAAGCCACCATTCGTATGCTTCAAGAGGCCTCAATTTCTTAGATTTCCCAAACAAAAAAATTCGTCTCAAAATTGAACTTTTTTCTAAAAATAATTTTTGAGAAAGTGATTAAGTTGGATCTTCATGAAAGTAGAAACAATCACATATGGTCATTTTGCTTCACTTAGTCACATAAGTTTGTCTTAGTATACAGTGTATATGTTATGGGTATAAAACTCGCAAAAAATACGTCAAGGTAAGATATCTTACGCATGTAATAGAAAGTGTTTCCATTTCAGTAATTGGTATACGGCACAGGAGTGAAGTAATTCTAACTTACATTGGGGCAGCGCTTTTCAAATGCTTTGCTATTCTTTAAAAAAAAAATTCGCATTGCTTAATGGCTTTTAGCATCTTTCTAATCATTTTTCCAGTGACAAATGGCATTTCGTCTCTGATCATTATATTAATTTCAACTTATTTCTAATCGTATTTTTTTTTCTTTAACCAACACTTGAATTGTAATTGAGTTATGGTTACAATTGTAAGTAAGAGGAAAATTTAGGCTCAATATAAAATTAGACACTGATCATAGTATAAACAGTTATGTGATCCAACTTTTAAGTTGGCAGACGGCGTTCTCCTTCATTGAGCCGACGAACTACTGAAGCCGGGCTGAAGCATCGCAAGGCAGTGCATACATTCGTTATTACAAACTATTCTACTTAAATGAAATGTATAATATATTTCAAGGCAACCCGTCCTTGAATAGGAACTGTTTATAAGTTGGGTGTTCTTAACATTGGGTCTTACGGTAGTGTCTTAAACTATTCACTTCATATATATATATATATATATATATATATATATATATATATATATATATTGAATAGACTGTCTATATGCCGTCTCTCCATATTAAGTCTCCCTATCTCTCATCTCTCTATCAGAGACTGAGAGAAATGCTCATACGATTACTATAATTAAGTCTAAATATCTGTATGCTTCCGAAGAAGTAATTTTAAAGCGATCAATACCAGGATATTGGTCTTTTTAACATAATGACGTACACATCGACAAATAAACGAATAGTTTTATTGATCAATTTACTTAGACTGTTATTTATAGTTGTAATTAGACAGAACAAATCATTTTATTCTGATTTCTCTACTACACTGAAAGTTGCGGTTGAAACGCTATTTTAAGATATAAAAATCACTTACCTTGAAATCAAATTCAGTTCTGCTTTGCTTAGACTATCTTAAATTTAAAAACAAGTTAGAAAACCAAATGACAGGTTTCATTTTTCACCTCTGATTCTCCTCGTGTGTATACATACATACACACACCTATATATATATATATATATATATATATATATATATAAAGTCGGTAAAATGGAATTCTTTCTCTAAGATACAAAATGACTTGAAGAATGTTTGAGGGAAACGTACTGCTAATGGCATATGGAAGTTCATCGACTACTGAATGAAAGCTACTTAGTACAAGGTTTATTTGTTTTCATTTCATGGAAAGGACTCCATTTTTCAGCATTTAATCGTCGGAAGATATATTGTCTTTATCAATTCATTTAGACACTTCGTGCCGTTTCAGCTTCAAAATAAAATCGTATCATTTAATCAATATTACTTAGCTTTTACCTGTTGTGTACAATTCAATTTCCTTTATTACTTAGACGTTTAGCCCTTTATATACAAATAGATTCTGTGTAGATTCATTTCGTCATTACAGGTTTTATTATCGTTTAAATATAATTGCGTGTGTTTCGGTTTCATTTACGTACTCCTTATTTTTGGTGGCTATTTTTACTCTAAGTTGGTTTAAACGCAATTTAAAAAACAATTTGTATTTCTCCCAGCAGCATTTCAGAAATACCATGGTGTCGAAAAAATCTCTTCCCCTACATTCTCTCTCCCCTACATTTTCCACTATCATTCTCGTATTTTACCATTTCGACATTTGATAGATTTTATTGAATTTTTAATGAGTTAGCTCTTTAAAGTGGTAAGCCAATGAGTCTGATGAAAAGAATGACTGCGACAGAAGCAGATTAGTTTATCAATTAATTAAAATGTAATCATCACGAGCAGCTAATTAGATGGCAGGTATGGTTTACGGGAAATTGAATAGCACGGACGAACCGAGGGTCGTACGGATTTTTATCATTACGCTTTTTGTACTGATTCACAAAGAGACTACCAAGAGATTCTACCTGCCATGATTTTTCAGGACTTGGGCACTCAAGGCTCTCCACAGCTTCCTATTTTTTATTATCCTAAGTAACCCATTCTCCTTTACCACGCGTAGTTTCATTGTCCTTGTTTTGCCATCCGTTTATTCATATTAACCAAATCGATTAATCGCTGGATTGCCCTGTTTGGATTGCCTTCAGTGAGTGTTCTATTTTCCAAGCCTTCTTTTTTCATTAGGTGTACCAAAATTTTCACCTCCCTTTTCTTTTTTTGGATTATTAGCAAGAGTTTTTTTTCTTTCTTTTTAGGTTCTTAATCAACACATATACTGTTATTATTTTCTCTTCGAATTACATTTTATATTCATTTTATTTGTTGATTCTGTTGGTAGAACTCAAGTGATGCAGTTTCTGTTATTTACTACAGTTCTTTGTAATTCTTTAGCGCCATTTCACTATGTTCAAAGTAGGATGGTCTTCATCAAGACACTCAGGCTTCACTCGTTCAGAGCCATTTTCAACCATTGATCTTGGAAAGAGGTTGTATACAGCTGATAGTTTAAATATTTCTGAACGGATCTGTCGCCATGCATGGCATCTATATGAAAGTGTCGATCTGACGAGGCTATTTAAGAACACGACTCAAGTTTTCAGGTTAATGTTTTGGTTATGTAGCAATCGAAACTATCTCTAGCTCACCCTATGCTCTGTTCAATTTCCTTTTCTTCTATACTAAATTTGTAACTGATCCATATACCAAAGTATGTGAAATGTTTAGTATTTACTAATTTCATATCCTGAATTTTTGTGATGGATTCAAGGTAGGTGTTATCGCTGCTTTCATTCCAATTCCAGATCATACTAGTGCTACAAAATCACAGATATTTTCCAAATAACAAAAACAATATCACTTGAACATTTTCAACAGCAACAACAACAAATATGTGTAGCACATGTAACAAGAAAAAATGATTATACTGAATTTCCTCGTTAACTTGGACAAAAGGTTGGGACGCAAGCTCTAATCAGTATTAGAAAGAACTATAACATTTAGAGGATTTGAAAAAGTCTAATTTCCTGAAAACTAGAAAAAAAAGGATTTTTATAAATTCAAGAATATAAATATAAATAAATATAATGTAGATTCTTCGACTGATGAAAGCCAAATGTTTCCGATATAGGAATACCTTATTTTACCATTACCATGATTGTTTGAATGGCTGATTGTAATCTAGCATCAGTGAAAACATTATCTGTGCCAGAGCCTGCGTTGTTATGCCCTGGAATCAGTTATGACACCTGGTTTTAATATAATAGCATGTTTATATATCAATATACCTGTATGTAAATGTCTAATTACAATATTACTAAAAAATAAACCAATGATTTTGTGGGAAAAAACGTCTCAGAGTCCTTTTGGGTGACGAATTATTTTCCACCCACCAACTTCTCTCTCACGGGCGGGATGGGGCAAGCCTCTCCCTGCTGTTATTGCTACTTCCACTGAAAGTGCTCGAACTACATTCTCTGCTTCCGTCAGGTCTAACCTTCATAGCTAAGACCTGCCATGTCATTTATATTGTAGGAACAACCACCCACATTCCCTCTGTATTCCATCAGTGAGAAGTTCCACTCGAACAGCTTCTTCCCGCGAAACACTGCTCTGTGTAACCGACTCCCAAGTGGATGTTTCCCCTATCACTACAATCTTAACCTGTTCAAGTCTAGGAATAACCATTATCTTCTCCTCCTATCCGCATAAACTTCCTCATAATGTAACCCGAGTGTCCCAGGAGCCTTGTACAAGGTGAACCACACAGTAAAGAAAAATCTGTAAGTTACGATCATATAAAATGAAGCTATAAAATCTGGGATAGGCAAAGAAACTAAATATAAGTAGCATCAGTGTACGTCTTTCCCGATGCAGAATGATTGCCATTGATTAAAAGTAAAATCAAATTTCCGTATAGTAAGCATATAAAGGAAAAACAACAATCCATGATGATTAGAATGTTTATTGCAACGACGGCCATGTGAAAAAGTCTGAGAAGAACGAGCAGAAAACAGAAACGAAAATGACCCAGCTGATATATGAGTGCTATGGCGGAAAAATGTGCAGAAGGAAAAGAAAAAAAATACGTTTAAAAGCCCAGAGAAGATTTATAGTCACTTTCTTTATAGCATGTTTCATCGGACATCAGAAAGACTTGTTTGAAATTTTTGTTTCTTGTTGGTAGCGAAACTTGTTCACTATTTCCTGTCCATATGAGATTGATAGACTGCCTCATTTATGTTAGAGAGGGAGAAAGAAGTTTAGGAAAAAAAGAGATTTCCAGACAGGCACCGTCATATATGGAGGATGAAGAAATGAATGAATACTTTTAGACTGAAACACACACACACACTCATGTAAAGAACTAATCAGCTTACATTGCAAAGAATCAAAGACTGCGTGCGAACAGTTTAAACCAAGAAAAATAATCCGTATCGATAATTTATGCCGATCAAATCTAGAAGTATTCATTCTTGCGTGTGCGTCTGTGTTTGCGCGCGTAGATTCACGTGCGTCCATATCTACTCTCCGTTGCACTCACACTCATCTTTTCAGAGTATATATATTGTCATTCACACAGGCACTTGTTTAACTCGACGTGAGTTGATTATTTCAAATATTATTAAATTTATTCCCGATTAGAAAATCTGTAATTGTCATTTTATTTCATTAGTTCTTTTAATCATGATAAATTCTAAGATCAGTCATATTGCTGCAGTCGCAAGGATACAGGAACGAAACGTCACAAGTCTTTTGCTATTATGTTATTATTTACATAGAAAATGTACAAACGCACTATGTGCTTTAGTTTATATTGTAGAGTAGTACTTCACGTACTTCCTGCTCTTCCCTATTATTGGGACAATGGACTGCTCCTACTTATAAATATGCCAAGTAGCTACATTAGAGTAGGATTTGAGGAGTAGTTGATTTACTCAAATTTTTACGTTCTATCTATGAGTATTTAATAAACCTCTTTGTTTTCCCTACCTCCTCTACGGTTCCGTCGATACTCTCTCTAATTACAGCCTTCCTAATTATCGGTTATTTTGAATAAAGACAACATTACAGCAGTTTACACAAGTTCAGACCATTACAAGTAAACTCGCCGTGCCAAGTACACAGAGTCGAATCATTCTTTTATCTTTATTTCTATTTCCTTATTCTATTGTTACGGAGGAAGTTACTTAGCCAGCTTCATCCTGAGAACCGCTACATTGCCAAACAGACTTCCGGGATAATACGTCCCCGATCACTCCATTCAAGTCTCTAGACTTGACCGCTATCAATCATACATATCCTAATAACCTTCAATTGCTTCCTCCTCTAATGTCCATCTAGCGTCATTCAGTAAGACTCTATCTTGAGTGACTCTTGGGCTTTGTACTGAGTGAACGTTTAGTAAAACAAATAATGACAAACTCTATTCATATTAAGTCCAGTTTTCACAATATGGTTCTCTTATGTTGTCTTGTGTCAACTTTTATTATGTTCTTGCAAATCATTTATGGACTACATTGTTAATTGTCGATTATGTCAATGAAGAAAGTAAAATTATTTTGTTAGTAACAGTGTAAATATTTTACATCAGAATAACAGATAACTATTTTGATATGAGACAGATTTTTTTAATTGTAATTTATTATAAATCGATTGTTAAATCAGTGATGAGTTAAAAAAACAAAATCCAAAATAAAATGATCAATAAAACTACCCAAAGCCACCTTAGTGTAGACTAGCCTAAGTAATTTACTAATATCTACACATTCTAATATGCATACATATATATGTATGTCTGTGTGTGTGTTTGTGTGTGTGGCTAGAGGTCAATCTATTAACACCCGTTAGTACAGCGTGGTCCCAGTATTAGTACTTTGGGAGTTTACAACCACCCCATGTAAAACATTATAAATATATCTTATCGTTCTTAATTTTCTTGTTATATATAGTCTTGAATGTGCTGATGATACAACTATTCACACCTTAATAGTAAGACCGGTATGTCTGATAATGTTAAACTCTAGGAGAGAATCTCTTTTCACCACGTTTTCCACTGACAAAGTGTAATGATTATATTGAATCAATTGCTAGGCTTGCTGCTAGGAAATTTGATTCACGGTTCCGTGGCAAACAATTATCCTCACCAATCTATAAATCTAAGATTCGTCTGCTTATTGAATATTGCTGCCATATTTGGTCTGGCACCCCTGCTATATATAGATGATCGACAAAATCCAAAGATGTGCCTGTAATATATGAACTGGCTTTTCGACTTCACTTATTTTGCCACCGCCGTATCGTGGCTACCCTGTTTCATGTAGTTTCATGGCAGTTCTTCTGATAAGCTTTTATCTCTGGTACCTCGACTGTGTGTACTACTAATTTTACTGTTAAAATAACTGTAAGTTCTATTCTAATTCTTCCTTCTCTCTTACTTCTCGACTGTGGAAATTTATACCGGTTTCTTGCTTCCTTGCCACCTACGAGGTCCAAAAATGTAAATGATGTATCAACCGCCATCTTCTGTCTTTTCTGAATCCTGTTCGTTTATTGTCTTTTCTCCTCAATAGCGTCTTATTTTCTTTCACATTCAGTAACCCACTTACGTCTTGATGGTATTATCGCGTTGATTGTGTTGAAACGAAACGAAATTCAAAAGTCAAATATACAAATTTAGTTTTTCACTTTATTTTCAGTATGATCTTTTAAAACCGCTTATGATTAATCGATCTGCTTTTCAACTTCTTTCAATTGTCTCTATATTTCTGAGATAAGGTATTGTAACTATTTACAGTATTTACATTGTTCGAACTGTTGTCCTCGCATTTATTGTCATATTCACAACGCTTCGGCTAACTATAACCCTAACCCAACGGCCAAAACATGGTGAATATGAGAGTAAAGGCGAGGATAACAGTTCGAACAATGTAAATAGTGTAAATAGTCCTTTTCAGTTGTTTTTGTCACATTCCAAGCAATGAAGAAGTGGTTACGGTGGTTTTTGCATACGTTTCTACTAAGATGTTTATAGTTTTTAATTTATGGTCATTCACACAAATATTATTACTAAAGACAGAAACCCTTTATCTGTCAGATGTATTCAGAAACTTATTTTGAGTAATCATGATAATTTGTGTATGTGTGTGTTTCAAGTCTTCTTTTAAATCACAGACCTGTCGAGAGTTAGATTGCCATGTGTGGCATCATACAAAACCATGTCCTCATCCTCTTTCTCGTTCAAGGCCAATCCTTGCCTTTGTAGAAAATGCTTTATAATTTCCTATCTGTAGGATCATTATTAATTCTGAACGAATAAAGCCTTAACGACGTTGGAATTTCGGGAAAGAGGCTTCTGTAGCTCAGTGAAGTGTTACCAGTCTGTGATTTGACGAATCAGTTACTGCTTTGTAATTTCTACAGACTCGACTTAGTTGTTCACTGAAATACAATTTATGTTTCCGTGTAAGTATAAAGGAATATAATGTTGCTTTCAGTTTGTTTGATGTCTTCTTGTTAGACAGTGGTGTGCTTTCTTAAGAAGTCTACCTGTACGTATCTTTGGATGTATATCAGCCGACAGATATATTTACTTCTTACTATTTATTCCTATAACATTTCTTATCGATGTAGATTTCAATGTAACTAATGGATTAATCAATTTTGGTGAATTTTGGTAACATCTCTTATGTATTCATGTCAGCAAAGAAAACTGAAAATATGGCTTTTGGATTAAGAAAATAATAAATTTCTTTTGTCAGTTATACTGGAATATTTATGTTTTTATGTGTATGTATATATTTATGTATATATGTATTCATGTATGTGCGTTTTAAATCATTTGTTGCGTGGCATCGCGCTCCCACCCTTACACTATAGAAATTTTTTAAATGTAACCGTCTCTTCTACTCCAATAGCTTCATACCTCGCACCTCTCGCCAGTGGAACACCCTTCCCAATTACTGTTTCCCTGAGAGCTATAATCTCCAACTATTCAAATGTAATGTCAATCGACATCTCCAGGTTCCTTGATCTACCCACTATCCTTCTCCTCATCCTTTCTTCTATCACTCCTATCCGCTCTCGCTCCAAATCTTCCGCAACCCCCTGCATCCTAGTGGCTTCACGCCTTGCTTGGGGCGTAATGCTTAAAAAAAAATATACATATATATAAATAAGTTTATGCAAGATGTTGTCTAAAATATTTCGGAATTATGTCTATGAGAAGAAGAATTACTTAATCTTAACACTTTTAGTATTTAAACTTGAAAAATCTCCTTTGAACATAAATTACACTGTCATAAATATTACTGCTCATAAATGTTAGCGGCAAAATTCCATACTACATACATTTCATTTCAGGTTAGCTCTTCACATATTCCATCTATGTACGCACATACACACGCATATATATATATATATATATATATACTCATAGTATGTATACTAGAAATTTATGAAGAAAGTTCTCATTAATAAAACTTCAATCTAATTTTCTTTGAAGTCGATTGAAATTCTTTTAATTGACGAGATAAGTGAGCAGATAGATGGATGTGTGCGTAAATATATGCAGGTGTGATATGCTAACTGGGTGTTGTGTGGATGTATTTTGATTCTGAAGCATACATAATACAAGACTCGAGCGCCACTCCAGGTGCAGGTTTAGCATTAAAGTCGTTTTAATGAATAAAGTATGTGATGTGAATGAAAGAAAGATCAGTAGGCTGTCATAGTTAACGATTGCCACTTAAAGAGGTTACGATGTTCATGGAAGCATCCACTTGGGAGTCTGTCCCACAAAGTAGCAGTTCTGTCTCAGTTTAACTTTCTCTTTACATTTGGAATACTGGGGGAGGTGGAATTAGGGTGATTCAGTACTGTGGCAATAGTATGACGCACCCGATCATGAACTAGTGGAACTAAATAATGAAAGGATATCTCCTACCCACGATTTGAATGTATATGGGTGTTTGCAGTCCGTCTTAATCCTTCTTTAAGCTTCTATTCCGACGAGAAAAAAAAAGCAGGATATGGAATTAAGTTGGATTTTCTCAGAAGTAGTTTTCCATCTTACAAGGATTGATCAAGAACTTTTGGAAACCATCAAATAAAAGAATTAAAAAAAGAATTATTGTGTCATGAAAGCATTTATGATTTATAAATTTGTATCTTCAGTTAGTTAATTCTAAAAGTAAAAACAATGTCCAGTTTAGCTAGAATGTATTCGTGTGCAAGCTACCCGTCTCTGGGAATATATCTTTACTAAAAGCCAAATAGCAAATTATTGAATAACAGAAAGCAAAAACTGCCAGTTATCACTAGAAATAATCTTCAAATTTGCTTCTGACAAATATGTACTTATTTTATATACCTACATATATTGATATACACACACGTAAAAATAACACTGTTGTTTCATTTAGCCATTAAAGTTGCTGTTTCACGCTTGGTGATTTTTCAAAATGTGTTGCTGTATATTACTAACGCTCTTGATATTTATTGTTCTTTTTACGTATTTCGAAAAGAGCGTCGGCGTTAAGACAGTTCAAAATAGTTTCATTCTTTTTGTTTATTGCATTAATCATGTTCTTGAATTCGACAATGGCGTCCATGCATAAATTTCAATTTCTATCTCCGTTTCTCTTGAGATTTATTTTATTTTTATAGCATTCTAGGAACGATTTTTTGTTTCATTTTAGTTCCTATATATTTTGATAATATAGTGTTTTTCTTATCTTTCGTATTTGAATGTGGAACTCACTTCTGGCTTCTTGCCTTCCAGTCAAGTTTAATCTTCAAGAACTTAAATGCAATGTAAATCGTTATCTTCTGCCTTCTTAATTCTTATACTTTTATTATTCTCGCTCCTTAATAATGTCTTTCTTTTTCTTATATTCTTTCACACTCAGTAACCCTTAGTCTAAGTGTCTTTGTTGTCTTGCTTGGGGTGAAATGATTAAATGTATATATATTTCACACCCAGCACTCTGAACACACACAGATGCATATGCACACACACGTGTATATTTTGGGCTTTTGATTATTCATTCTATAAGCGAACCCAACCCAACTAAAGAGCTTGTCTTTAAAACACACACACAACATCATTTGGGCAAATATTTTTATCCACGAATATATCCAGGTATATATTTCATCTGGCATTACATCAAATGTTCATTCAAACTCAATATTCTCATCTTGTCTAGCTTCCAATAGACATAACATATGATAAATTAATTTTTCAGATCTTCATATTTCTCACGACACACCATATTGATTTCATTTCATAGCGCCATCATTACTGTGTTGTTATCATTATTGAATAAGAGCAGCAAGTCAAGTGACTTTTGCAACTCTTACTTAATAATGACTCAATAACAGACGAAGCCCAATATACCCATATTTGGCAATCAAATATACACGAGGTGATGACTGATGCTGAGTAAATCAGAAAAACTGTGACTAGGATCCGATCCGTTACAGTATCAACCATAGGTGGGCTCTGTAGTCGTTGAACAAGTACAAATGGACCTGAGCAGACTTTTGCAACAGGGAAAGGTTTGCTCGGAAACGTGTAACTGTCCAATATGTACGTGTGAGTTTATGAAACGAAATAGTGAGATTGAATTTAAATATCAAATGAAATGCAAATTAGTAGTCCGATTCGAAAGAAATATTTAGATCCAAGAACGTTCCATAGTCAGTTTGCCTGTAAGTCGTACAAAGAACCAATTCTGGTTCTTTGGTGCGGATCCAAAATAGAGTAAATTCTTCGCATTCACGTTAAAAACTGCCGGCCAAAAGTCGCTTAATTTATTATTTTTTTATTTGACCTTTGTGCCAATATTCTGCGAGTTCTAATCCTATGGTAAATAAGATTTAGATTTATCATCCGTTTATGTTTTCTCGGGTTTTACAAGAAGATTTAAAACAACCTAAATATGAAGGAAGAGATGATGACGAGTACACAGAGTGGAAGAAAAGAAGGGAAATAACTCATCATTAGAACAAGAAGGAAGGGGGTTATCAAAAAGAAATGGAAGAAGATTTTTACTCATTGATTTGATTAATAAACCACTGAGAAGGAAAGCAGGAATGTGTTAACTTTCCTAATAATCGTCTTTATTTTCCATTTTTCAGAATCGATTTTAGTGCTAGTGTTCTTAATACATTTCCAAAAGATATTTCGTACATTACTTGCAAAGAAAATATAAGTAATATTTATTAATTTTGTTTGAATTACAGAGGAATTTGATGAGTAAGGCTACACTTGACTCGTTATACTGTTAAGAATTCCAGTTAAGTTTTAGCTTTTAGAAATAAGTTGCTGAATATAAATATTTTATTTATGTCATCAAAGAATAGTTCCTATGCCACAAGATATAGTAATTCATTTACGCTTCAATGTCTTTCTACTATGAGTAATGAATGATTTGAACGGCATTTTGTGTCTGTGTGTTGGCTTTTGTACGTCTCTGTCTACAGATCAAGAGCTCAGATAACACCGAGCTATTTTCCTGAAAAATTCACTAACGTACTGACTGGGATGAATTCAAAATAACTGGTTGTTTACTTTTATTCCAAAACTGAAAGAAAATGATTTAAAGAAAGTCGCTTTCCTTTTTTTCTTTCTGCTAAGAAAAAGTACAATGCTCTATTTTGAATTTGCTTCTCATTAATTATTAACAGAGAAAGATAACAAAAGGGACAATAATATATTCTGCTTTTTTAGAATATTTTGTTAGCTATCCTTTGGTTAACTAACAACTTCATTAATTATGGTTCAAATAAGCTACAAACAACTTCTATGAATATAATCATTAGTGACTTTAATAGACAAGTAGATATGAAAGCATTGAGACAGAGAGAAA
This sequence comes from Acanthosepion pharaonis, assembly GCA_903632075.3. NCBI lineage: Eukaryota > Metazoa > Mollusca > Cephalopoda > Sepiida > Sepiidae > Acanthosepion > Acanthosepion pharaonis. The sequence goes on from CAHIKZ030000001.1 coordinate 3,387,440, forward strand.
AAAGATGTGAAAGCATTGATAGAGAGAAAGATGTGAAAATATTGCGAGAGAGAAAGATGTGAAAATACTAAGAGAGAAAGATTTGAAAGCATTGAGAGATAGAGAAAGATGTTAAAGCATTGGGAGAGAGAGAGATGTGAAAGCGTCGGGAGAGATGTAAAAGTGCCGAGATAGGGAGTTAGATAGATGTGAAAGCGCAGATAGATAGATAGATAGATAGATAGATAGATAGATAGATAGATAGATAGATGTGAAAGCATCGATAGATAGATAGATAGATAGATGTGAAAGCATCGATAGATAGATAGATAGATAGATGTGAAAGCATCGATAGATTGATAGGTACATGGGAAAGCATCGACAGATAGATCGATAGATGTGAAACCGCTGTTACATAGATAGATAGATAGATAGATAGATAGATAGATAGATAGATAGATAGATAGATAGATGTGAAGGCGTCGAGATAAATTGTATGTATTTACACGTATATATTTTTCATGTTTTTGCTATTAAATAACAAAAACAGAAAATATATACGTGTTGCTGTTGTTGACGCAGTCTTAATTAACAGGAAGTATTTATTTTTAAGAATTAGATATGTGTCTCATGAAAATAATTAGTAATAGCTACTAATTATGATAATATCATGTAAAACGATTCTCTACTTTCATATATCAACCCGTTGATAGAAACTAGCCTCGAAAGATCGTAAGATAAACATCTCGCCATTCTACGACTGTAATAGTAGTAGCGATGTCACATTCGAGAATCGAGAAAATGCTATCAACAGGTGGTACTGATACTATCAGGTTGAGAGCAAAGCTTTAAAATCACGATGCCAAAGTAGTAGCAATAGTACAAAGTAAGTAAAATGAGAGAACTTTCATATAGCAAGTATATGTAGCAGAATACAAGACAATAGTGAGCCAATTATGAGTGAAAGTTAGTAACAAGCTTAAACTAAATGAATAGGTTTCTTTACAACGACGCTGAAAATGCAGCCATTGTGATTTGTAGCAGTAGTAACCACAACGTTCCAAGTAGCCGTAGTATTCTCATTTAATATTCTTGGAACCAAGTACAAGAAGCGAATATCTTTTGTTAGAATAGAGGGTACGGGGGTTGTTTATAGAGGTAAGAAGTACTTATAGATCTTTCTTTAAACGTTCGTTTAAAAATAAATTCGAACACGTGAATTTTTTTATACAGTTATTTAAACAATCATCTTAACATATCGTTTGTTCCAATAGATGACAAAGTTTGATTTTTATTCACTGCACTCGGAAAAAAGTTATTCGACTTTCGACACGATAGGATAGACTATCGACCGGTTCACACTCCTCCCCGATCTTTTGAGCAAGAATTTTATCCCTTGTTTCTTGTTTAGTACTGGATTTCCGGTTCCTTTCAATGTATTCTCATTCTCTTTCATTCCCACTACCTACTTGCGTCTTGGTGGCTTTATTGCCTTGCTTGTGGTGAATTGAAAAAAATTATGTTCATCTGCACCTTTATAGAGACTATCCTGCATGGAAAAGATATGAGAATCATCCAGAACATTTGCTGGGAACAAAGAACCTGTATAAATGAATAGAGCAGGTAGACAAAATGGATAGGAGAGCGTCTTCCACGGGATTTATTTAACCATTAAAGCAAGGTGATATTATTGATTTATTATTTATGGGTACAATCTTAACAACACAAGATACGCGAGTGACAATGTATTGGTGACACAGAAGAAAAACTGCACGGACAGTGTTGTAAAGGAAAACGGGGAGAAAGGACTAACAATTAATTGTAAAAAGATGATGCATTGTCGTTAGCAAGAGTAACAGCACAGAGGACGAACTACAAAGACGTAAAAATGAAGCAAATACAGAAATTTAATTATCTGGGAAGTGCTTTAAGAGACTGTGGAAAATTGGCAAATACGACACAGAAATCCAAAGATGTGCTGGAGTAGCGAAAGATGCCTTTCAGAAGCTATGAAACAGGATAATTTTGTTAGAAACAAAGAGCGGTGCACTGAACTGCTGTGTCATTTATTAGAAACAAGAGATTCAGGGAGAAACGACGAGTAACATATCTAACAAGATTGTGTAAATGGATGACAGACAGTGGATGGCAGGGAAAGTTTGAAGACAATTATTATTCAAAGATACAAAGGATAGGAAGTTGTAGAAAACCATGATCGCACACGTGCAAAAGGGACTCGGCTGAAAAAAGAACTACCATTTGGAATAATGCAACTGCAGAAACTCTCAATTATGGCGAGACCTTTCAAAAAAGATTATTTTAAAAACTTCCGATAACTGGAGTCCTTTTTAGTTTAGCTTTGAACCGAAGCCGACATCATGTTTCCTTTCAAGTCACGTGACCTCTTCTTTCATCATTATGCCTCTTCAAGACGTGAGCGATCATGGCTTTCCACAATTCCCTATCCTTTGTTGCTTTAAGAATATATTTGTCCCTTACTATACCTCTTAGTCTTTGTTCTGCCATCCATTCACACCCTCATTTAACAGGCTACTCGATGTTTCCTTCTTGACTTCAATATGTCCTGTGAGTGTCATGTTCTCTAAGCCCTCCTTCCTGAATATGTATCCCAGAAATTTCAACTGTCTCTTTCTGATTCTAACTAAAAGTGTGCTTCTTGTTCCCATTTTCCATAATGCTTCCTTGTTGCTCACATGTTGTGTCAATGGTATTCTCTGCTTCTGCAGAACCAGATCTGTATTGTCTCAAGTCTCTTTTTCATCCGTGAAGAAATTGTTCAGTATTCCCTGCCATATACGAGTACTGATATTACATAGCATTTTAGAACTTTTATCTTTTCTTTCCAACAATTTTTTGTTTCTTAATATTTGAAGAAGAGACTTGAAGCAACAGAAATGTGATACTACAGAAAGATGCTGAGGATGCTATGGACCGAACATGTGCGCAACAATGAGGTTTGGGAAAGGATGGAAACAAAAAGGAAACTTATACTTAAACATCAGGAAGAGGCAGTTGAAATTCCTGTGGCACGTAATGAGAAAGGAGGGCTTGGAAAACCTGATACACACAGGGCAGAGGGATAGAGGAGAGCAACGCGTAAACTACTTGATTAGCTTCAGGACATGGATGGTAGAACAGGGTTTGGAAGAAATAATAAAAAAAAACTTTTTAAGAGCTACAATGTACAGGAAAATGTGGAGGGCCATGATCGTCTCCATCCTGAAGGGACACGACACATAAGACAAGTTTTAGAAGACATTTGACACTATTCCAATGTACATCCTGTCACATTTTCAGTCGTCTCTTAAAAACGCTTGCCTGATAGTTAAATTTCTATACGTGCTTTATTAGACTTTTTCCATTAGCAGCCCATATCGTTAGCTATCACTCTTGCACACGGTCATATATTCAGTCTTCTTATGCTTAATAGTTACTCCCTTATTCGGTCTTTCCTTTACTAGGTTGTCTAAGAGTTCCTGTAGTTCCCTTTTTATCTCTGTTACCATCAAGATGTCATTTGCGTATCCTATACTGTTAAGATTGTACTCGCCAATAATAAATACGGATATTTCCAGATAACCTTGGTGTAATGGATAAATAAATATTGTGTCAAGACAGTACTCCTGTCTTATGTACGGTCTTAATATGAAAAGTAAAGTGAGGAAAATATTTTGATCTCAAGTACCAATTTTATGATATTACTGCTTTCTGGAAGATAGCTTATGTCGGATTTTTAAAAACGAAACAGCTTGTCATCACAATGACCGTTAATGCAAAAGTGCTTTCACTCTAAAATCCAACTAGAAATTGACAAGTACAGTAGCCCAAGAAAATTTTTTTTATCCAAGAGAAATAAACTACATCCAATTTCAAAATGTAATTACGTAATCCCAACTCAACATAAACAAACAGCATTTGGGACTAGTATGGAGTAGGTCCTCCATTTGCTAGTTTCAGTGCTTGTATTCGATTTTTCATGGATTTGATCAAATTATCAACAATATGATCCATATTTTGCCACTCCTTTAACAATGTTTCTTTAAGGGTTGCCACTGACGTGATTTCGGTTGCACGCTCTCGAGGTTTTCGGTGAAGGTGCTCCCAAACGTGCTCTATTGGATTCATATTAGAACATTGCGCTACTCATCGCAGTAACTTGGTTCCTTGCGATTCCTTCCAGGCCTTTGCTACGTTGCTCGTATGACATGGAGCTCCATTTTCTTGAAAAAGGTAAACATTCTTGTCAATCTGATTGGTTTCAAATAGTGGGAGTAGTCCTTTCTCAAATATTTGACAGTATTTTGGATCATTCAACCGCTCGTCAACAAGAATCAACTCAGATTTCCCTTCAAACCAAATAGCGCCCCACACCATTATTCCAATCCATCCATGTTTCACGGTCGCCTGCAGGCATTCAGTGTTCCACGTCTCATTCTGATTTCTCCAAACATAAACCTGTCGAATTCGAATATCGGCAGAATTTACTTTCATCTGATCAAATTGCCGACTACCAAAAATACATAATCTTTGCTCTCGAATTCTCTCACACAATCAATACGCCTGTTCCTGTTAACCCCTGAAATCAAGGGTTTCTTTCTTGCAACTCTTCTTTGATAGTCAAGCTCTTTCAAAGTCATTCTCTCTGCATATGGCGACATTTCCATGCTGTTGACGACATCTTTGACGCTCTGACGACGAGTTCTGATTACTTCCACCTTCAGCGCCCTTTCCGTTCACTCAGATACGATGCTTGGTTTTCCTGAATGTTGTTCCACATGACAATGGCCTTCTTCATTAAATTTCTTGACAATGTTATTAACCGTTTGATGATTAACCTGGAAAAACCTAGCAATTTCTCTGTTTGACTTGCCACAATGATACCATCCTATTATTTGCCCTTGTTGAAATTCACAAATTTCCTTACTTCCGCGAACTTTCATTGCAAAATATAAGTCAACTATCGTTCATAGATGAGAGTAGCTTGATACTAACATCGTATTTTCTGATAGAGACGTTATTACACAAGCCAAAATCGCTGTAATTAAGGGTGGCTAAAAACTTATCATTGCCCATTGTATTTTATATAAATTCGAATTTACTCTTTGCTTCCCGCTTTACTTTACTACATTATCTAAGGGTTTGTGCTGTCTTCTTCCTGATTCCGCTATCATCAAGGTGTCATGTGAGTATCGTATGTTGTTAAGATTGTGCCCACTGATAATAAATCCTGTTAGGATTCCTAGTTCTCTTAAGGTAGCCTCGCTGTAAGGGTTAAATGTGAAGACGCCCATTGTCTTGATCACCCACTCGATATGCCAAGTTTCCTCAATGAGGATAAAAGTGAAGTATTTTGATCTTAACTGAATTTTATGGCATAACGCTATCAGACGAGTTCCACTATTGGGGGAGTGTTTCAAGTAATAAAGGGGTAAACTTTCTTGAAGTCTATTTTGGAGTGAATGATATAACATTTTCAGCAGTTCAACCAAAGAAAAAAAATATTAATAAATATCGTGACCTTTCAACCGGAATAAATAATTTTAATCGTAATCACAATAAGAAACAACTAAGAGACTGACAGATGTAAAAAAAAAAACTCCATGATTCTCCTGTGGATCAAACCCCTATCAACCGATTCATTGAATTAACTAATTTGTATGTGAAAAATCGACCATATGAGCCATGACCTTCGCCGACGTAACCATAATAAACCACGTGCTATATCAATAGTATCGATTTGATTTTTATGCCCTTGGCTATGCTTGATTGAATGATTGCAAATACAAAAGAGGAGGAAAATGGACACAAAAGCACGCTCACAAATATAATAAACTCAACAAGCATAATTTCCTCAAGTTGAAATGTTAAAAAAAAATAACTATTCTCTTCACCTGATCAGTCACAAGTAGAGTTTAAAAAATAGGTCACGTTAATAAAGTGTTTATTAGAAACGGTTACAATAAACATTCAAGTTATAAAAAGAAAGTTAAAGAAAAAAGAGACTTTGGCAGATGGCAATATCGTTTTTAGAATATCTGATTAGAAGTACGACTATTGCAGTAAACTAATCGCATCACATGCACTAAGTAAGCGTCACGTTCTGATAACAGTCTAACAATGTTTCTCTGGCAGACTGCGGAATAAACTACGATCACACACAGAGAATTATCAATAGAACGAATTGGCATCTCGTTGCAAAGAAAAAGGTTCTAAAAAAGATGCAATAAGAGAGTCTGTAGATTTATTAATTAAATTAAATTTCAACAGAATTTCTGCTAAGACTGACTTGTTAATCCTACAAAACAATCTAATAAATTTAAAACTTCGTAAAATATTTCCAAAATATTTTTTTTTAGAATAGCTACTTTCTAATTGCTATTATAACGTATACATTGGTGATGGCTCAATGGTTGTAGGACTGTCCCCACAGAACTAAGCAAACAGTAAATAATTCAATTTCCTGTACATTATGTTAATTACAATTCATTTTGTGGGTAACCGAATGACAAAATAAAAAATTCTATCTAATACGTTTCGACATTAAAAAGGACTTCATCAGGCTAAAATAATGTTCTTATTGTTGGATATATATATATATATATATATATATATATATATATATATATGCGATGGATAAATTGACGTCTAAATTACGCAAAAATGAAAATAAAAATGACACCTCATTTTAACAGATATATATATATATATATATATATATATATATATATATATATATATATAGAGAGAGAGAGAGAGAGAGAGAGAGAGAGAGAGAGAGAAACAACCACTGAACTACCTAACAGACCTGTATAAATAGATGACTGAACAGGGACTTATAGTTGATAGTAAGGAAATAAACATTGTTTAGAGCTACAAAGAATAGGAAACTGTGGAGAACCATTATCCACACCCTGAAAGGTCATGGCGCATAATAGAGTAAGAGGTTATCTCGCGTGGGCGCATGATAAATCTAAGGAAATATTGTTATATTTCTTTTAATACATTTGCGTCAACAAATTGTTCGCAGATTGTCCATCACCTTCGTTAAATGCTTAAAAATATCAAATACTTATCAAAAAGTATAATCATTTTTTTATATTTTTTCCACAATAGGAGTGGATAGATTTACATTTCTCCCCGGTTTTTTAAACAGGAGTAGAGGTGTATCCATTGTTTCCTGTTTAGCACTGGGTTTTCCGGTTCCTTCTAAAGTCTGCTTCAGCTCTATACACCTAACGTTTCTGTCTAAACTCTGAAATTTATACTATTTATTTATTTATTTATTTCCTCAATAGGAGTAGGTAGGTTCGTTATTATCCGCTTCACAATCCCGTGCGGTTTTTTGAACAGAAGTAGGGGTTGATCCCTTGTTTCCTGTTTAGGATTGGGCTTCTGGCTTCTTTTAATTTTTTTTCCTTCTTTTTCACTCCCAGTAGTCTGCTGCGTCATAGTGGCGTTATTGCCTTGCTTGGAGTGAATGGATTAAAAAACTGATTGCAACCAAGCACTAGCATCTCTTTCTGCAAAGATTGGAGTGCTCCTCTTAAAATCCAGCGTATATTCATGGTATAAATCACTACCCTATACATATTCTTCTGGGCTGACTTGGTAAGTACGATGGTCGTTTTATAGAACAAAGCCTAGCGTTGTTGTCGCCGGGATTGAATTGGCTTCGTTCCTAACTTTCCGATGCAATCAGGCTTCTTGATGACCGTCAATTGATGAAGCAGATCGATACTTAGAATCGTGTAGTGATCGCTTCCTGCAACACAACGTAGGCGATTACATTGTTGCAGTCATTGTCTTATTTCAGATGATATTAAACTATAAATGGTGAAAGCAAGGTAATCTAAGATAATCTATCTCTTGTCGATGCACATGAAGCCCGTTTTCACTTATAACGGGATTTCACTTCCTGTCATTTCTGTTAGGTTGAGAGCCAGACAGTTGGCAGTTGGTTGATATCAGCGCTAAATTTGGTGAAGCGAATCCGGAGACAGGAGTTCTGTTCAAGTAAGCAGGAGTTCTGCTCAAGTAAGCAAGAGTTCTGCTCAAGTAAGCAGGAGTTCTGTTCACTTAATCAAGGGTTCTACACAAGTAAGTAGGTGTTCTGTTCAAGTAGGCAGGAGTTCTGCTCAAATGTGCAGGAGTTCTATTCAAGTTAGCAGGAGTTCTGCTCAAGTAAACAGGAGTTCTGCTCAGGTAAATAGTTCTGCTCAAGTAAGCATGAGTTCCGCTCAAAAAAACCTTGAGTTCTGCACAGGTTAGCAGGAGTTCTGTTCAAGTAAGCAAGAGCTCTGCACAGGTTAGCAGGAGTTCTGCTCAAGTAAGCAGGATTTCTGCTCAAGTGTGCAGGAGTTCTGTTCAAGTAAGCAGATTTTATTTATACGAACATTCAAATACAAATACATTTATTTGTCCTCTGGTCATAATGATCAGTTCATTACAACCTTCCCACATGACTATAAGCTACACAATCTTTAATTGCTCTGATGCAGATAGGAATAAATACCAATGTATAAACGAAATAGAATCAGTTTCTTTTTAATCTAATTCTTCTAACCTCTTCTCAGTTGTACTTCTTTGAATGGTTTCTCACAAATAGAGATTTCTTACACTTTCTTCTTCATGAACCTTTATATTCTCCCAAGGAGCTTAGAGATGCAACAAAACCATGCTCAGCAATACTGTTGTACTTTCAGTAACAAGTGGCTTTTAGAGGCTAGAGTTTCTTACTCAACGCTAGTAGCGTGCATAAGTGAGGAAGAGAGTGCGACAACCCCGGGTATCCTTATCAGAAGAGCATGCAATCAAAGAGTGAATTAAAAATTTAGTTTATATTTAAATTGAATAAAGTGTTTATTTCATGTTTCATCTGTTTTTTACATATTTAAAATGTCTCCCTTTCTCACATATCTCAGTACTAGGTCCCCTTACTTGAGTCTTAGGGATATACCATGAAAGGGTTGACTTCGGGCATCACCAAACCTCTACACGTCACTGCCGCACACTAAAAAGATTTGTATTCAAAGTTTGTTTCTCCTTGATTGGTTATCAACCAAAGTAAGAGAGTCAATTCTAACCCACAAAGAGTAAATGTGTGCGGAACAGACTTCGCCAAAATTTGAACCGGTCTCTCAGTTTTCATTTTTCTGGGTCAATAGCCATTCCGCTACCTGGTCATCATTGTTGTTTGATCTTGACAAAATACCCATTCGTCATATTTTAAAGACTTTCCAAATTCACAGGATATATATTTACCTCAGCCTGATGACAGCTGTGCATAAATAAGAAACATGAGTATGACATGGACTTATACGCGTTGAACATCTCAATACTTGTCATACTGGTTCGAAACATATGAATATATACTCACGTGTGTCTTACATAGGCGATCTTATTGGCTGTCTAGAAAAAGACATTTTTATTAACTGGTAACTTTATTTTAGGCATTTAAAGTTGTTTAGGTGTCAAAGTAGTTGAGGAAAAGTTCAAATCAACTATTGATATAGTTATCTTCTTCCTGACTGAGAACTGTAATATATTTTTGATTTTTTTTTTCCTATTTGTTGGGTGGTCCAGTGACTCTAAAAATCCCGACGGTATAGCTCTCAAACTCCTGTTAGGGCAACTCTTGGCGGTAAGGTCGAAGGCGAGGACCCAGATTAAACACAACCAACCCCAACGACCGCCAACGGTGAGACAAGCAAAATATCTCAATGTTTGAACCAGAGGATGAAGAGGGCTACGCATGACGGATATGCTATAGAAGGCGCCATTCAAAATTATAACATAGCAGCATTCCTTTGTCGTTTCATAACTGGATTCTGTATGTCTCATTCCATATGTGCCACAGAGGAAGGTCATGAAATCAAGTGCATGAGTCATTTCCTGGCAAGTTGAGGTCCACCTTAAACAAATGTATGCCATCGTCACTTTATTTTCCTCTGATTTTCTTTCACCTTCAACCACTTCTTGCAACGGTGATAGGGAATGGATGACGGCGGCAGGTGTTGGTGAAATTGGAAACTTTTAGTGCGGAACCTGCATGTTTGACAGCGAATTTAGTCATCAACTCCATCATCATAAAGGAAGCGATCACTAAAAAAAAAAAAATTAAAAAAATTAAATTCTTGCATACGAGATAAAGCTGACGATTTGATTTAAGGTTTCCTTCAATAATCCGATGGTGCTATAATCCACTTGATCTTCTCTGTTATGACATAATAAAAACTAAACCAATAATCAGATGAGTAGGTGATGTTGGTACAAGTGATAATATCTAGATATAGTTCATTATTGTTGGTCATACCAAATGTTATCTTGAAATTATTAAGAATAAATTTTGTTCGAAACGTCAATGAAATAAGTACTTCGAAATATCCTATAATAAACAGAATGGAAGTTATGTGAAACTGCTAACTCAAAAACTTCGGTCATTGGGAAAATCTTGAATTATAAATATTCTCAATTATGATTAAACTCTTTATTTTAATTTGTATCATAACAAAAATACATATTTTTTTCTTTTCTATTTCGATTTTTCGTTCATAATTCGTCATTATTCTTGATTTTGCATTGATATTAATTACATATCGTTTCTAAAACTGATATTAATATTATTTTTAGAAGATTCCATAACTTGACTCGAATCTTCCTTCTCCGTTCTTTACTAAGTATAGAATCCTTAAATGGGCTCCAAATCGGCTCTTATGAACTAAATCACTGAGGTTAAGCAACTAAGTAAGAGATCGTCTATTTATCATTAAACATAAGGTTTCTTAATACCTAGAATAAAAACCATTAGCATTATTATATTCTTAGAGAAAAGTTTTAAACGAACTCTTTCTGATGAATAAATTTCAAACAAAACTTCTTAAAAAGTCTTTATTAAAATATTTTTAAACGGCTTCGTTAACAAATCTTGAATAGGTGGCATTATAGAGGATTTTCAAATCCAAATGAGTCATATTTTAAGTTCGGTAAATACTTGTCTTAGAGTTTCAAATAGACAGGCCTGACAGATATATATATATATATATATATATATATATATATATATATATATATATATATATATATATATATATATATATATTATATTTGAATTTTGTTTGAATATATTATATATTTATTTAGGTAAATTTACCCAGGAGATTCTTATTTCAACTACACCTTCCATTAAATATTCAAGTGTTTTCTTCCTACCCTCAGACAGAATGGCTCATTTACACTATTTACATTGTTCGGACTGTTGTCCTCATCTTTATTGTCATATCCACGACGTTTCGGCCGTTGTACGCTCCGGCCTTCTTCAGTTAATATACGTCGGAATTTCGAATCGAACCCTTTATTCAGTCCACGGGGGTAGATTGTTCTAGAGCGAGGTGCCGTACATTTTCTGGATGTCCCAGTTTCAGTTATCTCCCTTTAGTAACTCACCTCTCAGAGTTTTTCTTCACCTCTGCTGTGGCCAGGTATTGAACTCATAACTCTTTAGGTTAAGTCACTGGATTACCAACGCTTTTATCTTGACCCCAAAATTTGTGAATTCATTACTCCTTGACCGCGGCAGAGGCGAACAAAACCTTTGAGGGATGAGCTACAAAAGGGAATTAAGTGAAAATGAGACATGCAGAAAAAGCAGGTCACGTGGCAACTAGAACAGTCTACCCCCGTGCATTAAATAAAGGGTTCTATTCGAAATTCCAACATATAATCACCTGAAGAAGGCCGGAGCATACAATCGCCAAAATGTCGTGAATATGACAACAAAGATGAGGACAACAGTCCGAGAAATGTAAATAGTTACAATAACTTATGTCAGAAATATAGAGAGAAGTGATTCATTATTGATTTTTTTTTTCAATTTTAAATTCCAACCACCCTGTCTATTTGAAAATTATCTTTACGTAAAAATCGGTTATGCTACCCAAGTGATTTGCAGATCGAATTAAAGGAATAACAGGATGAAGTATAATTTCGCAAATGAATCAAATAGTTGCCTCACTCACCATGATCGAGAGGTTTTCCTCGCTGGATTTTAGGAGATATGCGTTCACCCATCCGTAATGTTCGAGACATTTTTATCAACATTCAGAGTGTTGTATTCTTCTACTCTACCCAAATGTCAGTGTACATAAATATCTGGCCGCACGTATTGTACCTAATTCAAAGAATTAACCGAAAAAGCTTACGTAGCCGCGCGCATTTGTGCGTAAAAGTCTCAATGCTTTCGCTTGCTTACTTGTTGAAGGTGCTGGCTTCTGCTGTTGAACAAGCTTAAAACCTCGAACGATACAAGAATTTGATTACATGTGCGGAACGTGCTGAACTATAAAAATTTTACTCTTTCTCTTTCTCTCTCCCACCCTCATTCTCTCTCTCTCTCTCTCTCTCTCTCTCTCTCTCTCTCTCGTTCATTCTCTCTCGCTCTCTCGCAAGTTCTTTTAAGTTTTCCTCAAATATCCGCGGTATGGACTGGTGAAGCTTGATTCCATCTGCAAGCTGCATATATGAATGGTGTGCTGAGCGGCGGCCTGTTGTTATGACGGCCATGTTTATTGATCTGAGATCAGGAGTCGAGGGGAGGTCAATTACTGACTGACCAATCAGAGTCAAATACAGTCTCTATCCGCAGCAGTGAATATCCAACCGGAAATAATGGCTCGGGTCACGTGCAACAAACGTATCATGGCAGCAGAAAGAAGAGAAGAATTGAATAAAAGTAGTTATGAAAGATTGGGTACAACAGCTTTGAATTCTTCATGCAAACGCTTAATCTGTTGAATAGTAGACTAAGTAAAGGTGTTTAGTGGCCCAAGTCAGAAAAACAGAAGAAAAGAAAGAAAGAAATGAATGTGTTTCAGTTGGCTCTATACAAACCGAGCATATTTCATTCCATATCGATTTTCTATAATTCCTGGGTACGCCCACGCCAAACCATAAAATTATACTGTTACAACTTCATCCCTTATACAGCAGTGGACACGGACAAAAGTATATAGGCTTGTGAAAACAATAAATCCTTGTGATTCTAGATAGCGTTAAGCAAGACTGTACGAAACTTACATAACAGGATCTTAGTCAGGCAATATATGAATACACACAGGGTGCGATGGATAAATTGTCATCTAAATTACGCAAAATTAAAATAACTCTGACATCTCATTTTAACAGATACATTTACCAAAATTACACAAAAATATCTTGAAGTACTAAAGATTAAATTTATTCAATAAAATCGCCATTGGTTTCAACCACGCCCTCCAGACGACTCCAGAATCTCCTGCCTGGATGGTCTCCTTGTTTAAGCTGGTGAATGCTGCTATAATCTTTGCCTTCAGTTCATCTTTCATGTTACAAGGAGTTTTATTGGTCTCTTGCTCAACTGTGTCCCACACATAATAATCAAAGGGGTTGCATGGGTGGTCAGCTGTAAGGGGTGATATGATCGCAGAAATTGTCTGATAGGCATGACTAGGTTTTCCTGCTTGTATGTTGCCAGACATAAGGTATTCCAGCAGCCACCCTCTTGACCCAGGTCAGCACTACCTCATCAAAGTACTTGTGGGTCTCCGTGTTGAGTGGGAAGCCCCGTGGGAAGGTGAAATGGGGTATAACGTCGACATCACTAGTAAATACTCCAAAAAACCTTCGTAATCACCACTACACTCATCCAACTCTTTCTGAATCCTCTGCAGTGATTGACACCCAAACAATCTGAAATATTCGTATTGTTGTTTTCAAATTTCTGACGAATTGAATTACGTCATGGTACTCTTTTTTTCACAAACAGTGCCCAACTGACCCTACTATAATGTGCAGTTGACAAAATAAAAAACAACGTGCATGTGCAAAATTAAAAGTATAAAATGGTGACAATTTACTCATCGCACCCATCATAGAAAGAAACTGATTTTTTTACGAAAACTCATCAATGTTTTCTTTCTTTTATCAATTAATGTTTCCGAAGAGAATTTATCCTATCAAGAATATTTAAATGTACGTCGTTCGAAATAATATGAAGAGCATTTTGAAAATAAATTTAGATTTAAACGTTCGTTCTATATTAAGTTATTTTCTTACCTCGTACAGATCAGCTGTTTTTCAGCAGAGTTCATAGTTAATTCTCATGAGCGCTGAGATATTTTATATATATTTATAATAATATTGGGAGATAACTACCACAATCTACAATGCTTCATGAGTGGCTACCCATATATTCGAGAAATCTTAGAAAGATATGCACTTACAGTCAGGATTCGAACTTGCGTTCCTCTAAGGGAAACCGACTTTAGATTTGACGTTCTTTGACGGTTTCCCTAGTTGGGTGCAGGTTCGAGTCCTGCCGGGGAACGCATATTTTTATAATAAGATTGCTCAAATATCCAGGCCTGTAGATGATAATAAATAAATATGCTGTTTAATAAATAAACAGCGCATTTACTCAAATATGTCTACCCACTAAAATAACTTTTAACCAACCGGAAATAATGGCTCAGGTAACGTGCAACAAACGTGTATATATATATATATATATATATATATATATATATATATATATATATATGTGTGTGTGTGTGTGTGTGTGTGTGTGTGTGTGTGTGTGTGTGTGTGTGTGTGTGCGTGAGAGAGAGAAAGAAAGATTGCTTGATTTGTTTTTTAAAACATATCAACCTTTAACTGGTTATTTAATACCAGAATATATTTTTTGATTGCATGAATGTTTTGGAGATAATAATGATTTACTGATACACGTCCTAGTAATTAACCCATAGATGGGGAGAAAAGTGGATTCATAAGTTTTTCAAGAGTATTTGCGCGAATGTGAATCTAACTCCACTGAAATTGGAACAAGGCTCGCTCTGATTTCCATTTTTGTGCCGTTCTCCATTACACTACCCGCACATACAAGCTTACAACGCCTGATCTTCCCAAACGTTTCCCAATCTAGGTTCCGACCAGGTTTAATGTTGCTTAACTTCGGCGATCGTACACCAAATGGCCATAAGCCTTAGATATATAGCGTGTGTTCTCTCCAAAATGTTTAATATAGATGTATCGAATTTAAACCAGCCATGTTACCATTACATACACAAGTAAACATTCTTAACAGCAAAATCATTTTAAGCATAAAAACAAACCTATATTCCTTTCAGTTCAAGCAACGATTTTATCATTTAATGATATTGCGTAATAAACAATTTATTTTACGTAAGTATAGCATGTCCAATGTTAAAGGAAATGGAAAAATTATTTATTCAAGAGTGAAATACAGTTATAAATTCCTAAGTTCCATTTTCTATAACTAGTGTAAAAGTTTTCGCAAGCATGCTCGAGACACAATTGCAATGAATAGAATGCTCCTGGTTCTGATTGGTTCGAAGCAAATGCCGTATATATGTGACTAGCTTTGTTGTTCTGACTTATGGCACCTACTATCTCAGAAAGTTAACAAACAATATTGGACATAAGATGAAACATTGTTAATCAAGATTTATGCTATTTTTATATTCCACTACCATTATTATTAGTGACAGGGGTAGAAATATTCATTATCACTTGAAAATCAGTTTACGATTCTAAGAATTTTTCTTAAATATTCTTATCTATATCTTCATCCTGTTTAGTATTATAGTAGTTAAAATATGAATACCTGTCATTTGACCTTTTTTTGCACCCGAAAAAAAAGTTTATTTTCCCTATCAGGGTAGATTGTTTTCTCTGACATCCCTGACTATTGAAAAAGTTAGTTGGCTAATTGAACTTCATCTTTGTTTTGCATAGGTTGATACCACAAGGTTTAAACCGATTAATTCTGCAGCGTTCTTGAAGATCCCTTTTTTCAGGATGGTTTAACATCTGCTGAAGTTTGTAGAATGCATCTGCTAAAACCTTGTAATATAAAGGCCAATAGTATAAAAAATTGAATTGCTAGAGCAACTTTTAGAATGAAGATTTTTCTGAAACGTATCGAAAATACGCCTGGCTATCTAAATTATATCTCTATTTATGCTACTGTTGTATAACATGGAAATATATTTTTTATCAGTTGACCTGAATTTTATATATTTAATCTTGACCACACAATGAGGAGGTTTGGACAACTTGACCCTTACAGAGTATATCGAAAGCAAGAGAGATTGGGTAAGACAGCTAGCTACCTAATTAACGAGGTTATGAGAATGGATGGCGGAAGAGTATGTAGAAGCATTAGCAAAGGTAGAAGCATTAGCAAAGGTAGAAAAACTGCTAAGGTCCTTAAGAATGTGAAGTTTTTGAGAGATCCGTAAATCGCTCAGGTTCTGAAGAAACGCGTCTCGTAGAAGATGAAGAAGAAAAATAATGTTCTTCATTGACATTAGTTAATATCATTGTCAATCCGAGAGTACTAAACAGGAAAGACAAGTACA
Organism: Acanthosepion pharaonis; assembly: GCA_903632075.3. NCBI lineage: Eukaryota > Metazoa > Mollusca > Cephalopoda > Sepiida > Sepiidae > Acanthosepion > Acanthosepion pharaonis. The sequence continues at coordinate 3,403,855 of CAHIKZ030000001.1, forward strand.
CAGTCAAATTTTTCACTGGTGCTACTTATCCGAGAAATAGCTACACGATTCTAGGACAGTTGTGTACTGGACCGGACAATTGCGTACCAGACAATTGCGTTACTGGACATTTACCTCCCTAGACAAATGTGTCCCTAGATAATTGCTTATCTCTGATAATTTTTGAAGCTTTTAAATGCAGGTTACCATAAATTTTGAAATAAAAGCATAGGTAGTAATCATAAGTTTTTAAAAAAAGGAATAAAAAAAATGAAGTTTATTTTTCATTAAAATGCAATGACATATTAACAGTTTTAAAATATCTCTCTACACATCGCCAGTATATTTTTGTTTCATCGGCGTTTTTCTTATGATGGTGGTAGCTGTAATTTTCCTCGCCCACAAATATTTTCCACTTGTGTTTTATTTTCGGAACTTAGCCATAGGTTCCAAATAAAAATATAATCTATAAAATCCAGAATCTATTAGATGTTTGTGATACACACTGCTGGAATGATATGAAACTACTGACTTAATTTCTTTTGCTTTAAAAAATAAATTTTTCTCACTTTTTTTATTTATGGTAACTATCTCTATGCTTGTTAAAGATACTGGTGTGCAAATTTCTATATTAAACAACTCTTTAAAAATGTTTTTTTTCTTTGAAAATTTATGTTAACTACCTTTTTGCTTGTTTAGAATAATTAAAAGTTAGTTTGCAGTAACTCAAAACAAAAAGAAAGAATGGTAACTTCAAAAGATTATCAGCTGTACGCAAATATCCAGGTATACATTTGTCTAGGGAGGCAAATGTCCAGGGATACAATTGTCTAGGGAGGCAAATGTCCAGGGATACAATTGTCTAGGGAGGCAAATGTCCAGGGATACAATTGTCTGGTAAACAATTGTCGGGGACGTAAATATCCAGTACGCAACTGTCCGTTCACCATAGCTACATATACTAGTCATATACACTTTTTTTATATGATGTTCACCCCGTACACGGCCCGAGAGCCACTCGACGTAGAGTGTTAAAGATTAAAAGGCAGGGCTTATGCGGATATATGAGGAAGATAACGGTTAACCCTAGACTTAAACAGATTAAGATTGTAGTGATCGAGGAAGCAACCTCTTGTCAGTCGGTTCCACTAGGAAGTTGGTAGAAGCTGCCCGAGTGGACTTACATTTCAGCAAAAGAATACGAGGGGAATGTGAGTGATTCGCTAGCGGGTCTTAGACGTGAATGTTATATGAATGGTGGAAATAAAGAGTTATCTGTGCCACGTGTGAAGGACACATGGTACAGTGAATAAAGGCGTTAGTTAGATCCAGTGACAGGACCCAGAGATTGTGAGTTCAATACCTGGTTAAGACAGTGGAGAACTTGGAGATAACTGATAAATGACATCCATTAGACATGGCACGTGGAACTAGAACACTCTACCCTAACGAGCGAAATAAAGGGTTCAGTTCGAAATTCCAAACACCTGAAGAAGGCCGAAGCGTACAACGACTGAAACGTTGTAATAAATATGGCCACAAAGATGAGGACAATAGTCCGAATAATGTAAACAGTGTAAATAATTTTTATGAAATGTTATTACATTAACAATATGTTAATGTAATAACATTTCATGATAAAATTATTTACCAAAAAAGCCTCATTTTTTTTCCTAATTTTATTAAATAAGTTTTTTTTTTTTCATCGTATTTTGTTATTGCATTTGTTGTTGGTTCTGGGGATTTCTTTTCTGCAATGAAACATAATAAATCACTACAAGTGTAATATTTCTTTATATTTTGGAGATGTTCAGTTTTGTGATGTTGTTTAAAGGATTGGCGAATTCTACGCTCAAACGCTCGATAACCTGCTGCTTTCAGTATTACCGTTTGTTTTCCTTCACATTAGGAAGCGTTTCCGGATAAAAGTCTTAATTATTTCAAATAAGTTTACAATTTTATTATTGCTTAAAAGAAATATAAAAGTTTACAAGTATAAAAATAAGTTTATAGTTGCTCAAATGTACAGTACAGCGCTGCAAGTTTTAATTATTTAAAATTTAACTAAGCTGTCTTGGTTCACGTTATATGAGACTTTATAGGTCACTCCAGCTAGCTACGCGATAACTGAACAATTTTTGTTTACTTTTTAATAAATAGTGTCAGATTTTTACTGGATTTTTCTTAGTTTAATTTTGTCTTTGTGAATATAATTTTATGCAATCTTAAATACAAATCAGATCAATGGTTAGATGAATTTAAATAAACTGTGGAGCAGTTTGATAAAAATGCCAGAAATGGGATTTTGACACATCATTTAGCGAGATGAAAAGATATTCAAATTGAATTTCAAACAGGATTCATTTTCGATTTTTTTTAAACATGGATTTGGTACGCACATGCGTGTGTATGTGTACATATGAGCTTTTAAAGTTAACATGCATTCCGCGTACATATGCATGCGTGTGTGCGTATGTGTGCTTTTCTATAAAAATCGGATTTAGTATTATTTCTCTGGCAGGGAACCGAAACGTTCATCCTTATTATTATTTCTGTTGTATACACATTTCCTTCCAGTTCCCAAGTAGAGTCCTAAAGTCAGAAATGGCACCGTAATATTTTCCACTGAGCACTGGCATCATTAAAAATAAAACAACCTAAAATCATACATTTTACATAGAGAATGCCTTTCTAGTAGGAACGGATTTTTTTTTTGTATTCCTTTAAGACATTGGCTGCCAAGGATTCTTTCTATGAGTCTGTCAGAACCTTTTTAAATCATGCAACAGGACACAAAACAAAAATGTAATTATTGATGTCTTCATGTGCCACATTTGTTAGACTTCCATTTCAAGGTCCTTGTATTTTGATATATTTTTTTAAGGTCTTCAAGGCTACTTTACAGATTGAAATAATTGCCATGTCTATTTTTGTGGTCTTTGATCATTGTCTGTTCGATTGTTTTCATTCTTCTCGCTTTGTGTATTGTAATGCCCTATAAAATTTGTACAAGTCCTACGTCTTTAACCGGGTCTCTGTAGTGTTTATACATTATTATTATTATTATTATTATTATTATTATAGCTGTATTTTGCATGAAATATTTAATATTAAACCAACTGGAATATTCAAAAACTTTCGTGCGCTTTGAAAATAAATCATCTTCCAGGAAATTGGTAAATTAGCAAATATTTTAAAGAATGTTTTCAACTGTTACGCAATAAGTACTGATTGACCAAAGTAGTATGCGATTCAGACTAGGAAATATTAGAGGTTTGAATATATACTGAGATGCCAAAATAAGCTTTGTATTCAGTGTTACACCAGACTACCAAAAGGACTTGATACTTTGATAGTCGGCCTAAATCAGTAAATCAGTTCAGCTGAATACCAAACGCAACAACCTGAACAACAGAAAGTTATTTAAACGGCCTCATTGCGAGAAGATTTGAGCTTCATTTCAAAATTATACACCCTCGCTGCTGGCATCGTTTTGATGAAGTCCAGAACTGAATTTGATTTTCTAAGCGCAGCTTAGGTATGGCACAAGGCTGAAAGTATTGAGCACGCAGTAAAGATCGAACTCACTACTCAGTCGCAATTGTTCTAGCGAGAAAAACTTGTTAACCATTACAATACGTCGATGGCCTTGTGATTTTCTAAGCGTATCGAACTCACTATTCAGTCGTAATTGATCTAGCGAGACAAGCTTGTTAACCATTACATCACGTCGAAGGATCCAAATGAAATCCAGAAGTGAATAAAAATACTTTTACGTATAAACGACTTAATCTCGGATTCTTATTATTACTAAAATAACGTTATACAAGCTTCGCATTATTTGTGTTTCAATATAATCAACTCTGCAAAACTTACATTTTTTATTGTGTTAAAGCTAATAATATTTTAGAAACTTGATTTGATTGATTGATTTGTTTTTTACGGCGTATTAGCATCTCGGAAGTTATTTAAATCAAGAAAATATTTTTAGATTGTAAGAATTGTTTTGGAGATAATGATTTATTGATACAAGTCCTAATAATTAACCCATAGGTCGGGGAAGAATAAGTGGTGGATTCATACCTTTCCCAACGGGATTTGCGCCTAAGTGAATATAACGAATCCAACTGGAATTGAAACTTTGTCTCTCCGACTTCCAACTCCGAGTCGTAATCTATTACACCACCTGCACATCCAAGCTCACAAAACCTGGTATTCCCAAGCTGTCACCAATGTTGGTAATGACCAGGCTTGTCGTTGCTTAACTTCGGTGTTTCAACGTGATATTGTCATAATCCCTTAGAAACTGGAATTCTAATTCAGTCACCTGTTTGGTAACGGTCAAACGAATATTGAAATTGAATTGTTTATAGTAATGAAACCAAGAAGTGTATCTGTATGGAAAGTGAAAAAAAATTTCGTCTGTTTTGTCCACTTTGCACTAATACCCTCGGGAAAGGTATGCATATAGTGATTCTCCACTCACATCCTATGGGTTAAATATCAGAGTAGACTGTATCGTTAAAGAATGATTCTAAATTAACAAACGGCAACGGGAAATCACCCCAGTATCCTTCAGAAGAAGTCATGGCAATTCACAGATAATAAAGAAAAGGAATCATTGGCTAACTGTGGTCACCTGTGACCGGGAGGGACATAGGAATTAACAATGGAATCTAACACTGCAATTGTGATTTGGTCGTAAGAGCTGAAATTTAAATTGACAATTGGTAAAACGATGGCAATTTAACGTCAAAAGCTGTCTTCGAAACATTAGCAAGAATCCCTTAACGGAAAATCTATTTCTCTTATTCATGCGTGCTTTTGTCATGTCTTATTAATCAGCCTCTTGAGAATTTCTTCGTGTTTGCCCCACTCGGTGCTTACATCTCTTTAATTTAAGGCCATATTGTTTTTAGTTTCCCTTATGAGGATTACAGAGTTTTATTGTCTGCAGTGGAAACGTCAATGGAGCAGATTATTGACTGAACAAACAAACTTTAACGACGACTGACACATTAGAAACGTGGCACGCAGACGTTCGGTGTTTACATCTGAACAATAAATGTCTTCGGATTTGTCTTTCTTTTTTCTTTTCTTTTTTTACTTGCTACTCTCGCTGGCGTCGCTTTTCACCGACAGTTCTTTTTAAAGGAAATGGCGACATTTCTACCTCTGCCTCAACTTTAGAGCTACATTCTTCAAATACAAACAACTTTTTTTAAAGTCTTCTCTATCCTCTCTCACTCAATGTTAGTAGTTTTCCTTCCCCTCTTCTTCCCCTCTTCTTGATTTCTCCCTCTTTCCATCGCTCGATATTTTTCCGTAAGTCTACATTTTATTGGGTGTGTGGGTAGTGTAACAGTTAGCGACTCGGAAAGAGAAATCGGAAAGTGAGTTCGAATTTCGACTAAATACGTTCACTTTCGAGGGAAAGATGTGAATTAATTTCTTCTTAACAGTTAATTTTCTTGGACTGTCTTTTCTTGAGGCATAAACCGATCTCGAAGAAAGAAAACATTGAATTCAAAATAGGTCTGGCGAGGAATAAACTCCGCCAGACTATTTTGTCTTAGATTCACCACTGCTTCCAATGTGGGTTCTCTATGACTCTAATGGGTTAAAGGAGACGTGACATGACTGCATTTTATTCTAGTTCTCTATAACGCTTCTTAAATTTATCATGCTATATTTTGTTTCTCCTCATGGTCTTCCATAGTTTCGCTCTATGTCTCTATCTCTCACTCTCTCTTTATTTTGTTCTTTCATTCTTTCTTATTCTCGTTCTTTCTTGCTCTATCTTTTTTCACGTTCTCCTTTCTCTCATATATTAACTTTACTCACACATTTTGTCTCCTTTGCTATTCCCTCATTCCTCGTGTTTTTAGCACATTTTCTTTTATTTTTCAAGTTTCTTCTAACTTCGCTTGATTAATTATTTCTTTCTCTTTTTTCGTTAACTTTCTCTCGTTCCTTCCTGTCTCTTCTCTTTCACATCACTTACTTTCTCAGTTTTATTACCTCTCTCTCTTCTTTTTCATTCTCTCTTCTTCATTTTCTCTCCATTCTCTCTTCCGTCCATGTCACTTCCTCTCCCCTAAATCTAACTCGATTTCTTCACCTTCAAACGCGAATGTGGCTGAGCTTCTAAACAATGACACGGTACTGCATTTTTTTTTCTCATTTAAGTAAAACAAAGATAATCGACCTTATAACTGAGAACACGTAGGCTCTAGAAAATGTGTCTACTTTCGCTTTTAAATGAATTTGAATGCGTAGAGGTGGAGCTGTTAGCTGACACATGTAACGAGCCTCGTTGTTGATTGAAATGTATTTGTGAACAGGAAACATGAGGATAGATTCTTCGAATATATGCAAATGCATTTTACCATTATGTTCCCTAGAAGAAGGTCCAGTTCTCTACTCTTAGTTATAAGTTTCAAACACGTCTAAGCCAAAACATAATATATATAAATATAAATGGTCAGTATGTAGCATAATCACCTTCTTCGTTAATGCACTTGATTCAGTGAGAAATATTACTTATATAGATTAAACATTATACAGTGACATTTTCAGATCAAAATTCTCCTAATAACTGAACAAGCTATTCTCTCCCTAGGGGCCTGGTATGTAGGTTTCCCTGTGGCAGGAACATAAAAATTGAGGACCATGATCTGCTGTTTATATGTTTCCGCGTGGCATTTATCCCTAATATCACGTTCATCTTTGCTCTGTATCGTCCACAGGATGAAGGGTCGGTAATCTTCGATCGAATATCAAAGAGTATTGACAATATCTTCACCAAATTTCCCTTCGCCAACTTTCGCATATGCGGTGACTTCAACGTTCACCACAAAGGGTGGTTTGTCCACTCAAACAAAACCGATAAGGAAGGCAGATGTTGCAGAGACTTCCCTATTGCATATGAATTAATCTTTGAAGAACCCATCCGTGTCCCGGGTGCGACGGGACGCCAGGCGAACCTCCTCGACCTTTTTCTAACATCCTGCCCTGACAAATGGCATGCCAGATCATTCCCTAGTCAGTGTCCAGATTGACTCTAAACCTATGACATCCCCTGATTTACCGTTCCATAAAACGGTTTTTCACTATGCGGTGGTAGACTAGTACAGGTTTCGGTCCTATATGACGGAACCTCTTCTCACAGTTCTTCAAACATGCTACCCACAAAACGCACAGTGCAGCTATGCACGATCTGTCTAGGCCAAGGTTAAATATAAACAAACTGGAAGATAACCAACCAACTTACGAACAGAGGCAAAGCGACTGTGCACACTATTATAACTGACCCCAAGGTCATATAACCTTCGTCAGACAAGGCGAAACTCTTCGGCTCGATCTTTGCCTCAAACTCAACATTAGATGACAAAGGCCATCCCCTTCCCAACTTCCCGTCTCAGTGAGCACAATCTCAGTAATATACTCATTTCAGCAAGAGAAGTTTCTAGATTTATCAAAAGCCTCGATCCCAAAAAATGCCAGTTTTAGTGGTGGTCATTAAGAATATTAACCCAGAATTATCCCCGATTCTAGCAATGTTATTTAACCCCTGTTTGAAGGAGAAATCTTTCCAAAGAATATGGAAGGTGGCAAGCCCGGTCTTCAAGAACGCGGGCAACCGATCTTCCCCCTCCCAGTATAGACCCATTAGTCTCCTCAGTATCATCAGTAAGCTTTTTAAGGCCTTAATCAACAAGAAGGTCGTCGAACACCTGGATAGGAACAACTGCTTGTGTGACGAGCAGTACTGGTTTCGATCAGCCCGATCCACTGCTGACGTCCTAACTACCATTACACACAGAATTACTGAGGCCTTTAACGACACACATACCATAAGGACGACAGCATTAGATGTCACGAAGTCCTTCGAAAAAGTGTGGCACAAAGTTTTGCTACACAATCTCTCCAGCTATGGAATCACTGAAAGGTTTTTCTATAGTATAAAATCCTTCCTATACAGCCCTGAAGATAGTTATTAACGGTCAGTGCTCCGAGGCCCTAGCGGCCAAGGAAGGCGTCCCCCTAACTGTCACTTCTCGGACCAACGCTCTTTCTGATTTACATGATTTACCTAAGAATATACACCGATCATTTGTAAATGTCTATGCCGATGAAACGATGACATACGGACGCACCTCTAAAGGTCTTGACGATCTAACACTAATTTCCCAGTGGGTGGAAACTTGGCCGGTTAAATTCAGTGTCTCTAAGACTAAACTGATCACCTCAGATCAGATTCCGAACTACCAACAGTCACGATCACCGTATCTTGAGAGGATATTGGGCCTCAAACTCACACCCGACTTCAAGTGGAATTCCTATATACGATTCATCGCTAAAAATGCAGGTAAAATGATTGGCTCCCTGTACCGCTCCAGTAAGTACCTGACTCCTCATGTTATCCTCTGCCTTTATAAGAGCCGTATCAGGACTAAAATGGAATACTGTTGCCATATTTAAGCGGGAGCTTTTCACTCGTGATGGAGTTCAAAAGCATCTCCGAGTCTTTGTTGGAGAAGAATTATTTTTCACACTCCAATCTCTTTCTCACGGGCGGGATGTGTCGAGTTTCATTGCTCTATCACTACTACCATGGAAAGTGCTCAGACGAACTACATCACTTGGCTCCACCACGTCTGAACTTCACAGCTAAGACCCGACATTCAACATGTCACTTCCGGGCCTTATATAAGGTGAACATTGCTGAAAAAAAAAACGAGAAAAACACCCATATTCCCTTCGTTTTCCATCGGTGAGAAATAAGTTTAACTCAAACAGCTTCTTCCCACGAACCACTTTCCTGTGGAACAGACTCCCAAGACGATGTTTCCACGATCACTACAATCTTAACCTGTTCAAGTCTAGAGTTAACCGTTATATTCCCCTCTTATCCATTTAAACTCTCACCCTAACGTAACCCCGTGTGGCCCCCGGGCCTTGTGCAAGGTGAACATTACTGAAAAAATCAAGTTTCAAAAGGACTGTTTTTCTCATGACACCGCTTTTTTAACTATACCTAAAAAGTGATGATTAGAGTTGTAATAAATCCTAAACATATGATGAAAGTAAATTTATGCATTTTTTGTTCTTGAGAATTTACAAAAAGTATTAAACACTATTTATTCATTAGATTGCATATTTGCAAGAATAATTTCATATTTACAACATTTTAAAAACTAATAGAATTGTATTAAGACGAATAATGCAATATTTATAATTTACTATGAAAACAATTCTTCATAAATTTATAAACATTTACTAAATTACTAAAATATTCGAACGCATTGAGCCAATATTTTTACAACTATTCCAATAAATAATATAATAGATATATAATGCAAATGAATAATCAAATAAATAAATAGTATTTATTATTTTTGCTGGCAATTCTCAATTAAAAAGAAAATGTATAAATTCTCTTTCTTATGTTTAGGTTTTATTACAATTCTAATCATCACGTCTTATTGCGGGCTTGAAGGTCTATGTTTGCCGATTTTTGTTCCCTCAAGAAAATTGGTGATATCTGACGTGATCATTTTGAACAATCCTTCAACAAACTGGTCTAGGTATCGCGGCTGTCCTCGGGGAATAAGTTTATCAAGTTTTTCTTTATATCATAATTAGTCCTCAATTACCTGGTAAACATTGTCTGCGAGAAAGTGCTTAAAAGATTTCGGTTAAATCCAGTTTCAAAAATTAGTTTTTCAACTGAGTGAATTTCGACGGCAATTTTTAATTTGTGGAGGTTTGGTTGAATTTTCCGTCTTCTGAGCACTTTCGTTGTTGGTTTCTGGCTAATTTATATAGTTATGCCTTTTCTTTCTGCTAAAAATAGCGATTTACAATACACACACACACACACACACACACACACATATATATATATATTATTATTATTATTAATAATAATAATAATAATAATAATAATAATAGCGATACCAAAATCAGCTACTCAGTTTCATGAAACAGAGTATTTAGGCTGTGTCGTATTTGGCATTGAGCCCTCAGTTTATTTTATATTTCAATCTTATTTCTTAGTATTTTTGTATACGTCAATCGTAAGTCCATATGCGTTGTTTCTGTTCGATTATTTATATATAAAGATCAGTGATGCATTGTGGGTATTCTTTTTTGTTGTTCTAACGGTTATTTTGGTGGATGTCAACGGTTGTTTAGAATTATTCTAGAGACTATTGTGTGGAAATAATTTTGGATCCGGATACAGATTTTTTATATATATATATATATATATATATATATATATATATATATATATATATATATATATATAGATGCAGATGTGGTCGTTTAGAGAAAAAACCTTGTATATTCATCGCCTCAAATTCACGCTACACCCGATACATTCTATACTTTGACTACAAGCCCATAATGCATAGCAAAAAGCAATGTTTTGCTGGTTGCCTTAAAAGATGAGTTCATTTTGAAAAACCCGCTGTTGTATGACCAGGAAGGTTTTATAGTAATGGGGAAATTAACTTTTTTCTGCAGGAAACATTACAGTTCTCGTGTGCATTAACGGTTATCTTTCTTTCTAATATTGATACAAGTTTCGCTCTGAAGTTGTTGTTTTTTTTTTTGTTTTTTTTTGCTTTTTTAATGTAGTGGATATAATCACCATCTTTATTATATCATTATTTTCCCTTCTAGTTCCATGTCCTATTGGAAATTTTCAGTGATATGATTTTTTGTTATTTGGTAAGACTCTTCGTTTATGATTTTTAACGCCAATCTGATGACTGTATATTTTATGACCTAAAGGATTCACCCGCTTGAAGCCATTTTTAATTATTGATTTGAGAAGACGGCTGTATATATAAATGATAGTTTAGAAATTCCTGAACGAGTTGGATGCCGTGCATGACATCCAGTTGAGAGTCCATATATGACGAGACTAATTAAGAACATAACTCTGGTTAATCAAAAGCTTAATCTTAATTCAAGTAAATTAGTTATAAAGAATCCATACACACAGTTATCTGAATTTATTAATTCCATATTCTGAATATTTATGATGAATTCAAGGGTTATACCTTCAGGTCTATCAATCTAATTCCAGTTTACGCTGGTTGTTTTCAGTTGATTGGGGGAAGCTGAGAGCGAAAAGAAAATTTAGTAACTTCTGAAAAGTGAAAATCATAGTTTATAATATACCAACGCTAATATAAAATATATCCGTGGGAGTATGCGTCTGTCTTTCAAAACGTACACTGGCGTAATGAGAGATTCATTACAACAGCCAAAAGTTGTGTTCGTTGTGACAAATCTTGGATTAGAGAACTCTAAAAAGAGAAGCCTAAAATGGGAAGAAGGTTAGTCTAGGTATATTTCAAGAGACAAAGAGAGTAACAAATATGATGACGTGAGCCTCTTGTTGTAAAGAGAGAAACTGGATTATTATTAAAGATGGCCCAGAACAATACAGTAACGCCAAGAGGGAAATGAGACAGCAAAATAGAAAAGTTCACTTAAACTCTTGATTATGTAAATGGCAAATGCAGAAAATTGGCCCGAAATAAAAAAAAAAATTAGATACGACTAGGTTGGAAAAATGATCCTATAATAAATGGGTAAAAGTCTGGGATCTATATGTAACGTTAACATTGTAAACACATAAAAGCACGAGAATAAATTTCTCATACTTATAATTATTGTTTAGTCACTTCTGGACTTCCTCAGATAATATCAGCGTAAGAGTGTGTGATTTAAGGGACTTTCTTATAACGCAGATTTTCTCGCAAGAATGCGAGGAAAGACTGTATTTTTGTGGGGGGGCGGTTATCATTTCGTATGGAGCGCTTTTATAACTTCCTGTCATCCATTTTCCCTACTTGTGCACGTCCTAAACGCAGTAGGGTCGGCCACCTGTTTATTTGTCGGGAAAAGCTACGAACATTCTGTCAGGTGTTAATCTTTACCCGGTGGCTGTAAGGTTTCTTTCCAGGTCAACACACTGATGTACATGGACCCTCTGTTGTTCTGGTGTGACGCTGAACGCAAATTCTACTTTGGTAACTCAAGTGAGTCCAGTACATATTAGGTCACTACAGATCAACATTTCTTAGAATATTGTTCCTCCTTTGAAACTGTATGGTATTTCCTAAGATGAATCAGTCTAGATATGTAAAGCAGTTGTATGATTGAGAGAATTAAAATCTAAAATTCTTTTGCACTTTGAAATTCAAACTAAACTCTCATATCGGAAATAGTTAATGTAAAAAGTGAACATGAATATATCTATGATGCATGTAGCATTCAATAAAACTGAAAATTGGTTGATTTGTCTATTTACTGCTTATTCAACTATTGCGGGTTATTTAAAGCCAGAAAATATTTTTACATTGTAAGATTTTTTTTTAATATAATATATGATTTACTGATACAAGTCTTAATTAACCCATAGCTGGAGGGATGGATTCATGCCTTTCCCAATGTTATTTACGCATAAATTTGAACAAGAGTAGAGGTCCATACCTTGTTTCCTTTTTAGGATTGGGTTTTCGCTTGCTTCGAAATTTTACTTCAACTCTATACTCCTGATGTCCCCGCCTAAATTTTGACCTCTTCGAATCTGGAATTAACTGTCTAACTTTCCTGTTATCTCGCCCTTTCTTACGCTAATACAATTCTACACTGAAACCTTCTGCCTTCAGGCTTGTATTGAGTGAGTATTAGTAAAAAAAAAAAAATAGGATCATATAACGAATCCGCACTTTCAAAGCGGTCACCCACCGAGTGACTGATCCGGCTTAAACGTTGCTTAACTTCGTTGAACGTACCAGAACCTTGGTTCAACATGATATGGACGTAAACGGTGAAGATTAAAAGAAAGTATATCTTTAATTGCAAGATATGAATGTGGTGAAGAGTATTGCGACGAGATTTAAAGATCTGAAAATCCATGAAAGAAAAACCATCTAAATTAGAAAATTATTATAACTTATTATTATTATTATTATTATTATTATTATTATTATTATTATTATTGATAATGTTACAAATTGAGAAGATTTGTTGTCGCTTAATCACTAGTGAAACCACCATATAATAGTTATATGAATGTTCAATGCATCTCTAATAATAGACTCAAATGTCCGTTCGTTTGTTCGTTGATCCGTTGTGGACCATCGAGATATTATAGGATGGTCGATATTTGTGAGTGCGTTGATATCTACTTTGTCCGATCCTCCCAAAAAATGGCTCTGGCAGAAAAGACAGGTGACAATATGAGATCTGATGTCATTGTCCGTTCTGGTCTGCCTGCACTGCTCATCTGCAGTTACCCTGTTGGCCTCACATGCCTCGGCTCACTCACAGAAAGCTGCATACCAGTCTTCTTTATATAACTCTGTATGCACTCAGTCTTTATGGCTGATGATGAAATCCTTCAGTGGATTGTTCAACATGTCTTCGTGGTGTTTTTTTTCTCTCTAGCCGAAGCGTGATCGTTTATCGTGCTGGAATTCCTCTTAGATTTCGATGGGGGTGGGGGTCTGGCATGTGAACTACTGCACCTGGCTATCGCGACTGGGATTACATCAGGATCGTGTGGATACTGAGAATTTCAGCGTGGGAAGGTGCTTCTATATCAAGATTTATTTTTACCATTTAATGTAAGAAATTTTCTGTAGCGAGTGATGTAGAAGAGTTTAGTCTCCTTGTGTTCCGTTGAGATATACAATCTATGATTCGCACTAATAAAATATTTAATATAAATTAAACAAACTAAAAAGAATGTTGTTGTTAGCCTTTGAAATTTATTTTTATTTTCATATTTAATATTTCTTCCATTTATTGGAGGGTGTAGGGATGGTGTAACTGTTAGCTAAGGGGAAAGAGAAATATGCGAAGCGAGTTCGTATTCCGGCCGAATTCATTACGTTCACTTGCATCCAAATACCCTTGAGAAAAGTATGAATCTATCTCTTCACCTCACAATTATGGGTTAACTAGCTGGGTTGACTGGGCTTTCTTTCCCTGGGGTGGCAATTGGTCTAAGAGAAGGAAAAAAATCTTAGTTTAAACCTAGCCTGAAGAGGGATGGGCTCCGTCAGTTTACCTTGTCCCAGACACACAACTGCTACGATACTACAGTACCTGTTGGGCCAACTTTTTAAGTGGTTTGTTAACTTAGATTTAATATGTAAAGGAAACTGAAGTGTTACGCTTAGTTTAAGCAAGAACCTTCTCCTACTACTCTCGCTGATGAATAGAGAGAGGAACAGTGCATCAACTCCAAACACACACAAACACACACACACACACACACACACACACACACACACACACACACACACGTGTCCATAGTAAAATTTGTATTAGAAAATCAACATATATGAAATATATAAAATCTAAAAATATATAAAATATATAAAATGTAAAAAGTAAAAAAATAAAAATCCGATTTAATTATAGGTTTATAACAAAATTATATTATAGGTTTTCCCTATAACTCATTTTTGAGATGCTGTATATTTATGATTAAAATAATTATAATTTCTTATTGATATATAATGTAATAACTTTTCACAGTCAAACTATTGCTCACAGCATTTCTCGGTTGTAGTATAACTAATGGGATAATTTTTTCTAACTTATTAAAGCAAAGGAATTTTATAATTGAGTCCAAATATCAGACCAGGAAATTGTTCTATTTATTTAAAACAGCAGTGTTAAAATCAATTCGGTTTAATGTAAGCTCCCATTAGCATCATTCATGAAAAAGTAGAAACGAAATGTACAGTATGTCTTTTGCTCAGCTTTGTGTTTCATGGTGACTATGAAAAGGGTGTTGGTTGTCATTAACTGACTACCGACCAAATAAAATTAAGAAAATTCCGTCATAATTAGAATTATCTCAAAGACCGAAAAGCAAGAACACGATAAGTAATAATTTGAAGAACTGACATCGTCCTCCAGATCTCGATGATGTTGGTGCGAACAGCGTATGGATAATTTGCAATTGGATGTCGCAGTGATTAAATACGACCAGTATGTAAGTTTCACATGAATCTATGATAATAATTCTTCTTCAAATGTCCTGTAAAGCACATGCTTGTACCAATCCTTGGCAACTTAGAATGGATAAAAAGTTGCAAAAAGTCGGTGCGGGGCATGTGACTTCCAGAACAACTGAAGAAGTTGGAAATTCCGCAATCTTCTGGGACTATGGTTTTCAGACAGACCGTGACACACCCTCGCCGTTCGGATATTATTGTGCTTGATAAAGGCATCAACAACTGCCATATTATTGATGTTTCATAAAACTGTGCGACTTCCTTGACTAACTGGGGATACCATACCAACTTGAATCATCCAAAAATCGGCTCTTTTGAGCACTAGACATATTTTAAGGAAAATACTTTCTGAGATCCTCGTTGTGAATAACTTAATGTACCCGGTATATTCAAGAACTTACACTGTGTGACAAAACATAATGATAACAATAAAATTTGGGCATAGCCGTTTGGAGTTGATGCACTGTTCCTATCTATTTATCAGCGAGAGTAGTAGTAGTAGAAGAGCATTCTGACCATATGTTTGGCAGGGTTAAGTTTGTTGTATATATCAGCCATGATGACTTGGAAATCCTATCTAGATACTTAGAATAAATACCTTTAATTGGAGAGCATATGGGCGTACTGGATTACCCGACCTGCAGGTGTTTCTAATTGGGCTTCCCCACTCCTACAACGTCATATACCGCTTTTATCAAAACCTGTTGCCATAT
The DNA here is from genome assembly GCA_903632075.3 of Acanthosepion pharaonis. Lineage (NCBI taxonomy): Eukaryota > Metazoa > Mollusca > Cephalopoda > Sepiida > Sepiidae > Acanthosepion > Acanthosepion pharaonis. The sequence continues at coordinate 3,419,606 of CAHIKZ030000001.1, forward strand.
GGCATCCATTTGTCTGTGATGCGTGTGCCTGGTATACTCTTATCAAGTGTCATGATCGATATATTGAGTTTCGTATATGTTTACCACAGCGTCATCTTGATGGCACTCATAATTAATTGGGTATTATGAATTTAATTTCTCTTTAAATTATGCTATTAAGAATCTCTGCAAGAAGTCTTGTGTAGTATTCTTGGAGCACCTCGTTAAATAGATAACAGTAACTGCATAAATGTAATTTATACACACACACACACACACACACACACACACACACACACACACATATATATATATATATATATATATATATATATATATATATCAATTTTTGAACTGAATACAATACAGTTCAAAAGTTTGAGGAAACTCCTGGTAAGTTTTAAATTAGCCAAAAAGTAGTTGTTTTGCACTTTATATAAGAGAAAATTATTATACATCGTTAAAAAAATTGAAACATGATTTTTTTATTAGAAATTTTTTTATGACAAAAAGAAAAAACATTTTATGATGAAATTTTGCTTTCATCAAAATATCCTAGTTTAGTTTTAATTACTGTAGCACAAATTTTTGGCATTCGTTGCAAAAATTTTTCAAAATATAAGTTTGATAACTGATTCCATTCCTTTATCAATGACTCTAAGAGCTCTTTTTATTTTTATTTATTTATTTTTTTTCACTGTAATGTTCATCCCATGCTAATTCTGAGGGTGGTTTCAAACTTTTGAACTCGTGTGTGTGTGTGTGCGCGCGCGCGCACGTTCGTGTATAACAGCACACACGCACTTCGGTTTTTGAGTAAAATCCGCTAAGATATATGTGTATATGTAAATATTGTAATATAATATTCCGTTCAACTTTGCTGGTCACGTCAAATAGCCTTTAAATTCTACTTGCGCAACATCGGCTAGAATATCTATCACCTGTTAAAGGCAAACTGAAAAGCAATAATAGCCCGCCCCACCTCCAGTCGGTCATAATGATAGATATACAAAATTTACTTCTACAAGTGCAATAATCAATAATACTAAACAAGTTATGTAATATGTCACTTAAACTATCCAGGATGGTAGTCGATAATGAATTATCATTATTATTATTTTACTATGAAGCCACCTTCTGGTCGCATTAGGTTTGTCTAACAAATGACTCGTTGTGAGCGAAATCTTCCACTGGGAAAACACCGTAATTTTATCTCTGTAAATTGCATCCACTTCCCCGTCTATTTCTGTTGGTTAGCATTAACGCAAGCGCGCAGCTTTCAGGAAATATGACCCCCGTCTTTAGTAAAAAGGCTTCTTCAAACAAGGAATTCCCTGTGGGCGTTCCGCTTCGTACAGCACCCTTTCACCACTGTCACGTGATTTAATGTTCATTCATAGGAAAGACTTTTCTTACCTAATCCCGCTACAGTCTCTCATTAAACCACCTTCTCCGGTATACAGAGATCAACGACGCTATTCATTTTGGTCTTCTTCCTAATGTATCAATGAGAGAATGAATAAAATTAGATAGTAGTTGGCACTCGCCAGTCTCAGAAGACACTATAGTGTCTAGCTAATTCCTTTTGCTGACTCCTGCTCAGATACATTCGTCTTTCTTCAACACCCACAGAGCCAATGTTGTTTATATAGCAACTATTCTAAGTAGATCTTAGTTGAGAGAGAAAGAGAGAGAAGATAATCTGGCGTGATCAATAGTTTTGAATAAGGCCAGCACACACAAACCCTTCCAAACAGACACTTTCCAACAGTGATATACATTTGGATTCTCGACCGAGATTAACAAATCCATCATGGTGAGTTTCGAAACCGTGTCTCATGGACAGAATGCTAGACTTCTATCTCTTCAGCCACGAGCCCTTCAAAATGAGCTATAAGATTTTAAGCAAAATCCACAGTTTTACCTATAATAACACAAATAAGAACAACAGAAGTCTTTTGTTTAGACTTGATTGTCCACGTATAATTTATTATTTTATATTATCGTCTGTGTAAATAATACAAATACTAATAAAAAATTTCAAAAAAATATTCTGAATTCAGATATTTTTAATTATTCTCTTTAGATATTTGATTTGTGCCTGGTGGAAGCACTGTGGAGTAATGGATAGCGGCTCGAAATGAGAGAGCCTTAAACAAGTTAGCCATTAAGCGCAATCGGTCAGGCGTGGCGGACTTAACGGTAGTTCGGTCTGCCCTGAGGGACGCAGTTTCAATTCCTGTCGAAGAGCGTAAAGTTTTCTTTAATATGATTTCTCGGACCTTCAAGGCCGATAGACGAAAATAAATAAATATATTGTTCAATAAATAAACACTAAAAATAACGTTTAGCTGTCGGATTAATAAAAAATTCATATATATATATATATATATATATATATATATATATATATATATATATATATATAAATATATAACCCTAAGTTTCAAACATGACACACTCCCGCCGTATATATATATATATATATATATTTATATATATATATATATATATATATATATAGAGAGAGAGAGAGAGAGAGAGAGAATGCTGCAAGGTGGCTGCCATAGAACTATAGTGAGCCATGTAATATTCTAATGTTAATGAGTTCAACCCTCATTGAGTAACTTCCAGGTGGTTTGTTTCAGAGTAATCTTAGTATCGGAAATAACTACAAGTAACCTTCAAAGAGATAGTTATCTGCATTTATTTTTATAACTGTTTGACAACAACAACTACAACAATATCAATAATGACAAAAGATGTGCGACGGCGGTGTGAACTTGCCCTTCCGCAGAACACATCTGTCAACCCCAATAATAATAATAATAATAATAATAATAATAATGGCATTTTGTGCTTACTGTAACCTGTTAAGTAGTCACAAATGTTTCAAAATGCCTCTCCCTCGTCAATATTAGCAAGTGTGTCAGGGGTGGGGGGGATAGCGAGAGTGGGGCGTGTAAAAGGTGATGAAGAGAAAACACATTCACTGAATGATCTATAAGTCACTGGATAGCTTTAAACGATGACAAACATGCACACAGCTACAAAAATATATTAAATTAACATAAAAAGAAACTAAAAGTCCTGGGAAATAATATATACTCTAAATTAAGCACACTGCATCTATTTATGAAAGTATTGCTTCTCTAACAATCTATATCTTCATTTTTTTTTTTAAATGAGTCCGTAGTTCATTCTCATTTCGTTATTTAAAATATCGAAATCGTCGGTGTGATGATAAAATGCGCGTGTGATAACTTACGCATGTTTTCCCATTTTTTAAAACTGGTCTCTAAATTCATGGGTAAATAACAGGAGAGACTGGGTTCTATAGCCTTGGGTGGCAACCGGTTTAGAAGAAGGAAACTCTAAATTCTAAACCGGCCTGGAGAGGTTTGGGTTCCGTCAATCTATCTTGCCCCAGAAACGCCACTTCTACTGCGGTATATGAGATGCCTCTACGACCCTGGTGGATTCGCGCGCGCGCTCTCTATAAGAACGACAGAGAATATTCTAATGCAAACTCATTTTGTGAAGTTAGATCTAAATTAAAAAAATAAAATACATCTTATTTCGTTCTTTTTTTACAGTATTGTTCACCTGTACAAGGCCCAAGAGCCACTTAACAATAGAGCGTTACCGAATTAATGATATAGCTTATGAGGATATAAGAAGACGATAACGGTTAACCTCAGACATAAATAGGTCAAAATTCATCCTCTTGGGAGTCGGTTCCATAAACAATGATGTATGAAGGCTAAATATTGAATTAAGCTCTTTCTAAATGTCGCTTATGTTTTCACCAAAATACACTGACGCTATTTTGGTGCCACATCGACTAAATGATGGTAGTAGGTAAACATTTTTATCACTTACGTAAATAAAAACTAAAAATGTTTATCTTTATTATATATGTGTAAGTCTGAATATTAATCGGTGTACAAAAGCTTGTTTTCTGATTAGAAAAAAAATGATTCATTGTAACCGCTTTCATGCATAATCTTATAATTGTCTTTCTGAAAATATGTGTGTATATGTACGTACCAAAGAATTTGTACGTTTGTACATTGCTAGAATATACAATGTATATGCCCGCTAGTAGGAAACCCACTCATCATGCTGCCATCTCTATCGCCATCATTTTAAAACCCTCCCCACTCACCGAACGAATCTTGTATTAGCATAACACGTGTTGCCACAAGCTAACGTTATCAAAGACGCAGTTACTTCGTTTGCTGCCCAATCAACAATCAAGGTAGATACATTCAAATTTAAAGCAACTTAACAACCAATAGGTTCACGTTTTCTAAAACTACGTCGGCATTCTATCATTCCAGCCTTCATCTTTTAATCGACCAATCATATTGCCCGTCTTATAATAGGTTTTATATCCTCTTATTTTTTTTCTCAATGCGACGTTGTCCGATCGATAATTTTCGTAGCAACTTCCTTATAAATGGTAAAGGCTGAGCTGGAGATGGGATGGAGTCCGACAGTTTGCACCAGTGTTGGTCGCAACGAAATTATTATACTGATAAAAATGTGTAAGTGCAGCTGTGTCAGCGTATGCAGGTGAAAATGTGTCTGAGAAATAGATACTATATGATTGGCTTTGTGTATGTGTTTATGAGAGTTTTAAAATGTAAAATAATTGTATTTCAGCCAGATCACTTTGAAATACCGGTTCACGTCCAGCTATCGAAGTTAAGCAACGTTGAGCCAGTTTAATACCTAGCTAGTGACCGTTTGGGAATACCAGGTGCTGTAAACTTGAATGTGAGGGCGGTATGATGGATAACGGCTCGGAATAAAAAATCGGCGATACGAATTTAAATTCCAGTAGAGTTCGTGATAGAGAGGACTCAAAGGGAAACCATTTTCCAATGATTCCGAGCTAATAGCACAGCTGTATTTCAGTGACCAAACATCAGGATTTTGCAGGGAAGAACTTTGAGAAGAAACGTGTCAAGTGTGTTGGACTTTGATGTGAATACTTTGAGTAACATATGCGTGCATTTCATGATTCTGGGTCATTCTGTTTTTTGCCAGGACAATCATTTTTCTACGACCTATCGTATGTACTTATTCACGTTCACGGAAAATGTTATTCTTTCTTTTTTTCCCTCAATAGTACATATTTAACATAAGTTAGAAAGAAGTAATTTGTTTCTTAAATTGAAGTCAGCTTTCCTAAGTCAGCTGTCTTCTCCTTTTTACATGGTAACAATCAAATGGTGATATTTATTCGAGATGATCAATGATGAAACCCGGCACCGGTAAATATCAGATTAAATCCTCTTCTGTAGTTCCAGTCTAAGTACTCAGGTGAGCCGTCTGATCCTTCTAACTATCGGCCTGTTAGCCTTCTACCTCGTTTGGCGAAGTACTAGAGCCTCTAATCAAGGTCGTTTTCAGATAAGCAATATGACTTTCGCTTCTTTAGGTCTGATGTATAAACAAAGAGTCTATCAAGATTTAGATAAGAATAAAGAAAGCATTTGACAGGGTTTGGTATCTTAGTCTCCTTCAAAAGATAAAAGATAATGGTATTTCTGGACAAAGTTTTGAACTAATTCAGTCATTCATATCAAATGGCAAAATGAAAGTTATCTTGAATGGCCAATCTACTAGATCTTGTTTACATTAATGCAGGTGTTCCTCCAGTGCTATATCCTTGGAGCTATGTTGTTTCTATTTTTTATCAATGACCTTCCTGATATCATAATTACACAACTTGGTATATATGCCAATGGCATAACTATTTACTACTAAGTAAGTCTGATCGGTTCGATTAGCTAAAATTGACAGCTGATCTAAAAAAATAACTTATAATCTGTTGTCAACTGGTGCAAAAATGCCTTGTTAATTTTAACGCCTCTAAAACAAAAATTTCATTTTTTTTAATCGTCTAAGAGAACCATTATTGCCTTGCGTCAGCATGGCTGATGCTAACCTCCAGAAGAGTGATTTATTGCGCCTTCTGGGATTAAAGTTTCCGTTGAGATGAAGTGGAAAGATTATACTGAATCAATTTTTAAGTCTGCTGCTAGGACAGTTGGTTCACTGCGTTTAGGGAATAGAATGTGCAAGTTATGACAGAAGGAAAAGTTGAAATGAAATATTCCGATCAGCATATTCACCATGTCGTTTCTCCTCAGAATGTAAGGAATGGATATATATATACACACATATATATATATATATATATATATATATATATATATATATATATATATATATATTTTCTCTGGATTTATATCCTGGATTTATATCTCTTTGAAATTATCCATACGGATTACCAAATATGATATATATATATATATATATATATATATATATATATATATATATATATATATATATATATATATATGTGTGTGTGTGTGTGTGAGAGAGAGAGAGATAGATCGTACATATTTATAAGTATCCCATTCGTCCATCCTTTGAATATTGCTGCCACATCTGGTCTGGTATTTCTGCTATAGATTTAGAGATTCTTGATAAAATTCAAACAAGAATGTGCAATGTTATTGCATCTCAGCCCCAGCATGTTATCTGGCATCTCAGTTTCCTCCCCCTTCCTACCGCACCGTATTTTTCCTGTACCGTTTCTATAAATATTTTCACGGTAATAGTTGAATTTCCCTGTATGGTACCGAGACCTATGACCTCAAACGCAGTACTAGATTAGTAACAATCTCTCATCATTTTATAGTTGAAATGACTAGATGTAACCTTAAGTTTTAAGCAAACATTTTCTTCCTCTGGCACTTCTCGCTCATGCAACTCTCTTCTCCTGCTTCATGCTTTTAAATGCAATGTTAATCGTTATCTATTATCACCTTGGTTACTCTTCTATTGTTCTTGCTCCTTAATAATGTTTCTTTTTTTCCTTATTCTTTCACACTAAGTAACACCTTGTGTTTTCGTGGCTTTACTGCCTTTCATAGGTTGGAATCATTTAAAAAATCCTAAGATTTATGCATTTGAAGAATCTATTTTCTTTTGCTAAATCATTTTATAGAACTATCCATACGATAACTCGCTCAATCAAAGTTCGGCTGATCTATTGTCAAATTGAATCAAACAGATTTTAACATTTTCAGGTGTTTCATTATTTTCCGCATCGTAATATTAATGATGCTATTGCTGCACTCGTTGGAAACCATAATAAGTGCTAAACTGCTGTGTAATATTGATCCTACTATATGACAGTGAATACTGGGAAAATTTCTCATCGATAAAGAGGAAACTTGAGGCAACAGGTGTGGTCCCGCAGAAAAAACATTGCAAATACCATGGAAGGAACATTTGAGCAATGAGGAAGTTTTAAGGAAAATTATGTCTAAAAGCATACTTATGATTAGGATAAAAAAGAAAACGTTTAAAACGTTTTAATATGAAAACTCTAACCAACATAGAACATATAGAAATCAAAAGAGGCAGAAGGAAATAGTGAGTAACTAATCTAATGATTAGATGTGATGACAGAACATGAACAAGTACAGATAGTAAAGAATTAAACAAATGATAGGAAATTGTGGAGAGCCATCATCGCTTACATCCTGATGGGGTATAGCACATAAAAGAAGATACTACACTTTAGTAATCTACAAAGTCTTATGAGGATTAAACCAACATTAATCAAACATTTTTTTAATAACTTAGGTAACGTCCAGTGTTTGAGAAGACGTCCCGCATCATTTGAGCTTTTAATCCATTAAATTTCATTGTAAAATACTTTATTAATTCCAAAAGTTAAAAATTCAATATTAGTTTATCCCTTCTTCCATGTTTAGAATTAGGTTTCCGCTTCTTTTTAAATTCTTTTCATTTTGTTTCATTTCCAGTAACCCTTTGCGTCTTGTGGCATTATCGCCTTGCTTGGGGTGAATTGATTAAAAAATTCCAGTAATAATTATAACTTTATAAACATTCTAGTATTAATTATAGATTTCTACCTATAACTCATTAATATCCACCGCTACAAAAATTGCACAGTGGGTATTGATTAAATAACTATTGCCTTTTTGATTGTTAATTTTTTCAGTGACTTTTCAATTTTTATATCACGTGTATTTTTGTGAGGCTTATTAACCCCCTTTTTTCTTATGTGTCCCAGAAATGTCGTTTCTTTTATTGTAAATATTAGTTACTTTTACTTTCTGTTTTCCTTAAGACTGTTTATTCACATGTTCTATTGTTTTTTCATCAACCTTCGGTAGAACTACATCACTGTCACTTCAAGTCTCTTCTTCATCTGTGCTCAGGTTATCTAGCAGCCACTGAAATATAATATTAGATATTTTATAGCAATTCAATAGTCTTTTCTTTGTTTCTAATGAACTTTTCCTATTTCTTTGTTCCTGGAAAACATATTTAGCTATTTCTGATCGCCTTCAAAGTTCTGTAACACTTTCCCCTGGTATCTGTCCATATTCCTGAGATGAGGTATCATGTACACTATCCACATTATTCGGACTATTGTCCTCATCTTTGTTGCCATATTTATCACAACGTTGTACGCTCCGGCCTTCTTCAAGTGGTTGGAATGTCGAACTGAACCCTTTATTTCGCTCGCTGGGGTAGACTGTTCTAGTTCCACGTGCCATGTCCAATGGATTCAGTTATCTCCTGTTAATTCACATCTCCAAGTTCTCCACTGCCTTAACCAGGTATTGAACTCACAATTCTTTGGGTCCTGTCACTGGATCTAAACAACGCCTGTAATTTCCCTGGTCTAGTGGTTCCATTGGTTTATATATTGAAAAGGAACACTTTACCTCAAGTATGATTCTCTTACTGAAAAAAAGTGTAAAGATTGATAAATAACGAATAACCCCGAACTTTTTGAATTGAAATATAGTATCTTTTCTATTAATCCACCCCAACTAATGCAAATTTATCGCAAATATTAATAAACACAATGAAATTGTAAATCTTAAGTCAAAGTTTGATTATTATTAAATTTTGAAAATAGGGTTAATTTTGATTTAAAATTTAATCAAAATTTGTTTAGTTTGCTTCGCAACAAATCCAAAAGTCAGAACGAAAAATGACCAAAAATCACATTTCGCATGTGCCGATGATATTCAAGGTACTTACAATTATTTTTTACAATTTAAAAAAATATATAAAAATCTGGTTCTGGCTTGTTTATCGGGGTGAGCGCGAACGTAGACCCCACACTTAGAAATACCACACCAGAATCACCCACATCTGGGGCGATCGCAAAAATCAACCCAACCGGTGTGCAATGGAAACACCTCGCTCTGGAAGAATTTACTGTGAATTTTAGTAAATATAAATTCTTTTTATGTTGGAATGAATTAATATCTGGGGGGGGAATTAACAGAAAAGATCCAAAATATATGATTACATTCTATCTTTAGTGCTATCTCCTTAATTATTTCATTAATGCTTTTACAGCCATTGATAAATATTTTCATTATTAACAAATTTATACGAGACACAAGTTGAATTTTTGTGTCGTAATTGTTTAGATGTGTGGTGAGTTAAATTATCGGTTTTATAATTCTAACGCACACCTCCTGGTTTTCTCGTATGTGTCAGAATGTTTTTATCTGGTTCATTTCAAAGAATACTTTGATGTTAATAAATATTCGGACAAAAATGTAATGCACACATATCTTTAAGGGTAAAAAATGATCAATAATGCCAGGTGAAGACGGTTGCATCAATGCATCATTTGTCTTAGCGTGTACATAAAACAGGGAAATATCAATCCTCTTTTATGGCAGTGAATGCTGAACAATTTCATCACAGCATAAAAGGCGACACTGAATGCAAGAAAAGCAGAGCGAAACACCTAATGAATTTTGTAAATGAATGGCAGAACATGGACTGAAAAGGAAAGTAAGACGACAAATATTCCTTCAAGCTACGTAACGTTGTAGACATTCATGATCGCTTACATCCCGTAGGGACATTGAAGATAATGAAAAAACAAAACCTGGTGGAAATATGAGACAAAAAAGTAGACAAGATGAAACTAGAGCTACAAAGAATCTTCTTTTGCTTGTATGTTCTGTGTCCCTTGGTTTATGACTGTCCACAACATCCCTTCACTTTTGTAGTGCTAAGTAATGTTTGTCTCCTCACTATCAGAGGCAGGTGGAGTAATGGATAGCGGCTCGGGTTGAGGAATCGGTGAGACGAGTTCGAATCCCACTTCGTGCTAATACCTTTGGAAAAGGTATGAATTCAAAACAGTTAGCAGGATAAACGGGGTTCTATAGCCTTGCATGACAACTGGTCTACCGCAGAAAAAAATGGCAACCTCCTGCGGGGAAAAAAATCTAATGATCGCCTAATCGCAAATCGAGTTTTTCTTCTCGATACTTGTCGATATTTGTCAATGGGCTTTCATTATATAAGCAAGTTAAATTCGACTAGGATAAATATTTATGGCTGTTACAAGGAAAATCGGGATTTGATAATAAGGAAAATAAAAGGAACAAATTTAGTCAAGTAGAATAACTAATAAATAAACAAAAAATGGTAAGAGCAGCGAAAAGATTAATTTCAATTTTGTTACAGGAATCTAGTAAAAATCATGAGAATAGCCGTAAACGAACATCGCCGTTGATTCAACGCCGTGATCCGCTGGCGTCGAGCGATCTGCGAGATCGTCTTTCGAAGCATTAATTTCTTCTTCATTTGCTTCGAGGAAACGGCTAGCGAACTGTTAGGAGAGCCGAATGAAATCTTTGTTCAAGTTAATGACTTGTGTAGAAAAAGAATTCTAGCCTCGTTGACGCAAAGAGCCTCTAATTTCAGATTTTTCACAATCAAACCACATGAAGGAATATAAACATGTTCAGAAAAGGGGAAAAAATAAACAGGAAATAATCCATTTCGAGAGACGCACTGGTAATGTCTAAATATGTTTCCTTGTGCACTTCAGCGTAAATAAACACAGTATATCTGTACACTTATATGCAACTAATATGAGTAATTTCAATACACACACACACACACACACACACACACACACACACACACACACACATATATATATATATATATATATATATATATATATATATATAATGTTGGGTGGACTCTCTCATCGATTTCGACTTCTTAGAACTAAAACAGCAGACTACCTAAACATGTAATTTGATCATATCGATAGTAGCTTGAAGCAGCCACACTTTTCAGCATAACTAGTAACAGAGAAGTGGTGTCAGAAGGTCTTCAAAAAGCACTCAAATTTAAATTTCCCTTTTTTCTTTTCCTACACCGCTTGCCTTCTCGTGCGATCACCGAAGTTAAGCAACGTCGAGTCTAGTCAGTATCGAGATAGTCGACCTCGAGGTGCTGTAAACTTGGATGTGCGGGTGGTGTTATGGATAACAGCTCGGAATTGGAAATCGCTAGAGCCGGACTCCAATTTCCAGGGGAAATATTCTTGAAAATGTATGAATCCATCTCCTTTATTAGGATTTGTATCAGTACAGCATTATCTCTCCCCCACCCCACAAAAAAAGAAAAAATTCTTACAATATAAAAGTAATTTCTGACTTTAAATAACCTACAAAATGTTGATAAGCTATAATAAACAAATCAATGTCTACCAATGTGAGATTGAACATAAAGCACTTGACCATATCTATAACCACATTTTATATATACACACAGCTTTTTTTAAAGAATTAAAGGATTTATTTTTTAGTCCGTCATATTTCTGTTTTTTCAAACGTTAGTTTTAGGGGATACCCGTACTTGAATATAGCACCTTGCTTAACTGGGAAATTCTTCATAGACGGACGATTAAAGTACGCATGACCAGGCGGTTGTTTCTCGTGCAAAAAGAGCTGCAGGTTCGAATCTTGCCAGAAGACACATTTCCTTTAATAAATTTTATCGAGTGTGCTGGCCGGTAGACGAAAGACGAAATAAATATATATATATATATATATATATATATATATATATATATATATATATATATATATATATATATATATATATATATATATATATATATATATATATATATATATATATATATATATATATATATATATATATATATATATATATATATATATATATATATATATATATATATATATATATATATCTTCATTGCCAATTCAAGAAAGAAATTTGGATTACTAACACAGAAAATGTCTCATATCGAGAATATTTAACATTGAAAAACAAAAGAAAAAATTAATTATTTTTAATAATATGTGGAAATCTCCGGTTTTACCTGAAGACAATCGCGAGACCAGAAACACGTGTAGTACAATTATGTAAAACAAAACATAATATTTTTTTCTTAATAAATCCACATTGCAACCAAAAACGTTTGCGGCACCTCTCTTCTCTTCTTTTTTAATATACATATTTTTCTCTCGTTGGAACCACTACAACCTCTTTTTTTTATATATATATATATATATATATATATATATATATATATATATATATATATATATATATATATTGGATGTGTTAACGTAATCAGAACAATCAAAAAAGGAATCGGATAACTGATTCGGAATTCTTATTAATTAATATTTGATTTGCCCGGTCATGCGACGTCTGTTGAAAAAAAAAGATGAAGAGGGAATAATTTTTGGAAAGCCCCTCTTCCATAACGATACCACGTCCCCAAGCATTAGTAATTTGTTGATAGTGGAAAGAACCGGACATTTAAAATTAATGTCACTCCATATCTAAAATATGCTTATGAATAGAAAGGCATCTGTAAAGAAAGTTTCTTTTTTGTAATAATTTCGCCCCAAGTAAGGTGATAATGCCACTCGGACGCGGGGTGGGAGGGGGTCGTTACAGGGAGTGAGAAGTCAGTAAAATGGCGATAAAAGAACATCATTCAGGAAGACAGGTGGTGATTGACGTTGAATTTAATTTTTTGAAGATTATACGTTGCGTGGTAGCAAGAAATCGTAATGGAGTTCTACAGGTGATAAGTATGAGAAAAGAAACTACGAGAATAAAGCTGACTTTTCCATCTAGTTAGTTCAATAGTAAAACAGTGAAACCTATTTGCCCATCTAGTAGCACACTTAAATCCATGCCGTCGAGGTTCTAAACAGAACAGCTCATCAGAACAATTGCTATCAAAATATTTGTAGAAAAGACAAAGGGAAGTCACATAACGATCGGGGAAAAGTGACTGAATTCGAGATGCCAGACCAGGATCGATTATATTACAGACACGTCTCTGAGTTTTGTCAAGAAACTTGAGATACATACTATAAACATATTACGTATATACATATTACGTATATGTATTTATTAATATTAAAAAAAAACGAAATAATTGCATGATCCATTATATGTATCCCTACATAACTGTTGTTCAGTGTGCTGTCTTTGATGAAACACTTTGGTTGAAACTTAATACATCGTTTAAGGTATATATATCGCTGTCAAAACTGCAGCGTGAGGGCTACGTGTGGTTTTGAATTCAGAGTCGCCCTTCTCCTTGACTGATTAATAACCACGGCTAAGAAAGCCGACTCTATCCTGCTATTTAACCCATAGCTGGGAGGAAAAGATATGGGTTTATTCCTTTCTCAAGTGTATTTGCGCTTCATTGAATGTAACAAACTCAACTGGAATTCGAACTTGGCACTTCTGATTTCCCATTCTCAGCCGTTATCCATTACATCGCTTGCACATACCGAACTCATGCTTAAGCCAGAATATATAGTTCCTTTTCTTTTTATATATACTGGGTGCAGCAGAAATACCCCCCACAGAATGGTAAGACATTAGCTAGATAGAAACATCATTGCCATTAATGTGTTATGTGTGCAGCATTGCTGTCGCAACCCATATACAGAGTGCGATTGGTAAATTGTCACCATTTTATATTTTTAATTTTGCATCTAACTCCACAGACTGCAACCCCCTTGATTATTGTCTGTATGGAGCAGTTGAGCGAGGGACCCACAAAACATCTTCCTTATAACACCAAAGATGAAGTGAATGCAACTTAAACAAGGAGAACGTCCAGAATTGCAGGCAATTCCGAAGTCATCTGGAGGCCGTGGTTGAAGCCAATAACGATTGAATAAAATTACTCTTTACTATTTCAAGATATTTTAGCGTAATTTTGGTAAATATATCTTTTAAAATGGGATGTCAGTGTTATTTCAATTTTTGCATAATTTAAACGACAATTTCTCCTTCGTTCACACCCTGTGTATATATGTGGGGGGGTGCTTGTGCTTGTTTTATGTCTAAATATTAGAATACTTACAGACCTAGAAAGTATATCTGAATGAAAGGAATATCGAAAATGAAATCAGCTAATATTGTTTTGAGTTTGCATGAACGGCTACATTTTAGGAACCCATAAACCCCAAATACAGATGCTCGTCAACCGTACGTCTGAAACAAAAAAACAAAAAAAAAAGAATAAGGAAAATTCTATTGCCTTTTATTAACACAAATAGACTTGAATTGTTTTCTCACAAATAAATTAGTTATTGTCCAACGACAAATGTACTGATATAGATAGATTGAACATATAAATGAATAAAACCAGTAAAATTAGTGTCTTATTGACTTTATTCAAGAAAATAAGGTAGGAAATCTGCCAATACAAAATGGAATTACATAGTTATACATAGATGTTGCTCTCAGTAAGAATTGCAAATTTGGCTTTGGTGTTTCATAAACCCAAATGATTCTACAAAAAAATTCGTTATCAACATGGTTAATGCTAACCTCAAGTAGAGTGACTTATTACACCTTCTCGGGTTAACGTTTTCGCTTACATGAAGTGAAAAGATTATATTGAATCAATTGCCAGTTTTGCAGCTAGGAAAGTTCACTGCGATGTGCGAGACAATTTTTTGCCAGAATATCTTACGCATTTATTAGTCTACTATTCGTCTATGCTTTAAATTTTGCTGTCACATCTGGTCTAGTGTTTCTACTAAGTATTTAGTGATTAATAAAATCCAAAGAAGAATCTGCAATGTTATCAGTCCTGACCTGGCATCTGGCTTCAGTCACTTTCCCACCGCGATAATGTAGCTTTCCTGAGGCTTTTCTATACATATTTTCAGGATTTGGTGCATCGGCTTTACGAATTTACAGGCGGTACTAGATTGGCAGTTAGATCTTATAATTTTACAGTATAAATGCCTCGATATGACCGTAAGTTCTATGTAAACAATTTCTTTTATAGCATTTTTCGTTTGTGGAGGTCTCTTCCTGCTTCTTGCTTTCCAGTGAACTTTGAGCTTCAAAAATTTAAATGCAATGTTAATCGTTATCGCCTGTCTTCCGAATTCCTGTTCTTTTAATGCTCTCTCCCCTTAAATAATGTTTTTCTTTTTTATATTTCTCATACTCGTGTTGGTGTCTTTATTGCCTTGCTTGGGTTTAAATGATTAAACAATCCCTAAAATTAAACCTGGCAATTCTAATCATTTTCGGGAATATCTGACTATTTCATAAGTATAAGATTGGTTTTTATTTTATGCATTGAATCAAATACAAATACTAAAATGAAACAGTGAGATCGATTTAAAAAAAAAAAAACAAATAAATAAAAACAAGTCATATACTTCTTCATCAATTTAAGATTGCCGTCCAATTACTCATGTATCTGCCAGCAGTACGAAATATATGAAATGCAAAAGAGATTAAAAACAATGGCAACGTACTTGCAGGTGTGCCTCAAGTTGTAGAGGAATAAATTAGATAAGTTTAAGGTTCCATTTCAGTTGTAGAATTTGATACAATGTAAATGAAGTTCAACATCAGATACGAGCGAAAGTATTTCTTCTATCTATTGCCATATCACTCTTTTTTAAGGTAGAATCTTCAAAGATTTTACAATATAGAAGAATATACAATTAACAAGAATAAAAATAACTTCCGGGTATGGCAAAATGATTGGATGTGGAATTGCAGGCGACTGTTTACCCAAGTACATCAATAAGTCTGTAGCATAATGGAGAAAAAAACTGATTTCCGAAAAAAATATTTATTTTTCAATATTATATTCTTTCTGTCGAAATTTCTGGAACGAGGAATTATTATTATTATTTACATTCGGACTAATATCTTCATCTTTTTTGTTATTATAAGACGAGGGGGGGCATTAACATGAATGTAAATAATATTCTTTGTTAATGTACTCGAATAATTGATCACATATCTATAACATTATACAGTGAAAATATTTACATAAAATATTCAGTCAATAACCACGTGTCAGGCTACGTATTTATTGATCCACTTTCGTAGATTTTAAGGTCAGTGTCTTTTCATATATCTTAAAGTTTATTTGTTAGAAAAAAGTATATGATTTTAAACCGAAACAAAGACCCGTTCTTTGTTTATATAAAAAAAATACTACAAGATGAAGGAAGAATTTATATCACCAATTTCTGAGGTAAAAGTTGACGGCGATTAAAGTTCCGTTTCCGAAGCTAACGTTGCTTCCTCTCGAGTGTCGACGTTGCAAAGGACTGACAAAAATGACTTGAAAGAAATAAAGATCGTTAAAAATAGAAAGAAACAAGATTTATTAAAAAGCAATGTTGTAGTCTAACATCATGTTGTATTGAGCCAAGTAAAGACTTGAATATCCTTAGTTCGCTCAGAGACCCTCCAGTTGAATACGCTAATAAATGTGAGTATGATCTTGAACAGGCACGACTCCTTTATAAAATGCTGCCATAGCAACGGTGAATTGATAATATCCATGAGGCGGTCGCCGTCATGAATTTGGAAAGAACTGCAGTAGCAGGAGTTGTAATAGCAGCAGCTCGTAGCTCTTCAGAAGATAGACGCTTTTCATTGTCTTTCTCTCTGTTTTTCTCTTTATTGCACTATTTCTCTCTCTTTTTCTCTTTATCGCACACTTTCTCTATGTTTCTCTCGTTATCGCACTCTTTTCTCTCTATATCACACTATTTCTCTCCGTTTTTCTCTCTACTGCACTCTTTCTCTTCGTTTCTCTTTTTATTGCACTTTTTCGCTCTTATATATTGGTTCCTCTTTCTCTTGTTTATCTCATTTCTACTTTCTCTTGTTTGCTTCATTCTCTTTATTACACTTGTCTGAGAGGAAAGTAATTGTAGCATTTGCTGTAGTCTAAATCATGACGATGATGATTACAAAAATGGCTGCAATTTTCTAATCTGTAATTTAACCACGTTTATTGTGTTCGTTTTCAGTCTTCTTTTCTCACTTTGCTTATTTAACTGAGGTAATTATTAGATAGCGTTTATTCGCACATTACCTTCGTCATGTCTGCGGCTCTCTGGGTATGTGTTTCATATTGCTTTTATATCGTTGGTACTGTTGTGAAGTAACAGGTGTATTTGCTTTCGTAGCAATCTACATAGCACACTAAAAATATTGGAAGCTCAATCAGTATTAGTTTCGCTCAGATTATAAGCGCATCACTGAAGTAGTACAATGACTGTCATTCATGAAGTTGCGGTCGGGGAAAAAATAGCAAGCGTGTCCGTCGTTATGTTCTAATTGTTCTTGATAAACTCCGAAATCTTTTAATGTCTCTTCTTTCCGAATGTATCTCCCAGTATTTTTATTACACAGTCTGACTGGGAATGAAAATACAAAGAGCTTGGAGCCATATACCTGCTCCCAGCCATATATTTATATTGATTATAAACAACAAAACTGTGTACTCAGGGAAACCACGAAAACTGTCCCATCTAAGTAAAAATTATTTTTTATTCTTTATACATACATATATATATATATATATATATATATATATTAGTATTATAATTATTATTATTATTAATAATAATAACAGTACTAGTAGTAGTACCTGTAGTAGTATAGAAATTACTGTATAAACACAAAAATGTTATATATTTTATTTCTCAGTGTTTGTATAAAACCATTCATGAACAATCAACGATTTCAATAGTAATTTAAATTTATATATATATATATATATAATAAAATATAATAAAAAGCCTTAAACACTAATATTCCATGGTTTAGTGTTTAAGCCTTTTTATTATCGCCTTACTCTGTCCTGGACATTGAGTTCTACCTGGATTCTATCCTCTTGGAATTATTTTTTATACAAATATATATCCATGTGTATGTATGTATGTATGTATGTATATTTATACATTTTAGATATATGATTGCATATGTATGTGTATATTTATTTACTAATATATATATATATATATATATATATATATATATATATATATATATATATATATATATATAATATATATATATATATATATATATATATATATATATATATATATAATGAACACAGACACACACAAATTCTATAATTTCAAGATGCTATTGAAATCGTTGAGTGTTCATGGATGGTTTTATACGTACGTTAAGAAATAAATAACACTTTTGTGTTTATACGATAATGTCTATAATAATGATGGTGATGGAGCGTCTATGTACTAACGATTGGGATGAAGAGAATAGTGATGTTTATGCTAATGATATTAATATGATGGTGATGATGATACTCATGTGAGTGACGATATTTGTTCTCACAATAAACGTAATTCAAAAATAGAACTTTATATAATTATGAACGGATAACCCTAATCCGCTGTGGACATTGTTTTGTAAATAACTATTATACATTCAATTATCAATATAATCATTAATAAACTTTTTAAAATTTTCATATATTAATAGACGGAAAAGCTGATATTATTTTTATATCAGTTCGTTTCTTAGGAAAGGAATATATTGAAGTACAAATATAAATTATATTTAAAAACTGCAGAAAGATTACAATGTTTCGTGTCACGTGTTTTTTCCCGGGATCCGCCCTATTTCCTGTGTTTCACACGATACAGTATCTTTTTTCATTTCTCTTTCACTCTCACTTACAGAGGCACACATATATGTATATCTATTAAATATGGTTACATTTTTTTTAATTCTTTAAACTGCATTGGCTTCTGCATGTATAGATGTTTACGAAATTTAGTTTAATCAAACACAAAGGGTAACGAATAAAAAATGTTGCGCCTGTCTTCAATGAGGAGTATTTAGTATTTGAAGACGTGGATCGAAGCCTCACAACTGGCACTGTAGCAAGATACTCACTAAGCAGTGAACCGATAAGAAAGTATGAAAAATTAACCCATGCCGTAGCAACAAAGTGAAACCTTATCAACAAACGTAAGACACTGTTTGGTCAGATCTTGTTAAGATATGAGATGTATTTACGCAAGAACAGGACAACAATTAGAGTTAAAAACCAGATTGCATTCTTCAACATTGCACAAATTCAGGAATATCTAAACTCTCAGCTGCATGTAACACTTTTTCAGAGCAATGATTAAAAACGACTTCGTGCAAATGGAGTTTGTATGTCTTAGCAAGGATAATTCTTCTTCAAACTTTGTGGAGTAGCGCTACAGAATCACATTGAAAGAACCGTAGCTTAATAACACAACATCTGTTGACTTTCAACAACGGCAATAAATAAAATGGATAGCACATCCAACTCGAAGAGAAACTGACACAATCAATATTTTGACATTCCATAATACTTTCAGTATAAAAAGTTAAGGAAGGAAAAAAAGAAACAAAAATTACTGGAATTAAGAAGCCTATTTTAATGAAAAAATGATTTAACATAAAAATTTAGTAAATTGAAATCCAAAGTAGCGCCGGCTAACCTGTCAAGAAATGCCAAATGTTTCCATATACAAAAACGGTTCTTAATAACTTATCATTTCCATCATAGATGGCAGATTGATATTATTTGGGTTGTAAGGTATTTGATGATTTTCAAACGAAAAAATGTCAATTGTTTCGATAATTCACTGAAAACGAAACAAGAAATAGCATTAAAACAATAAATATCATGGCTTAATCATTTATTCTTCATATTATACAATGCTATATCTTGCAGACAATTTTGGTAACGATCTGCACAATGCTCACACAACAGCAAGGTCCTAATGGTCATCATTTAAACAAATACCCAAAATTCCGATGAAATAGAAAGCAATATTCCATTATAAAAAATGTTTGGTAGATAAATTACAATTCCCAAATATTTTTACTCATATAAAGCCGAATATATCAAACAAGATTAATGCGCCTCCTATAATTTTGAGAAAAATCGTTGCGAGTCCTCCAGTTAGTCAGACTATTGAACTCTCTTTTTACTGAGTAAAAGGCAGAATAGTGTAATATCAATCCCCTTATATGGCAGTGAATACTGGATAATTTCCTGACGAATAAATGTAGACATAAAGCAAAAGAAATTTAGTTCTACAGAAGGATGGTGAGAATAATAGGAACGAAGCATGTCACTTATGAGGAAGTTCTACAAAAATTTAAACCAATGTCAATCTCTATCTACTGTCGTCTTGATTATTCTTCTTTTGTTCTTAGTCCTTAGAAATGTTGCTGTTTCTAATATTCCACACCTTTGTGTCTCGGTGGCTTTACTGCCTCGCTTTAGATGAAATCGATTTAAAAAAAATGGAAACAAAAACAACATTAATAAATAGAGTCAAAGACAACTAAAATTTCTAGGTTACATGAGGAGGAACTAAGACTTGGAGAATGTGACACTCACAGAACTCAAGAAAGGTACCAGGTAATTGTGAGTAACCTATCTAACGATGGCAGAACAAGGAATGGAAGGGAATAGAAATAAAAAAAAAAACATTGCTAAGAGCTACAAAGGATATAAAGTTGAGAAGAGCTACGATTGAACACGCCACAAAGAGACACGGCACATAAAAGAAGAAAATAATATCCAACCTAAATCTATGATGGTATCTGAATTTCTAAATGTTGTCCTGGTCTTTGTTAGTGGAAACAATAGTCCGCGTGTAAAACATTTATGACTACTAAGACTATCAGAAAAAAAAAAAGATCTGTTTAAGAAGTTCCCAATGCGCTAACTTTGAAATATCAGCCATTAAAATAGGGTCCTCTGAGATGACAGATATATAATTTTCTCTTCTGACATCCTCATGAAAAAACGAAATATATCAACGCAAAATAAAATAATCGTGCATATTGCAAAGTGTTATTCATTGAAAAAAATAGTTTCAATTTTTAGTGTTGACATTCTCTGAAGACGCACCAGATGATTGCTATCAGCCTTGATTAATGATTACTGGTATTTACTTGATACAGATAACAATACTGAGATGAGTAGCGCAAGGAATCTAGCTCAGTCATTCAGGAATGGTCAAAGGAACAACGTAAAGATCTGAAGAGGAAAGAACTCGTGGATTTCTTTTTTTTTTCTGGTAATATCTTCGAATTTTAAATTAAAATCAAGAAAATTCAGGTTATTAAAGAATATCTCTTAAGACCTAGAGATATAAGACTCTAAAGAATGAACTGTTACAGAACGAAAACCAATAATAAATGGCAGTAAGTTTCTTTTTATTTCAGCTTTCTTGCATCAGCAACTGAACAAGCCGTGTCGCCATCTTTGATCTAAAAAGATTTTAGTCTTTTATTGAAGGACATTAAAAATTGTCGACACTTGAAAATATGGAGAGCAGCTGTTGTATGATTGGAAAAGAAGTCATGGTAAAAAAAATAATATCAAGAAAAAACTTTTTTTTTTCGTGGTGAAGCGGTGGGTAATATTTATTTTTTGTCGCTCAATCGTTCGTGTTTTTCCTTCTCGTTTTCCTTACCCTCGTTTCGTTTTTCTTTTCTTTTGGTATGACAGAGGATTGTCGTCTTTATGTCTTTTCTATATGAACGAGAAGAAAATAACAAGTAGAAAAAACAAAAAATACAACATGCAATTCAAATGATTGGTCTTATAAAATTTAACAAGAGTTAGAATGAAAGAGAGACGAAGAAACAGATAAAAAAATTTTTTTAAAATTACCAACGAATTGTCCTGGAGCAAGATTAAGCTGAATCAAATGTAAAGTGTGCTCGGTACGAGAATTCAAAACGAAAAAAAGTGAAAAAGGGAATAATAATAATAATAATAATAATAATAATAATAATAATAATAATAATAATAATAAAATCTCGAATTACTAGCGAATAAATCCGTTTGTAATTTGTCGAATCATTGAACAGAAAAAATCAATTGGAAAATACTCAGACGAGACTTTTTTATCAAATGTACACAACGTTCTAGTTTATAATAACCTTGGTGAAGCATTTAACGGTATTACTGTGTTGCACCGATCAAATGAACAAATACCATGTGATTCTTC
Organism: Acanthosepion pharaonis; assembly: GCA_903632075.3. Classification (NCBI taxonomy): domain Eukaryota; kingdom Metazoa; phylum Mollusca; class Cephalopoda; order Sepiida; family Sepiidae; genus Acanthosepion; species Acanthosepion pharaonis. The sequence continues at coordinate 3,441,808 of CAHIKZ030000001.1, forward strand.
TGTGGAACTAAGCCCTAAAACCACGTAATCCAATCTCTCCGTGCTTATCCGATATCTGGACAACACCTTGGCTATACGCGTCACATCACTACCATACAACTTGGACATCACATGGCGAGATCTTCTTGTTAGGCCTTTCGATCACGTTTTGAAACCTTGAGTTTTACTCTTGAGCTGTTTTCGTAGTATGTGGAGCAAACATGCTTTCGTAATCTTAATACGACTAGATGTAGAAGAATTCGCTCGAAAATCGGGTCCTTATTCCATGACCTATTCTCAACAAACAGTTCTTATTTTGAACTTGGAATCCTAAATCTTTAGTTTAGGTTCACTGGTTTCTAGTTCAGTTTTATCGCTCTCCATTCTAACCAATAAAATATATTATCCCGAGAAGGTAACATGGCAGATTCTCCAATACTAATAATGACATATTACTAGTACATTTTAATTAGAATTATATGATGGATGAACTGATACAGGCTTTTTATTTATCTTTTCTAGAGTCTGAGATATCGCAGCGTGAAACTGCTACATTTTTAAACTTTCCAATGTAACTAGTTTTATTAATTCAAATGTCTAGTCTAAACGAATTTAAGCATAATTTTACTTGTATGCGTTTTTATACTATCGTTCACGCAATACAAGGCCCAAGCGCCACTCAGGAGAGAGGTTACTGAATTAGGTTGTTTTAAGCGCGTGAGTGGGTGTGCATAAGGATTTGTAGAATAGATAACGGTTGACTCTAAACTTGAAGAGGTTAAGGTCGTAATGATCGAAAAGGCATCCTCTCTGGAGTCTGTTTCACAAACTAAGAGTTCTTGGGAAGAATCTATCTTAATGGAGCGTCGTTCTTAATAATGGAATACGATGGGAATGAAGATGAATCGACCCTGTTTACATGGCATAGAGGGTCTTAACTGGGAAGGTATGGAGAGGTGGAACTTTCTTAATACTTGATATAATGCAAAAATATCACAATGAAAAAAATCAGTTAATAATTATTTATAACTATTTATACTGAGACTCATGCATGCAATTACAAGCAATCCATAATAATATTTAAATTTTTAAACAATATTTATTTTTGTCATATGAATTTTTTAAAACTGTTTATAAATCAGTATCTGTCTATATTTATGAGATGAAGTAATATGTACACTATTTACATTGCTCGGACTATCATCCTCATCTTTGTTGCCATATTTGTCACAACGTTTCGGTCATTGTACGCTCCGGCCTTCTTCAGGGGGTTAGAATGTCGAACTGAACCCTTTATTTCGCACGGGGTAGACTTTTCTAGTTCCACGTGCCATGTCTAATGGATGCCAGTTATCAGTTATCTCCTGTTAATTCCCCTCTCCAAGTTATCCACCGCCTTAATCAGGTATTGAACTCACACTCGTTCTGTCACGTGATCTAACTAACATCATTATACTCTGTCCCATGTGTCCTTGAGGACATCCATGTATGAATTTCTGGGTATTATAAACCTAATATCTTCAGCATTAATTTTTTACCAGTGCTCATATTGCTTTTTTTTAGATAACAGCTAACATTGCAATATTTTGTGATAAATATGGCAACAAAGATAAGGATGATAGTCCGAGCAATGTAAAAAGTGTTTCCGTTTGGGAACCACTGAACTAAGTACTCTAACTCGTCTTCCTTTAAGAACGTGGGCAATCATATCCCGCCGCAATTTCCTGTTTTATGTTGCTTTAAGTATATTTTTGCCCTTTACCTTTTAAATAGGCTTCTTTTGCTTTCAATGACCTGTGTGTGATTCATTCCCCAAATCTCTTCCTCATATGTCCCAAAAAATGTCTTCTACTATTTCTCTGAATGGAAGTTTGTTTCCGTGCAGCTCTTGTTTCCCTTTTTAAAGTCATCGTTCATCGTCTGTACAGATTAGACTCAGCATTCGGCAATCGAACTACATTTCTGTTGCTTAGTCTCTTCTTCATCTATGAAGAGATTGACCAACATTCGATACCATATAGGAGATTTGTCGTTACATAGCAGTTATTCAACCTTTTCTTTGTTTCTAATAGCATTTTCCTATTTCTTAAAACATTGATTAGTTTACAGATGGCATATTTCTCTATTTCTTTGGATTTCCGCCATCTATGACTACACTAACATAATTGTTAAATTTTTGTAACTGTTTGATTTTGATTTGCGTAAAACGTAGTTCGCACATTGAAGTGTCTCTTGATCTGACAACAATAACTTCTATCTTCTTACTTAGTCTGTTCTTCTTGATTCCTTTTACTACTTTGCTTTATTTTCAGTTTTCTTTCTGAGTCTGTCATCAGTATAGTGTCATCCGTGTATTTTATGTTGTTAAGATAACGTCCATCAATAATAAATAGGTGTATATCTTTTAGGATCATTTTTCCATTGAGTTTAAATAAATCCAGTAGAATACGCAGTATTCTCTTACCTATTTTTTCTGTTTCTACATATCATTCTTTATTCGCATGCAGGCTGTTTGTTCCCGGTAAACGTTACGAATAACTTGAATCCATTAATTATTGATAAATGTCTAATGAAGTTTATATTCGCTGGCAGCTCTAAACTGAATTCTGTTCGGTGTATTGCTGTTCATACAAAAGTGATTTAGATTCGTCTGTGTTACTATGCTTTGTGTTCAAGATTAAGATGAAATCGCTTTCGTATCTAATCAAATCAAGTGTACCGAAAACACGCTGCCTTTCAATTTCCTCTTGACATCTACAAATTCCTATCGCAATAGATTAACAATGATGCGCCTCAATTTAGAAACAAAATCTCCAAAACCTTTTGCAATCATTTTTCAACCTGTAGCGGTTTGTTTAACATTGTCGGTTGACATGTTTTGAGATATGCAGATAACACAATGTTGACAGCAGAAACAGAAAGGAAATTGAAGGAACTCCTAAAAAAAAGGAAAGCGAGAAAAAAATGAACGAAGCATCAATTGTTAGAAGACAAAATGTATGGTCCTCAGCCAGAGGAACAGCCCAAAGATGCGAATTACGAATTGGAGATGCCAAAATAAAGCAAATACGAACATTTGAATATCTAGGAAGTAACATCGAAATCCAAAGTTGCATTAGAATAGCGAATGCACCTTCCAAATGGTAATGGTAATATTAAACGTTTCCCTACAAGGAAACATTTGACATTCATTGACCGACCAGCCAGTACTGCTGAAGTATATAAAATCTTTCTCTTAAAAAACTTTTTAAGGAAACCAGGTTTCTCAAGTGCAATAGATTTTATCGCTCTTTCCACTTTTGATGGGGTTTTCCTTCCTAATCTTTTATTTGAAGCAGTGTGGAATGTTAACATCCTGATTTTCTTTTTGAGTTACATGTGCTATCCATTTTAGCTGTTGCTGTTGTTGGTAGTCCTCAAGTGATATGTTTTCTTTAATTTGGCATAGTTCTTTGTGATTTTGTAGCGCCAGTACACAATGTTCAAAAGCTCAAGTAAAATATCAAAAAACAGGAACATTATTTTAGGAAAAAAGAAAAAGACTGCTGAACTGCTATGTAATATCAGTCTTCATATATGGCAGTGAATGCTCCCCTATAGATTAAGAGGAGACTTGAGCCTACAGAAATGTGGTTCTGCAGAAGGATGCTGAGAATGGACTGAACATTTAATTAACGAGGAAGTTTTAAGGAAAATGGAAATAAGAATACGTTTATATTTAAAATAACTTCAAAAAGACAAAAAATTCTATGACGTATAATGAGGAAATCTTTGATAATTTAACACTCACAGGACATAATTAAGGCATGGGAACAGAGGGTAACAGCGAGTGACCCTACTGAGCAAGCTTGTATATATGGAAGACAGAACAGATTGTGGGAGAGATGGTCAAAAGATGTAACTTACTAAGAGTTGCAAAAAATAGGAAGTTCTGTTGAGGCACGATCGCTCACGAAGAGGTTTGAATGATTTCTTCTTAAATTAACCAGACTTATATTGCAGAAAATATTTGCAAATAGCCTTTTTCATATGATGTTATTTTATAATTATTTCTTATTAAAACCATTTACACCTGTCTCGATAATAAGTGGGATCAGTTCAATAAGGCAACTGGTGTCCAAAACTCCCATCAGTCTGTTGTTAACTGGAGCAAAGGATGGCTTGTTAATTTTAACGCCCCCAAAACTAAACTGCTTTCTATTAATCATCTAAAAACCTCTCTCTAGCTTCAATCGGCATGGCTGATGCTAACCTCCAGGAGAGTGATTCATTGCGCATTCTCGGGATAAAGTTCTTTGTTGACATGAAATGGAAAGATTATATTGAATCTGCTGATAGGTCAGCTGCTAAGAAAGTCAGTTCACTGTATCGTGTGAAACATTTTTTCTCTCCAGAATCTATCTTACATATCTATAAGTCTACCATTCTTCCAAGCTTAGAATATTACTGCCACATATGGTCCGGTGCCCTTGCTATTTACCAAGAGCTCCTTGATAAAATCGAAAGAAGAATCAGCAATATTATTGGTCCTGCTCTGTCATCTCGGCTTCAGTCTTTTTCCCACCGCTATAAGGTTATTTACATTAGCCTTTGCTATAAAAACTTTCATGATAATTGTTCGGAGGATCTCTTCGTTATGGTACCTAGAATTTAAGCGCAGTCTAGGCTGCATGAGTTTACAATTTAGCTCGCTAGATGTAACCGTAAATTTTATGCTAAGAGTTTATTTTCTCGCACTTCTCGCTTGTAGAACTCCTTTCCGGCTCCATGCTTTCCAATTTAAATGCAATGTCAATCGCTATTTACTATTCTTTTGTTCTCGTTCCTTAGTAATGTTTCTGTTTTTAACTCTTCCACACCCCAAAAATAAAGAAAGAAATCCTTGTTTTTTAATGTTGGGCTTTTGAAAGGCATTACATGAATTTGTCGTGAACAAGGAATAAAAAGAAATTGTCATTTTAATCGACGCTTCCAAGCTCCAAGCTTTACAAAACGGTTTGCTAGGGCGATGCCCGGCTTACACAAGTAGCTAAGTAATCTTCTGTGTTGTTTCTTTTGCATTTTTCTGTCACTTGATCAAGATACTTGGAATGCAACAAGTACCATTAACCAGAAAATTGAATGCGATTCCTTCATCCTTTCTTCATCCTTCTTCGACGCGCTCGGTGCAAATGAATTGTTTGTGTTGAACTGTTTAATCTCTCCTGGCACGCATTTCATGTCTACGTCGCTTGAAATGGCCACCAATCAATTCTTTAGCTTAAATAGAGATTTAACTTTACTTTCATCTCGCACAAATTCGATGCTGACAGTTATATTGCCGGTATATTAGAGTGTCACATTATTCTTTCATTATAAAAATCGTAACTTATATTCGGAAATACTGAAGGCAAAGTATTTCTTGAATCATCTAGATTTGTATTTTTTAATCGAGTTCACCCCAACCAAGGAGTAAATCACCATGGCACAATGCTATTTAGATATAATCAGATATCACACTTACACACAATTATATATATATATATATATATATATATATATATATATATATATATATATATATATATATATATATATATATATATATATATGAGAATCGTAAATATAAAATTGAGAATATATATATATATATATATGAGCGAATCGTAAACATAAAATTCAGAGAGATATATATATATATATATATATATATATATATATATATATATATATATCTTCTGATGCCTTGATCCTGATCTCCGTCCTTCTCCGCGTCTTTTCCCTCTTTACAGCTGCTATCACTTTCTGTAACCCCTTGCGTGCTAATGGTACCTCCACCTTGTCTGGGGTGATATGCTATATATATATATATATATATATATATAATTATTTATTTAAAATATGATTCCAAATCGCGACACAAGAAGTCCCATGTTTCAAAACAAGAGCCGAAAACTTCAATATAATTATTTAAATTAAATTGAGTTAAAATAAGCTCTGTTCCATCCTCAAGCGAAAATTTTTTTTTGGAATAACGTGTTTCTGAAATTTACGTGTTTTAAAAATTGAAATCAAAATTTCCATGGTAACAGCTAGGGCGAATTGTTTAAGTTGGGTATACTTGTTTAATCCATAGCCCACTCTTCAGATTCATGCTTTGAATAATTAACTAAAAACATGCATACAATATAACACCCTTCATAATCCATAGCCCAAATAAATAGTTTAAATACCCTAAAAAAAAGATAACCCTTTATGAAGTCGTCAAAAAACAAACGTTACGACAGTTTTTTTTATATGCACAAATCCCTTTCATAAATAAATAAAATAAAAACATGAATAAATCTCCATAGACATGCAAACTAGACGAGGGTTAATACATCTTCCGTTTCAAATTTAGACACCCCCACCTTTCCCTGACTTGACATCTACGAAAGTAACTCTATACTGATACTTATTATTAACACCCAACACCCGCCTACCCAACTTAAACAATTCGCCCTCGCTGTTACCATGGAAATTTTGATTTCAATTTTTAAAACACGTAAATTTCAGAAACACGTTATTCCAAAAAAAATTTTCGCTTGAGGATGGAACAGAGCTTATTTTAACTCAATTTAATTTAAATAATTATATTGAAGTTTTCGGCTCTTGTTTTGAAACATGAGACCTCTTATGTCGCGATTTGGAATCATATTTTTAAATAAATAATTATATTTATGCTCTAATTTTGTATCGAGCACTATTTTTTTAAAATAATAACTAAAATACTAAGGGACTTTGGATTATTTACCTAACCAGTTCCTTCCTATTTTCTATATATTTTCACACATATATATATATATATATATGTGTGTGTGTGTGTGTGTGTGTGTGTGTGTGTGTGTGTGTGTGTGTGTGTGTGTGTGTGTGTGAATCGTACTTATTTTCTAATGTTTTCCAATTTTCTTGTATAGAAATTTTTAATTTAATATTTACGATTCTGTCGGGGTTCTCATACGTCTTTACTTGCACACCTGGCCACAAATATGTATATTTTTATATATGTATATTTGTATGTAAGTGTGATATCTGTGGTTGTCTGCAAATAGCATTAAGCCAATGTCATTGAACACGATATCAGGATTTGCATGCATTCATTTGGTAAGAAAAGAAAGGGAAAAATCCCTTGCTTCTAATATTAGTCTTTTGAAATGCGTTACAAGTATTTTTCTCGAGCGTGAAATCAGAAAGGTTAGTCGATTTTATCCATGCTTCGTAACTACAAGATTTTCAAAACAGGTCGCTCTTATATATATATATATATATATATATATATATATATATATATATATATTGTATTTATCCCCAAATGTTTAACTCTGGAAAATATCCTTTTAAAGGGATAATGCCTATGTAATTACTGTGTTGGATATCAATAAAAGCAGTATAATTAGTTAGAAATTAATTTAAATGTTCACTTATTTTGTCTTTTTGAATTACGCTGACATTACATCCACTCTTCATGAGACTTGATTTTAAAATTCAATCACGATGGGGACAGTAGTTCGCTTGTAAATACTGTAAGTACTGAATAGAGGGTGTAATCCCGCACAACTCAAAATAGACAAAATAAGTGAACATTTACTTATATATATCATTTAAGGTTTGCTGTGTTAACTAAATTTTATTGTAATGTAGCTAAATATTACAGAATCGTTGCTCGGTCTGAATTTTACCGCTTAAATTTGATTCTTTAGTTAGCCTAGTATAAATGCCACAGGAAGTGGAATTTAATGTTTATGATAATTAGAATTGATTACATTCTGATAATTAGACTTTCACATATAAATACTTTCAGGAAGTAATAGAATAACTGTTGTTAGATAGCGAAGAAGTGATACTTTTGTAACACGTTATAACAGAACTTTTCTAAAAACTTTAGCGAAATCAATTCGTATTTTAGAGATTTTCAAAAAACGTTCCCAATTTCGAACGAAAAATGAAATGCAAAAGATCTATAATAATATTGCTGAATACTTATAGAACTAATTAATATTCCAAAATAGACAATGCTTGATGATTTGTTATGAAAAATACATTACAGAGACACTAATATTTTTATTGTTTTTGTTTTGTATTTTTCCTCTTCCGTAAATTAAAGAAAATGTTTTGACTGAAATCTATATAATCTTCTTTAAAGACATTTTCTATATATGTCAGTCAATTCTGGCTTTTTCAAAGAAGGCAAAATTTATAGAAAATGTATTTCTATCAATTTCGTGATTAAATGACTTTTAAGCGACATGTCGAAGTTCCGGCAAATGAATTGACTCAGCAAATTGTTCAACGTTCCTGAATACTTGGGTAGCACCTGATATTAACAAAACCTGGAATTTAATAGAAAATCATCAAAGTACTATGTTAAGACATTCGGGAATACAATAAATAAGCAAGTACCAATGTTAAAATCCTACAAAATAAAATTTCGAAAGCATCCTGAATAATTAATCATTAACCCTGTGTTAATAGTGTGGGACATTGTCACAGTTTTAACATGCACTTTAAACTCCCCATTTAGAATAGTATAGATATATCATTTAGTACTTAATTGTTATTTACTGTTTTTAGTGTTATTTCTGGTTTTTATAGGTGTTATAGAGTGGTTTCACAGTGGAGGCTTGTATTTCACTAAGTCGATCCTAAAACGGTTCGACGTACAAAAACGTTAGGAACTTGATATAAGAGTTAATGACGCAGCAATCTAGTTGTGGTGGCTGATACTTTAATGTCCGACATCGACTGACTCACCAACTCACTGAGCTCACTGGCGACTGCTACAACTACTTATTATAGGTGGGAGAGTCTATTAACTATAGAATAGGTGTGTTCTAATATAACAATAGGATAAATACAATTTAAAAAACAAGTTCTTTTTTTGATTTTAAAAAATCGAATTGAAAGGCTAATATTGAAAAATGCTTCTTGTTTGTCGGCTTTGGCTATAGTTTTAGTTTTTACTTTTTCCTTCCGCTTGTGCTGTTAGGCGTCGCGGGGAGACACAGTCGTCTATCAGCGGCAAGTCGAGTGGCCCAAAGGAGAGATATCTCATGGACTCTGAGAGTGTCTGCCACGGGATCGCTCCAGCATCATCTTGGTCTGCCTCTCGCTCTCCAGCCGGAGTACATGAGGTCGTAGGGATGGTTGGTTGATAGGCATACGAGTGAGGTGTCCGAACCACTTGATCCTCTGTCGTTCGATGTATTGTATGATTGGTATTGCTCCTACCATATCTCTTACTGCCTCATTCCTGATCTTGTCTCGCCTCGTCTTGTTCACTACTTTCTTCAGGTATTTTTTACCATAAGGGCAAAATAAAAAAGTTTTATTGATGGAAAATTACAAGTTATTTACAGAAATAACTAATTAAAACTATATTCTTGTTTATTATTATATGATTAAGCCAGTTTAGAGGTCTTTTCACAACATCTGAAATAAAAAATTAAAATAAAATAACTTCATTAATACTAAGGGAAACTTTCGTATCCCTAAATAAAACTGCTTGTAATACACACAAATATGACTAAAACCAGAATTTCCGTGAAATTATTTGACAAAGTGATTCAGAAATCTTCTTGACTAATCATGAAAATTTGACTTGCCATAAAATGCCTACTTTTAGATACACGTAACCATTTTATTCAAGAAACAGGACCAATAGACTTAGTTCATAAACTCGATTGCATCTGTCATACGACCAGAAATGTGGAGCAGCCATTGGGGTTTGAACTCGATTCACTAGAAATGATTTGTTAGTCCTTTGCTAATCACTTCTCAATGGTGAGGATTTCTAAAATATACTATTGCTATTTACTATTTATAATTTAGTTTCGGACAGGACCACACTAAGGCCTGAACTCAATATACTTCTTTTATGCTTCGTGTCTTTTCAGGATGTGGGCGATCATATAATGGGCCTCTGGTCAACTGAAATTGTCAAATTTACCGTCACAAATCACCTTTGTAAATTTACTACATTCGAATCTAAATTTTTACTTCAGAATATTGTTTTCGTTTAAAATTATACAAAAATAAAGCATTTAAAGAAATTGTGAATTGTATCGGAAAAATTTCTCCGTTGTTTGATAAGCTTCTCTCATTAACTAAGGCCTCCGATTTTGTCTTTCAGAAGATGGTGCTGTGTTAAATCGAGCGATTCGATTTGCGCTGTCTTGGCACAGTTTTGATTTCCTTTAGATTTATTAATGATTTTTTGTTCTTTCCGAAACACGTCGAACTAGCTACTTAGCATATCCAAGAGTGAGTTTAAACCTTACAGCAACAACAAAAAAAAATTAAAAACAATAACAGAACTAAAAGACGTGTTACAAAAAAAAGAAATCAGAAAAAAAAACGCCTTAAAAATCATTTAATTACATCTTCACCTTAAAAGTATCGATTGGAAGTGCGAAGAAAAGAAATGAAATCAAGAAAACAATTGAAGATGGTGAAAGATGGCGGTGGGATGAGATAAAAAGAAACACGAACGGGTGGTCAGACAAGGAGACAGAAAAAAAAACTGACAGGGTTTAGGTTCAAACAAAATTGTTTTATTGATTAAGAAACTGGATGCAACTCGAAAGGACAAGAAAATATAGTCTTAGATCTAAATGCATTTATGTCTCAGGATTTTAGGCACCTGCTTGCTCAAGAATGATTCTTGTTAGCTGTATAGCGGCTCCATTTTAATTATTTGGGGTTCTTTCACATCCTTTCCTCCTTTTATATTATTCTTCCTTTTTTACGTACACTGGCCACGATATTCCTTTATAAATAGTAATTTGTAAAAAAAGAGAAGCAAAGTTGTATCCATTGTATACTGGCATCTCACTTAGTAAGTAATTTCGTTTTTGATTAGTTTTTCTGCAACGCATCGGCTTCTTTTCTGCCAGTACCTTTTTTTATTAGTCTATGCATGAATAGTATATAATTTTAGGATAATTTCTCATATGATTTTGCGCTTGGGTACGTCTCTGAGCGCACATAGCTAATAAATTCGCCTCCAGCATGAACATTCCTATATTCAAATCAAGACTAGAATACCAAACGATATTTATATGGAAGTTTGATGCGACGCATTATTTCAAAATGGCATGACTGGGAGTTTTCTAACATTCAAGTGAATGAATCCAGCAAGTCTTAAAGAAGACAATTCTTCATCAGATCTTATAGATAAACAAATAACTTTACAAAGTTCTTTGTTTATGATATATGTAACAAAAACTACATTACATGAAGACTTCCAACAGCAGTAACAACTATAATGTTTGTAGTTGGAAGAGCAAATTGATAGAATCAAGACGTTGACTTTCTGCATTGCCTTAAAGGTTATGATGGAACCTCCCATCAGTAGATGAAAGAGAGATAAGAGTTTGTAGACTTAAAAAGTCTACTTTCCTGGAAAAAAATATTTTTTTTTTACGGGAAGATTCTATAAATTTCAACTGACAGTAATGCTGAATATTACTTTACAAGGGAACGGCTAATTGTACCATTATAATTACCAAAACAAAAACTCTAACTTAAAATCAGTTCATGAAGTCCTCTTAGATTTTCTAAAAATTTCATAAACGTAACTAGTGTCATTTTGTTTGATAGATATGTTTATAAATAAGACAATTGAAGCTAGCTGTAATGATGCAGATGACTCAGAGCTCTAGGAATAAAATACCAAAAATAGTTCTATTTTGAATATTTTTATAGGTTACAAATCCTACATTTGAACTTTCACACTTTTTTACTTGTATTCTTGACTTGTTTGATGCTCACTTGATTAGTTTTGAACTAAGCCAAGCTTCGAAAATATCGATGAAATGATTCAGTTTCAACTAAAAAACAAACAAACGAATCTAAATTCATAGACAAACTCCTTCATTAGAAAAATATCTTGTTAATCTATGAAAATGCTTTTTGCTATTAGCGGCATTATTTCGGTGGATATTATTACAGAATAGCAAACAAGGAAGATAACGTTAATGTTACATCACAAATTGATAAGCGGCTTCACTCTGAATACGAAAGAATTGGGTGGTGGCTACAAAATTTAGTTACTTCAGGGAAAATAGACATGTTAAATGCAATAAGAAAAAGAAGAGGCAGGAAAATTTTTTAAAATACCACAAAACAAGTAAAAGGAAACAAGAAAAGAAAAAAATATATATTGTCGTTCATCATTCTTCATGGCATGACCGAAGTATAGAATGATGAGTGTGGACTATGTTTAAAATATTTAAGTTAAAAAAAAAAAAACACACACACACACACACACACATATATATATATATATATATATATATATATATATATATATATATATATATATATATATATGAATTAAATTTCTGACCGACCACTACTCTCTGTAGTGCGAAAATGGGATCTTTTATTCCCCCAGGCAGCAAGTCTCATTTGGAAAAAAAATATGGCCGGTGTGTGCACGGTGTAGGCTTTAGGGACAATATATATCGTTTCCAGCACTTATAGAACTATCTTAATCATTTCATCTCAAGCAAGGCAATAAACCTACTAAGATGCAATGGGTTACTGATAGTGATGGAATATGAGGAAAAAAAACACTATTAAAGAGATAAAGAAAAATAAAAGAACACGAATTGAGAATACAGAAAAAAATGATTGACATTGCTTTTAAATCTTTGAAGATCAAACTTAACTGGGAAGTAAGATGCCGGAAGAATTCCACAAGCGTGAATTACAAGAGATTAAACAACTAGTATAGAACTTATGGTTAATTCTAGCCATTCAACTGCAAAATGATGAAACTTAGCTACAAATCTAGTACTGCACCTAATTTCATAAAGTCTATGTACCATAGAGGAATGTTTATAAGAAGAATTACTATGAAAATATTTATAGAAAAGGCACATTCTAAATGTGTTTTACTAAGAGAAATATATCTACATGTATATAGAAGATATACTTCGGATCACTTAATGTATGTTCGGTGGATGCATTGAAAACAGGCTTATAAATATAAATATATATTTTAAAGCAAGGTGGGATGCCACTAGCATGCAAGGGGTTACAGAGGATGGGAGAGAGAGAGAGTAAAAAGGCGTGATGGAGGAAAGGATGAAGAAAAGGACAGGGAATAGATCAAGGCATCTGAAGATGTCGATTGACATTACATTTGACTAGTTGGAGATTATAGTTATCAGGGAAACAAGTAATAGGAAGGGAGTTCCACAGATGGGAGGTGCGAGACATGAAGCTATTGGAGTAGAAGAGACGGTTATATTTAACCGTTTCGACAGTGAAAGGGTGGGATCGACAGGTCAGACTAGTAGCACGTTGAAATTCATGCAGTATGGGAACTAGGGAAAATAGCTCAACAAAGCAGTTACCGTGTATATGTTTATGAAAATCTTATCAAAACTGAGAGAAGGGCAATTAACTGAATACACATGTGTTAAACATGTGGCGTTATGTTTTGCTCAAAAATGGATTGAATTCTCACTATAACTGATTCGTTTCGTGGTCAAACAACTAAATAAAAAAAGCAAACCTTGATTTCAGTACACAAAAAAACGATTAAATTTTGTTCGTTAATCGAAGTTTGGTGTTCAAGAATCTATACTGAACACATCAGTCTGTTAGATTAACATTGATTTGTCTGTTTAACGATATATCAAATACTTATGGGTTATTTAATGCCGGAATTTAATTTTCTTGGGAGCTTTGAAGTAATAGAAATATGTCATTCTGCTTTCACAATTGAATACATGGTAGATGATACTCAGCTTTTGTACATATACAGGTTTGTGTAGACATTATGAAGCTATTATATGGATTAATGTTTTTTTTCATGTTAGTTGGTTGATTTATTTTTTAGCGACATATCAACCTCTATGGGTTATTTAATGCCGAAATCTACATATTTTGTATGCCTTCAACCACAGATCAAATGTATTGTTGGTCACCTTACTCTAAATATTTATTGTTCGTAATTTTTTAATATAAAAATGCATTTCTGGTATTTTTACTATAAAAATGTATTCTTATACTTTCATAGTGTTTTGTATTTATTTGAGGGTTTACTGTTTTGCCCATGCTAACAAATGCTACCACCCCGGGTCAGGGTGGACCTGCGAACTAGATCAACCAAGATGTAGTTTATCGTCATACCCTGGACTGTGTTAGCTTAAAACAAGTATGGGGCGCACTTGGGTGCTTATCACAACGGCCAAGATAACAGAGTAATTGTTGAATGATCTTAAGTCGTGTGATGGGTCCCACATGTCAAAAGAAAAATAATTTTTAGTACTACCTGTTAATTGCTGTTGTTCCCAGGTCGACCCTGACCCAGGGGGTAGTACATGTTAGGGTCCCAGCTATGGACAAATAGTTAATCCCCGTGTTGGAGTCAAAACACTATGCTGTTGTTCCCAGGTCGACCCTGACCCAGGGGATAGTACATGTTAGGGTCCCAGCTATGGACAAATAGTTAACCCCCGAGTTGGAGTCAAAACACCATGAAGATATAAAAAATATATTTTCATAGTAAAAAAATACCAGCAATACACTTTTGTAAAGGGTATTACTAATGCTGCTAAGAAAATACATTTTCGGCATTAAATGACCCATGAGGAATTGATATGCCGCTAAACAAAGAAAAAAAGAAAAATACTTTGTCACATTTGACTTTCTGGAATAACAAATTAACATAGAAAAATAAAGTTTTTTAAAACAATATAATGATTTTCAGAGCGTAGCTTAGATGTGGCACAAGGCCGAAAGTACGGAGCACCCAGTGAGGATCGGCCTCACTACTCAGTCGTAATTGTTCTAGCGAGACAAGCTCGCTAACCATTTCACTATCGCGACATGCCCAACAATATATCTTACTATCTGTTTCCAGTTACATATATCCCCCCATAAGTAATGTCTGAATTTAATGTCAAAAAAAAAAATAAAATAAAATAATTTCATATTTAATTACAATTTTCTCATTAGCATATGTTCAATCAGTACCAACGATACGCAGACTTCATAATACGGGTCTTGCGAAAGTTGTCTCGTTTGAAACATGAAAAAAAAAAGGCGGAGTAATTTCCATCTCTTCTTGTTTATTCTATTTCTTGTTTGGATACGTAGTCCGTCAAGATAATTTTCTAACCACCGAAACAGATGGTGAGATTTAGTGATAAGGAGGAAGTGAGTGGTTGTTGTTTTTTTTCATACTTTTCAGATGTGATCTCTATATTTTTATTGGGACTGAGAATAATCCTAATGCAACACCACACATTTGAAATTACTCAAATTTGGCCTCTTTCCCTTCAACGCATTGGTTTAAACAATAGATGTCTGATAGAATCGTAACATTGACTGCTGTGAACTAAAAATGGATGACGCCAAGGCAGTCTCACTCATACCAAAAACTTAGCCTGTTCATTTTCACTGTGTCATTGTCTGTGTCTCTGTATTTTTTATAAAATAACAATTTTTTATCACCAGTCAGTAATTTGTCCAAAAATGGATAGACATGTTCACAAACGAACAAAGAAATACAGGTCTTCTGTTGCCTTTCGGTCATAGTGAACTAACTTTCTAAGTTTAAACACATTTTTCAAGTAGTTGCAAATGACGGTTTTTTAAACAATTCCTAGACGATAAACTGTATTATGTCTATTACTTTCAGAAAAAAGTAGATCGGCATTAAACTCAACAGGACGAACTGTTCATGGCGTATTACTTTGCTAAACCTTTCAAAATACCTTCGGTAATTTGTTTCTAAAATATCTATTCCATAAATACCATGAACGTTTCGGTTTGCTTCCGTATTCTTACAAGTTTTCCAGACTTATAGACCATTGTAAAGTCTTATATGCTCCGAAGACATGTTCCTCTTTAAAATGCTCAGGTTAGTAACTACGTTAGTTGCTTCGTACTGCAATGATATAAATTACTCGTTTCAAGCTGTACGAATGAATATTGACGTGTATTGTTATGATTCAGTCATTTTAGATGTGCGAAAATATCATTCATTCTTTGTCAGATTTCGGGAATTACTTATGGGATGACCTGATAATTGTATTTCTTAATATAATTCATCATGAGCGAGACGCGTTTTTGGTAGATATATTTGTTTGACTGAACCCTCTTGCAACACACCGCCATATTCATTGAGTTATTTGGGAGGAACAAACACACGATCACACATTTTCAAAATTTACTCTAATCATTTTACGAATGAGATTTCTTTTATATATAAACCCTATTTTTGTAATGAAGTAAACAATATTTTTTCTTTATTACATAACGGAGTACACAATGAGTCTATAGGGTGTCTCCGCAAAATTGACATAATTTAAAATGTAAATATCTGAGTAACTATATATCCCAGGCAAACGGAATTAAATAGGCTTCATGTTGAACAATAAAAGATTTCTTTATCAGAATTCGAATAAGATATTCAAAGTGATGTAGATTTTACAACTGCTTCCACAAAACTTTACAAATGTTCAGTAGGCTCACCAACCTGTGATACGATACACGTCAAGTCGGTGGGCCAGCTCCTACTAAACACGTTCTAGCATGTATTGCGTAACATTCTCCAGGGTGTCAGTGAGTCTCTGCTTACGTTCCTCTAGACTTGTAGGAAGAGGGGGATACAGACCTGTCCTTTCATCACATAGCCTCATATAAAAAAAAAATCACAAGGTGTCAAATCTGGTGAACATAGTGGCCATTTCAACAGCACCATGTCATTAGCGCTGACACCCGATTCATCTTCCGGGTAGATTCTCATTGAGATAACTCTGCACAGTCAACTTAGTTTTTACACATTTTGTTAAAATTTGAGATCATTTGAGCGAGAATTAGCTGTGTTAATAGACTACAAAATGATGTCGTTTTTGTGGGAATACCTTGTATATTAAATACAGTGGTTCTATAACGAATAAGTAATTTGCTTGCAAAGTTCTGCTATGACTGTTAGGTCTTACGTGCGTTTTAAACAGAATTCTTTTTTCTCATGGTAAATTAAAATATAAAAATACTGATTTTTTTATTCTTCAAAATGGACGGAGTGCCTCATAAGATTTTTTTTTTTTTTTTTTTTGGTAGCTTGTAGCTTCTCATATTTTTTTTAAGAAACCCAACGGTAATGACAGTGCGTGTACATGATCTGCTTTGGATTTCTTGACCTCAATCCCGGTGTGAATATTGCCACAATCGTAACGGAATATGGCGTCTTCAACTTGTCTAAACGACAACTGAATTCCTGATAGCATTAAGCGTGGTTGTTTGGTGAAGTTTTGAGGGCATTTAATAACAACAACTGTTCGGAAACAATCTTCGCTCGTTTAAAACTAGGTTCGAATTCGTGACGGCGTCTGCTCCACCATCTCTCTCACCCGGCCTTCCTCCTTAGTGCTATTCTCCTGTGAAGAACATTGTCACTGCGTAAGAATTGTAGGTTTTACTGTAGGTGGTTTATATAGTAAGTAGGTTTTATAGTGAAGAATTACCAGCCCCACGCTCAAAAGGTTTTGAATTTAGAATTATTCTAGACTTTTGGGGAACTATAGAACCCAGTCTAATCTGCTATTTAATCCATATCTGGAGGAGAAAAGAGATTGCTTTATTATAAGGCAGTTCATTACTTTCGCTTAAGTAATTAAAGTACAATTATTAATAGCTAAAATTTTCCTGTTTTGAATCTTTCTTTTTCTCACACTTTTCCGTCTTTCCATGCGATCAAAACAGAATAGTTAATTAAATATAAGCGATTTGTCACGTGTTTCTTTCTTTCTTTGCTTTCTTTCTTATCTCCCCTGTCTTTCCTCCCTTTCTTTTCTTTTCTGTCTTTCTTTTCTTTTCTGTCTGACCTTTCTTCCCTTTCCTTTTATCGCCTTTCCTCTTCTTTCTCTCTCACTGAAACCAAGTAGTGTCTCTGCTATGTTTTTTTGCTTCTTTCCACAGAATCAAAAACGGAATAGTTCATTATTTGTAAAGGTAATGGCAGGGCGTAATATACGTGCATACAAATGAACTAAGAGAGAAACCAGAAGAATTATAAGTTCTTTTTATCTTATACACTTGGTTTAGTCTAAATTTAGTTTGAGCAATTCGCCCGTTAGATTTCCGACCAGGGTTCGAATTTCACCATAGTCGATTTGTCAAGGTGCCTTTTTGACAATATCGGTTTGGGGAGGTGATCTTAGTGTGTGATACCATTGGGAAGTGTCTGAAAACTATAAGCAAGCTATGTGAGTGAAAATGGATTGGAACGCTTCCGAAGCCGCCTATGGATGTGCTATTACGAAGTCACAATTCATTGAGACTGAGTGTTTAAGCGTACCGGCCTTGTTCAAACTGTTGATCACGGCAAGTGATGCGTGCGCTCTCCCCCCCCCCTCACCCCCCCACACACAAAAAAAATGTAACTAAGGTCCGCGCAGCATAGCTGCAGTGTAGACTAATGGTTTATATCTGAACATTTGCAAACTGATTCTCTCGTTCTATACAGCAAAGGGGATTTTAAACATAATCAATGTGCGTGTGTATGTGTATATGTGCGCGTGTGTATGCGCGTGTGTGTATGTGTGTGAGACCGAAACAAAAGTGAAGCTAATGAGAAAGTTTAAAATTTATAAACTAATATATATATATGTGTGTGTATGTGTGTGTATGTGTATGTGTATGTGTGTGTGTGTGTGTGTGCCTTCTTGCCTATATATGTATGCATGCTCTAGTTTTGGTGGATTAACTTATGACTATAAACGGATCTAATATATATATAGGTATAAATGTGGATATGAACCAAATCATTAGATATTAACAACTGCATATTTGTGCGTTAGCCTGCATATACAGGTAAACGAATAAATATTTACTTGATTAGTTTTGTTTACACCTTATATTAAATTAAGTAAATATTTATTTGTTTACCTGTGTGTGTGTGTGTGTGTGTGTGTGTGTGTGTGTGTGTGTGTGTGTGTGTGTGTGTGTGTGTGTGTGTGTGTAGAACAAAAAGTGACAGTCGGACAGAAACTCTGCTTGGACATTGGACGTGGTGGAGTAATTTAATGTGCTTTATGGTCCCCACTTCTCCTCAGTTATCCCAACGCATTTCCCTTACATATAGTTTTGTCTTTCTTTCATCCTAGCCTGAGAGAGCAGATGCACTCAGCGAAAACCGTCGTTTATAAATTTTCCACTTTGTCTCATCTTCATGTATGCAATAAAAAAATGTAGTTTTGACGAGTGACTTTTACTACATAAATAGCTTTCCGAGTTAGGCCAAGAAGTGATGCATTCGCAGACAGTAATGGTTGGACAAATATATATAAACAGAAACAAGCATCTTTGAAAATATTCCCCTTCTTTTTTCGGTTTATATATATATATATATATATATATATATATATATATATAGTTGCTTTCTTTTTACGACGTTTCAGTTACTGGACATTCTGGCTTTACACGGATCTTTTTTATTTCTTAAGTTGAACCTTTTTTTATGCTGGTAGTGGTAAGTCTACGCGATCCTTGTCAAAACACGTTATATTCGATATCCATGCTAAAAAGTCGTTACGAAAAAATCGCAAAAAACAAGAGAACTAGTTAGAACAAAGAATTATAGTGAATAAAAAAATGCCTGATACATTCAATCAAAGGAAAAAAAATTTTTGATTGGAATAAGCTTGACAGATAATGGATGGTCAGCATTTCAAATCATCATTAACCCAGTTCCAGTGGCTGTTGACATCATATTACTTGACGTAAATTTAACACGCCACCATATCTTTGCTCACTTCCACTTTATTTTTATGTGTGTATATGTTTGTGTGTGATATCTAACATTTGTAGTGATTATATTTTACATGTCGATCGATATATGTCTTTACTGATCCCTCAGTAAAGACATAGATCAGCTAAACTATAATACATACCGTCATCAAGCATTTCTCACTCCCCATTGTCTATTCTAATATATAAATATAGTCGGGATCATCGAGACAATGGGAACGCTCTTGTTCCTAGTTGCATAGTATGTGCTTCGCCAGGACAACATATAATTCTGAATTCAGCTTTCCTTCTCCTGCTCTGGTTGCTATCCAAGGCTATAGAACCCAGTCAGTCCCACTGTTTACCCATGATGGGAGAATAGATAGATTCATACCCCTTCCAAAGTATAATAGCGCGTAAGTGAATGTAATGAATACAACTGGAATTCGAACTCGGCTTTCCGATTCCACAGTCCGAGCCGCAATCCATTACTCTAGAGTGTCTCCTATTAAGTCAGATTAGACAAAAAATGGAGTATTTCTACCATATGTAGGCTCGAGTTGCTCGATCCACTTTTTCCAACCTCTATCAAATTCACAAACGTTTGCAAGGTCTTGTAGGCGATTAATTATTTTCCACTCTGTCCAGCATTTAGTGCCATAACGAGGATGCAATCTCCTCGTTAGAAGAAGAGACAGAAATGTCGTTACTGTGGACCGAGTAGGTGAACAATGACGAAATTTTAGAGAAAATGAAAAAACAAAGGAAACTTATACATCAGAAAGATGTAATTGGATTTTCTAGTACACATAATTTGGAAAGACGGCTTGGGAAATTTGATACCCACAGGACAGACTGGAGGCAAGAGAGACAGAAGAAAACAATGTGTAACCTACCGAGCGAGCTTCAGTAAATGGATACATAGGAAAGATCCCCCTTCTTAGAAATGTGTTGCAAGCCTGCCATTACTTTATCACTATTTTCATGGCAAATGTTCAGATGATTACAATTGTTTCATTTCACCAATTCAGATATTTAAGCCAAGAACATACTATGCCACTTCCACGGAGTCGAACCCCCCTCATTTCCTTCGTCTTCCAAATGTAAGAAGAAACTTTCACTCTGGCTTTCAAATTCACCTCGCCTCAAGAACTGTTTGTATACCAGACATCCACATGAACTTTTCTCTGAACTCTTCAACTTTGACCTCTTCAAGTCACGTACCAAATTTTCTCCTCATCCACATAATCATCATTTCCTACAACCTTCTCTTCCATTCATGTCACACAGCTCATTTAGCATTGATTTTGACTTACCTTCTACATTAAGTGGCTCTCGAGCCTTGTATTGGGTGAAATTTAGTATAAAATGGTCACTGAGACATTAAAACACTCATTAATACGTACAAATATATATGTCTTATTTGATTACACATCCATAGAATATCCATTTTTAATGACATAAAGCAAATGATTTTTATTATTCCCACAATTCTTTCCAACCTTGTTTATCGATTTTCCTATCTATTGATCTTTATATGTGTATGCATCTATCATGGACAGGCCTACAGGACAAGTAAGGACAGTAAATCTTACCCAGAATAAAATTATAAAATTTATTAAATATAAAAATTAGTAAATCGTTATTTTTTTATTAAAGAAAAGCGAAATTCTGCATTTACTGCAGGTTTTTCGTATTCGACGTAGTCTTAAATATAAAAATAAATATAATTTTGTTCATTTTTCTTATATAAAAACAAGAGTGAAAATTTTGCAAAATTTATCTCCCGACCTTTAATCAGACGATTACCTAAGTTTCTTTTCCAAATGTTTTTAAATATTTTCTTGTAAGACTTGTTGAGAATTTTATTTATAAAAGCCGAGCAATATCTACACTGAGAAATAACTCACGCCACGTACGTGAATGTGTATAAGTGCATGAAATATCTATACAGGTACACGCTATATTGCTAAATATAAACGAATTAGCAACAACAATAAACCCAAAGCGCAAATATGCCCAGTGACATACATCGGTGAAACATCCAGAAATATCAAAATATTTTATAGGAGCATCGCAGAAGAACACAATGCGGCATACGAACTATAGAGGAAAAAGATCTACTTGAAGAACTGAATTTTAAATCCAGTAAACGCGTGCGGCTTCAGTACGAAAATATAACTCTCTAGCCTTATGTTATACCAGAATATTACCTATTCTACTGTAATAGACTCTCCCACATATAATAAGTAGTAGTAGCAGTGGCCAGTTGGACTCAGTGGAGTTGAGTGAGTCTGTCGGACATTGAAGTATCAACCATCACAACTAGATTGCTGCGTCATTAATTATTATTGCAAGTTCCTAACGTTTTGTGAGTCGGACCCTTTTTAGGACCGACTTATTGAAATACAAGCCTCCACTGTAAAAACTACTCTACAACACCTTAGCATCTGACGATTATCTTTATTACCTCTTTCCCATATTTCAACAAGCTCTCATACGTTGGTTTGTCTCTCATTCCAGACTGAGGATGCCTAATTTCTGTGATGTCAACGACCACTCGTTGCCACTTTTGTAATGCCAACAAATACTCGTCGTCACTTTCATAATGCTCGTTGTAGTAAAGACTTTGTTTTCGCAGATACAACTATAGTACTATAATACTGATGTCAGACGCCTTCGAATAATACTCGAACTAATAGTGCTTGCTCGATAATACTCGCTCGAAGAATAATCCGTATAGTGATCAGTATAGAATAATAGTATAGAGAATAGCGAACCATATAGTAATAGAGAATAGAATAGAAGTGCAGATCCGTATAATAATAGAGGATAGACTAGAAATAACGATCATTTAGACGTCACGGTACTTTCTAGTTATGCGTTTCCTCTATGGTCCCGTGGTCTACTTGATTCAAACCGCGTAGTTAGAAGCTTTTCCATTTGTCTAATTATCTCCACTATATTGTTTCTATGTAGATGAGTGTTCAAGATCTATTATTTAGTACGCACCTACTTGCAGTCGATTATATTTGATTTCTGAGTCAGAAGAGTTCCGGGTGAGTAAAACTTCAGTCTGGACAGAAGAGTATCCGATTTGGAACCTATAATCTTCTGTACCGACCGTCTTAACTCTATTTATTATATGTCATTTTATTTACTTATGGTACTGATCAAAAATCAATTACAAGACGACTAAAATTGCAAACCATCATTGAAGAGTTAACTTGTTTTATGGATGGACTATGCGTCGCGGATCAAAAGATAGCTACAGTAAAATTTGCCAGGTGCGTTCTTAAATTTCTTTAATAAAAATAAAAAGAAAGTAACCAAAATATTTCCCTCAGTCGAGTGTGAATCGTGTTTAATATTTTGAGACCAATATCTTGTTTATTTTATTGATATTTAGCAATAATCTGTTTAGAATGGCCAATATAATCAAGGGTTAAATTAAATGTGACCTCCTTTTGCGTTCAATAATGTAACGCTCTCTCTTATGTATCCAAGTGTAACGCCTACGCATCACTTCAACGAACGTTCTTTCAAATGACTCGCTACAAAGAAAAAAAAATACTCAGTCCGGTCGGCCATTTTGGTTTTATGTCTTAAGTTCAGCCCATTACATTTCAGAGGCGTCCAGACTAGAAATTCGTAGTGCATGACGATTCCGAAGAAAATCCAATTTATTCGCTAAATTAAAACCAAAGAATTTCTTTGCAAAAATCATTATATAAAAATAAAGTACATTTTGAATAAACTTCTAATTTTACCAATTTGAAAAGCACAAATGCAATCAGTGCAATATGTCGGTAAACTTGCAAATAAATATTCAGGTTCATGACATTTAACTCAGATATTAATAAATATCAATTAACCTGATGAGTCTAAACTGGTGTACATTATAAATAAAGCCGTGTACCGTATATTAAGTAGTGTACTACATAAATAAAAGCGTTAATACGCAAAGTTATTTCTAAAATTATGATACCAATATATCTCTCTTTGTTGGTATTATTATTATTTAAAGCCACATCCCAAGAAAGTGGCAGTGGTATTTTTCTTTACTACTGTTTGCCAATTACAAGGCTTAAGAGCCACTCAGGGTTACTAAATGAAGTATGGAATATGAACGGAAAAATTGCGGTTGATATTAAACTAGTTCAGTATCTGTCACTTTGTAAGAGGATTAAATGTAAAATCTAAATTGTTTGTCCATTTAAAGTACTACATTTATTTTAAAAAAACAACTAGTGTACCTAGTGTCATCAAAAATTGTTCGAAAGTTTTAATAGTGAGGTGCAATGAAACAAAAGTCTTGAAATAATGTATTGAAATTCGGTAAAGCAGAAATCTAGCTATGTTAAATTCCAGTGTAGACTGGATTTTATCACCTTGGGTGACAACCCTCCCCCACCTCTAAGAGAAGGATAACTCAGAATTTGAACCGTTGAGAAAACATACCGCAAACCACTCCACGATATTCCCAAGAACAGTGATGAGAATTCACAGATAATAAAGAAAAAGAAGCTGTAGAGGTCCATGATCGCCTACGTTGTGAGGTGCGTGCTACTTTTATTATTTATGATCATAATCTATAAAGAGACAATTTATGTTTTTTGAAGTCTTTTATATTATTATTGTTACTACAAAAATACATACCGAAAAAACTATTATTAACAAAGCCCAATATACATATCATTACATCTACTCTAAAATGAAAGCTAATCTTTCAAGCCATGGATCAGGTGCTTGATCGTCACCAGAAACCCGAATAATTATAGCTTTACTAAACTTTGTAAATATTCTATTATTATTATTATTATTATTATTATTAATGGTTTTGAAAAGTATATATGCGCTTGCTTACAACGTATTTTTAAGAAGATGTATTGATTTGGTTCTCTTTACCGCGCCAGAAAGTTTTTCTTGCAAGTGTCCATCCTTCGAATCAATAAATCAACCATTCGCCCTTGCATGGAATACTGCTGTCATATATGGTCTGGTGCCCCAGCTGTTCGTCTTAGGGTCCTCGACAAAATCCAGATACGGATATGCAATGTGACTGTCCCTGATCTGGCATCTCGCCTACAGTCGCTCTCTCACAGACGTGTCGTCGCCTCCCTCTGTCTTTTCTACAAATACTTTCACAATAACTGCTCCGACGAGCTACTTTCGCCAGTTCCCATACTGCATGAATTTCAACGTGCTACTAGTCTGACCTGTCGATCCCACCCTTTCACTGTCGAAACGGTTAAATATAACCGTCTCTTCTACTCCAATAGCTTCATGTCTCTCACCTCCCATCTCTGGAACTCCCTTCCTATTACTTGTTTCCCTGATAACTATAATCTCCAACTAGTCAAATGTAATGTCAATCGACATCTCCAGATGCCTTGATCAATTCCTTGTCTTTTTCTTCATCCTTTCCTCCATCACGCCTCTTTACTATTGCTCACACTCTCTGTAACCCCTTGCATGCTAGTGGCATCCCACCTTGCTTGGGGTGAAATGCTTAATATATATATATATATATATATATATGTGTGTGTGAGTGTATATATATATATATATATATATATATATATATATATATATATATATTCATGAATCAAAATGACAAAAGGAAAACTAGTAATTGCTGACGCGTTTCGTGCAATGTGGACTTTATCAAAGCAAAATACGAAAATGAAATTAATTGAACAAAATAACTAATAAAAAACAGAATGTTCCTAGCAAATGGAATGTAGAGAAACGCTATTTCAATTAATTTCATTTTCGTATTTTTGCTTTGATAAAGTCCACATTGGACGAAACGCGTCAGCAATTACTGAATTTTCATATTGTCATTTGTATTCATGAATATTGTCTTATCTACTGGTTAAATCAGAGAAATTATCATATATATATATATATATATATATATATATATATATATATATATATTTATATATATATATATATATATCAATTGGCCAAAAAAAGTTAATGCAGTTTTTTATGTGCTTTTTTTTTTATCAGCTTAAAAAACAATACTTCGGATAGCAACGGGCAACCTACGTACTTCATACATTACTATCAAATAACCTTCAAAAATGAGAAATATAGACGTACATTAGTGTTATTAATATTTCAGTCTCAAAGATTGAGAGCTTGTAAGAATTTAGACTTGGAACAAAAGCTTCCCACAGAATATCAGATGAAGGTGAAATCAGTGACCGTTTTGCTCAAAGTCATTCAGGTGATTTTTAGCTGAAACTGAGTCACTCAGACATCTAGTAAAGTTTAGATTTATGGTGATGATGTGAGGACTTGTCTTGAACTTAATCCGATTTAAAGGTATCAGATATTTGTGTTAATATCCCACACAAGCCATAAAACTCTTCGTTTGTATTAATATTTCCCTGAACTGGATGAGAACAGTCATCTTATCTAAAAGTTTCTCTGTTAATTTCTTTTCTTCCATGTCAAAAGATCGGCACGGAAACTTCCGGTTATATAATAATTGTGTCGCTGGCTGAGTTCCGTCGGTTTTTATGTATTTATCTTCAGAATTAAACATCAACCGCAAGAAGATAGAATTGCATGGGTGTTAGCAAAAGGATGCGCCCAAAGTGCGAATTGCAAATCGGAGGTACCAAAATCAAACAATTAAAGAAATTTAAATATCTGGGAAGTGGTTTAACAGAGAACAGAAAAGAGCGATACTGAAATCCGAAGGCGTATTGGGATAGCCAAGAAGCATTCCAAAAGCTAAGTAGAGTATTAAGAAATAGGAAAATGTCGTTAGAAACTAGTAAATGAGTACTAAACTGCTATGTGATATCTGTCTTCCCGTTTGGCAGTGACTGTTGGACGATCTCCTCAAAGATGAAGAGGAGACTTGAAACAACAGAAATGTGGTTCTAATGCTGAAGATACCGTAGACCGAATATTTGAACAACAACGAATTTAAAAAGGAAAATGGAATCAAAAATGAAACTATGACATCTGGAAGAGACAGATGATGTTTATAAAGCATATAATGAGGAAGGAGGGTTTGGAAACTTTTATACTCACGGGATAGGGCAAGAGTGACATAGGAAATTAACGCATAACATACTTAGTGAGTTTGAGCAAATGGACGGCGAAACTGTGCTTACGAGAAATAACAAAGACAAAGTTTATTAAGAGCTACAACGGACAGGAAGTTGTGGAGAGTCATAATCGCCTACGTACTAAAGGGACAGGGCATATAAAGAAGAATCATCAAGAGACATTAAAGCAATCCAAGTTAATACAAATAATAAGATTATCCAAATTTTGATCATTCAATTTTCTATCCGGGTCTTTAGTTTTTTATTATATTAAACTTTCACGATAAATGTTTCTTCTTTTATATACCCCGTCTCTTCAGAGTGTAGACGATCGCGGCTCTCTACAACTTCCTTTGTAGCTCTTAGTAATGTATGTTTTGCTATTTACACGAGCTCATTAGATAGCTTTCTCGCTGTTTCCCTCTGACCCTATTGCCTTCAAAATACCCTATGCGTGTCATACTTTCCAAGCCTTCATTCTTTATTATGTCCAAGAAATTTAAACTCGTTTTCTGACCCTAGCTATAGGTGTCTTTTTTGCTTCCATTTTCCTAAAAACTTCTTCCTTGCTTAAATATATCGTCTATAGTATACTCAGCATCCTTCTGTAGAACCACATCGCTATCTTCTTTTCATCTGCGTCCCGCATTCACTAACATATAGGAGGATTGATATTACATTGCAGTGCAGCACTCTTTTCTTAGGGCTGATATACTGGTAATAAGAAGAAAAAAACAAACTCTTTTCTTGGTTTTTACCGATATTTTCCTGTCTCTAAAGAGTTTGTTTCTTGAAAGCCATTTTCCCTGTCTTCAGATTCCTGTGTCACATTTTTCATCATCTATTAGAACACTTCCCAGCTATATTTCTACACATTCTTTATATTGGTAATCGTTGTTGTGCCGCTTTGCCATTGTTGCTTCTAGCGGCTGTGTGTGTACCTTCTTAAAAAACTGAACTCTTCTGTTTCTGAGCCACATTTTATTTACACTTCCTTTCCCTAATCATCGTTGATTGTACTTGCATGCGTTACACTTTTAGTAACTCGATTGCTGCAGGCCTGAACGTTACTTCCCCCTCGTATTTCTTCGTTGACGCATATCGTATACGATCGTGAAGACGAGTAAAGTTCCCAACAGAAAACAGTAACTACTACAGGGAAAATTCAGATATTTTATTCACGTCGTCCTGATAGGTGTAATGGCGGCTTGAAAATTCAGTTGATCAAGAAACTGTTCAACCTGTCTTAGAGTGAAAGCAGAAAAATGATATAATGTAAATAAGTGTCTCATATATAATATATATAAATCATATATATATATATATATATATATATATATATATATATAAACAAATCATAAAATATCATAAAAATAAATAAATAATAAATAAATAAATAAAATAAATTAATAAAATAAATCATAAAATATATATAAATCATATACATATATATCATAAAATGATATAATGTAGTGTCTATATATATATATATATATATATATATATATATATATATATATATATATATATATATATATATATGTATATATCATAAAATAAATAAATAAATAAAAATAAAATAAATTAAAGAAATCATAAAATATAAAATGTATAAATCATATATATATATACACACACACACACACATATTAAGAATTGGACAAAGTCCGACAATTTATTAAAGGCATTTTTTATGTTTAACATTCTTTTTATAGATACAAGTATTTGAGTAAATGCTCTGTTTATAATAAACAGTATTAAATAACATTTACCGGCCTGAATGTCCGAGAAATTTTCATAGAAAATATTCGTCCTTTGACAGGATTCGAACCTGCATCCTATACGAATATTTTCTATGAAAATTTCTCGGACATTCAGGCCGGTAAATGTTATTTAATACTGTTTATTATAAACATAGCATTTATTTAAATACTTGTATCTATAAAATAATTAAATATAAAATATAATATATATATATATATATATATATATATATATATATATATATATATATATATATATATATATATATATATATATATACATCATAAAAATGATATAATGTAAATAAGTGTTTCATTATAAAACTGCTTTTCTGCAGCTGGATGCTTCATTCTGAAAAGCAGTGTCCTTATCTGAATTGAATCTATCGTCATCGATAATATTATATATAGATATCACAAAGTTTTCTTAAGTTTTCAACGCATTGCTTCTTCTTGTTGTGGAGTTTAAGAAATTATTCGTATGCGTCGCGTTTGGAATCCGTTTACAGGTTAAAAATATTCATTTTTTTCCGAATAGATGTATTTGGCTCGTTGTCAGGAAATAAACCTTACAAAAATCCAGAGGAGAATCTGGAAATCCTCATGAAGAAGCGTGTTGAACATGTCCTCTTGGAAATGGCTAAATAATAGAATCATTCTAAAATGGAACTGACGCTTGATTTTGGCAAAGTCTTCGTTGAATTAAAAGACGAACCAGAAATGTTCAGAAATACGCTTTGCTCATTTAAGACTAGCGTGCTTTTCACGAAAGCTTCTGAAAGAAACGATTAAATAGATTGAGAAAAACGTTTTAGAGTGTGACATCTTTTTAATTATATTAAATGAACTAGACACAAATTTAATCAAACTCTTACAGGAAATGAAATTGCTCTAACATCTGAAATATAATGGCGTGATGGTGAAATTAAGATTCATTCGCTCGAAGCCAATGTTAATCATTGATCTGAGAAAATAGTACAAAGCTGATAGTTTAGACCTATCTGATTTAATTGAACGCATGACATCCATATTAGCGTCTAGATCTGATGAGGCTATTTAAGAGTATGACTCAAGTTTTCACGTTAATATTTTGGTTTTGTATCATATTATGCTGTTGTGCAAAAGTGTCTGTAGCACAACCAATCCTGTTTTTAATTTCTCTATCGCCTATACTAAATATATGATTACTCAAACAGTTTCCCCAAACAAGGAACCCATATGTTTTCAAGTTCAGTACTTTGTAAACAATGAAACCTTTGCTTTATATATATTATGAAGTTTTCAAATGCTCATCGAAATGTTTGCAAATGGAAAATATTTCGTTGCCAAAAAACATTTGCATTTTTGCTAGAGAAAAAAATGAGCAGACTAGATAATTTTGAAATTCAGTTTTAGAAAAATTATATTTGGAAGGAGGCACGGTGGAGTAATGGATAGCGGCTCGGATTGAGGAATCGGAGAGCCGAGTTCGAATTCCAGTCAAATCCTTAAGTGCTAATACCCTTGGAAAAGGTATGAATCTTCTTCTAAAGCTATGGCTATATAGCAAGACCGGGTTCTATAGCCTTCGATGGTAACTGGTCTACCACAGAAAGAAATGGCAATCTATTGCGGGAAAAAATCTGCCTCGTCAGTCATGTATCAAAAGATACATGATCGCCTAAGCGTGTATCACGCATGGCACATAACTGAATTGGTATTTGAAAGTTATGAATTCATAAAGACTTTCAAATACAGGAACTTAACATAAAATGTCGTTCCAGAAATATATGAACCATTTAGCCGGACTTAATGAAACTTCGTCATCAAAAAGGAAATCCTTATATTAGATGAAAGCCTCTCGTCTCAGCATTATCTTAAACAGCTGGTAGATTCCATTGAAACAATTGTTTTGCCTCCAGCTTTACTCCGTTCCAACATTTCTTTGCATGATATCAAATTAAGAAACTTGGGAATAAACGAATAAAATTGGAATCAATTGGATTGAAGGGGTGAGCGTACTTTTAAAAAGTATAAAAAAATAAGTGAAATATTTTATGCGATTTTTTTTCTTTTGAAAGATTCTGTGATCCCGGTAATTGCGTGAAAATTGAAACTAATGAAACGATGAAGTTCATGTAGAAATTATAGATTTTTATCCTGCTTCTATGTAATAATCATATGAAAACAAGAACAGGAGAACAGCTAAGGATGGAATCGCTTTAAGAAATTGGCTTCGGTTTGAATCAAAATGCCAATCGGTTCAAACCTAAACATCAATATTTATTACATTGGCGATGATTTAGGGAAGTGATCAATAAAACATTCAAATATCATGGCTAGTATGTATATGTATGCACATGCGCGGGCACATACAAGTTGATGACTATATGCACGAGCATATACGAGATACATTCAAAAGGTTCGTGGGAAAAGCATGTAAAATTATGCAAATATTTGGATATTTGTTTGCTGCAAAGTAAACTTGAACCTCGGATTTCATACAGGTTATAAAACGTATTTCGAGTTAATGCATCGCTGTTT
Source organism: Acanthosepion pharaonis (assembly GCA_903632075.3). NCBI lineage: Eukaryota > Metazoa > Mollusca > Cephalopoda > Sepiida > Sepiidae > Acanthosepion > Acanthosepion pharaonis. The sequence goes on from CAHIKZ030000001.1 coordinate 3,472,913, forward strand.
ACGCCAATTTAAAAACAATCCTTTTTAGAGCAGCATGAATCGTGTCGAACTTGAACCAAGAACTAACATCAAATTTATGGCAAAACTTGTTTGGAAGACTGGGGATATTATTGGGAAGAGTTTATAGATATAAACCCACGAAAAAATGTCAGTAATTTACTAAGTGATAAGGAAAAGACAGATGACGAACGGATTAGCAGATCATCAACATCAGTTTGTGAGAAAACGAGATTTAATTGAAGTTAACAAGAGATAGTACCCTAGATATCTCAGTTGGTTACTCCACATAATTTTATCTAAAAAAAATCGAAATGTTTAGAAAATCTTCTGCTCCTTGATTTACCAAAATTCTTGTGGCCAGATCAGCAACAGGCAAGAGCAGAGTTTTCAATGCAAATTTTATGCAAATAGGTTTCTTATACGAATTATAACTGCAGATGAAACTTACCAGTAATATCCTTAAGACAAACCTCATTGAAAACAATGATTCCCCAAAGATAGAAAAGGATTCAGTAAAGGCAAATACAAGCTCGTCAGGAGGAAATGTTAAGACGACAGTTGTCTAGGATGCTGAAGACATTTATCTACTTGAATTTTTAGACAGAAAAAGTAAACATCTGCTTATTATGAATATGTTTTAAGAAAATTAGCTAAAATTTAAGTAAAATGTTCCTTGGGAACATTTATTGAAGAATCTTCTTCCATTACGACAATGCGAGAATTTTAATGGGAAATCATGAGAAACCCTTTCTTATTTTCTAACCTTTAAAATATTTTGAACAGTACCCATTCTGCGACTATTAATAGTCTAAAAAAAGGTTTCTTTGATATCGTTAAATTTTCCGGACATTTGGTTCCCCTGAGACTTTACCGGGCGTTTCCCTAAAGTCTTGACGCATAGGCAAAAATACATATATTCAACAACATTTTATTGAATTGGAATATTAACAAATAACATCTTCAATGTGATTTCCATCATTTGTAATGCAAAGGTTGATGCACTTTGCAAGATTCACGTGAAGTCGATGTAATAACTCCATCATCAATTTTAGAACATTGTCTTGTTATGGCGTTCAATCAAGTGTGTTGCATTCGCGATTTTTATTTAATACACTCTCTAGTGTAACATACATCAGAAAAAGAAATCCTTTCGACAAGAACTATTTTTAACCTATGGAGGTAAAAAAAATATAGTTGAGATTTCCTATGTGTCCAAAATTTAGGGACATCCTGTATAAATGGCTGATATTATCGCTTGTAGAAGTGCTCTGATGTTGATAGAGTTGTGGATAAATAAAATTTATACTTCAAAAAGTTTCTTTAATTCCATTTTTCCACAAATCTTTTGAAGGCTTCTCATAAATGAGATTGTTAAAACCAAGTACAGAGATTCATTTTACTGTCATATATGGTCTGGTGCACCCGCTGTACGTCTCGAGGTCCTTGACAAAATCCAGAGACGAATATGTAAGATGATAGGTCTTGATCTGGCATCTAGTCTACAATCGCTATCCCACGGACGTACCATGGCCTCCCTCTGTCTCTTCTACAAATATTTTCACGGTAACTGTTCCGACGATCTGCTTTCGTTAGTTCCCGTACTACATGAATTGAAATGAGCTACCAGGCCCACCCTTTCACTGTCAAAAAAGTTAAATGTAACCGTCTCTGCTTCTCAAACAGCTTCTTCTCCCACACTTCCCGTCTGTGGAACTCCTTTCCCCTTACTTGCTTCCCCGATGACTGTAATATTCAAATATTCAAATGTAATGTCAATTGACATCTGACACCCTAAGCTTGTTCCCCGTCCTTCTCTGTATCCTTTCTCAACCACGCCTCTTTACTCTTGTTCTCAATCCTCTGTAACCCCTTGCGTCCTAGTGGTACTCCCGCCTTGCTTGGGGTGAATTGCTTAAAAAAAAAAACAGTTGTTTTAATATTGTTACATTTGCGGTTTGTTTTATATTGAGCAACTCGTAAAGCTACAAATTGAAAACTAACCACTATTATTGCATGAAATCATAAGAAAGAAAAGTTTACTCTATTCATGTCCTCGACTTCGAAGTTATTATCACAACGCTGGAGAGTCGAACGTCTGAAGTTATCAGCGTATATGCTAGGCTATGACGGCTTCATCAGTAGACCTGGCATAGAAATAAAGATCACATGGGAGCCATTAATAAGAAAAGAAAAAGTATGACAGCAAGGCTTCAAGAGCAGAAGCAGCAATAAAAAGGCAAGCAGCGGCGAAGATAGTCAAGCGTGACAACTGGAGTAGCAAACAATAAGAACAAGGTGATATGCGGACAATGAAACGAGAATAATCTACACTTGCAAATTAAATAAAGACCCAGGCTAACCAGATTGACAGACCTGTAGAAGACATTAGTCCGAATTAAATAATATAAGTAATCATAATGACTTACCGTATTGTTTTAACAGAAATGTTGAATATTTACAAAATCTACCTTTACCATTTCGATCATATATATATATATATATATATATATATATATGATCGATAGTTTTAATATATATATATATATATATATATATATATATATATATATATATATATATATATATATATACATATAATAATAAATATATATATATATAAATATTTACAGGGTCGAAAAGGTAAAGATAGAATTTGTAAATATTCAACATTTATATATATATATATATATATATATATATATATATATATTTGTGTGTGTGTGTGTGTGTGTGTGTTATTATTACCAGTTTTACTAACTGCAGAAATACTTCTGTCTATATTTCTGAGATGAGGTATTGTAACAGTTTACATTGTTCTGACTGTCGTCTTCATCCTTATTGTCATATTCACGACGTTTCGGCAGTTGTACTAGAACAATCTACCCCAGCGGAAGAAATAAAGGGTTCGTTTCGAAATTCCAATGTATGTCACCTGAAGAAGGCCGGAGCGCACAACAGCCAAAACGTCGTGAATATGAAAATAAAAAAGAGAAAAACAGTCCAAAAAATCTATGCAGAAATATTGTTGAGACATTTCGCCCAACCCCAACCTAAAAAACTTTTGTAGTTAAGAACAAATTGGATCTAAAGAGCAGCGCTTAACTCATTAAAATATAATTTTACAAATTGTAAAAGATGGTAGCACCAAAAGTAACCTTTTGAATCCTGAAAGCAACATTAGTTAGTAACACTAACTTTCATACTAGTTAAATCAGTGCGACCATTCTTATATTTTACGGTTATTAAAATCATGGTCTATCCACAGTAACAATGAATAAGCAACATTTCTCTTTTTCACTTTTTGAAAGTTAGAATAATATTAAAAGAAAATTATATCATTAAATCAAGACAAAATTTATGCAGTTAGCAAGTTATTCTGAAAATTATTTTCATTTTAAATATTTATTTATCATTTACTGTTTAATTGTGTAATTAAATTAATTAATTTAAATTTTATTTATATTTATATTTTTCTTCGTTTATTTCGACAATTTATTGCCTATATTTTTTAGCCTGTAAAAAATACCGTAAATTGTGGCGTACAAGATTTTTAGCTCAAAATTCTGAGTTAGGCCTAATACTTACCGTATAATTCGAACCCCCAAAACATACGGTAGGCTACTAGTGACACGAAAATAATTTTTACACTTAAAAACTCGGTTCGCACGCCGTAATTTACGGTACTCATAAAATACCAGTCTGAAAGTCTTTGATTGAGAAAGAGTATTTGAAAACCTCTCAGAAAATTCTTTCTCTCACACATCTTTTTTAACGTGAGCGGGAGCTAAGATGTGTGAGAGAATATTTTATTTAAAATAACTTTATATATATAAAATAAATATAAATAACTTTATATATATATATATATATATATATATATATATATATATATATATATATATATATATATATAAAATAACTTTATTTGCAAATAAAGCAAATTTGATAAAAGTTTATAGAGTTCCATCTACTGCCAGCCTGATGAGGCATTTTTTCTCAGCACTCCTCCCCAATATTAAAACCTGAATGTTTAAAAAATCAAAATCTTTTATTTTATTATTTTTTGTTATTCCTAATGTTATTAGCAAATGCAGATTGCTTGACAAAAATGTCCTTGGATATAACATTACATCTTGCCAAAATTTTATTGATCGTAAAATAATTGTATATTATTCCTAATAATCCTGCTTCTATTCTCCAATTTATTTAAAATATGGCCAACTTGGTGTTGGAAATGTCTTTTTATCTTACGCATAAATGAAAGAGTTCCCATTCAAGAACGATAACTCAATTGGCTCACTAACAGTTGATATATAGGTGCTTGCCGATCTAGAACGACAAAGCACTGACTAATAATTATGTAGCCATGACTTGGCGGCAAACATAGCTCTTTATAAACAGTAGCAGCGACGGCAGTCAGCGCAGCTGCAGCAAATGACGTCGTCGTCGTCGTCGTCGTAATTGTCTTCTCTATTGCAGCTGTTGTGTTCAGCGTCCACAGTCAGGAAATGAATGCAAGAATACAGCCGAAGCCAATCCAAGTTGAAGTTGATGATAACCTTATTATCGTTTTATATTCGAGACTCTTTTCCTGCTGTTACTTTGCCTGCCTTTTTTTTCGGTCGTCTCTAATTTCTTCCTCTCTTTTTTTTATCACTTTCCTTACTTTATACTTTTTCTCTCTCTCTCTCTCTCTCCCACCCACTCTCTCTTTCTCTCTCTCTCTCTTTTCCTAATAGTTCCTTATCTTTATTTGTAGTACTTCTCTTCCTTCCTTTCCTAGATATCTCGCAATTTCAATCCAAATTTAATTTTTTGTCTATAGTTACTCTTTCAATTTTGCTTATTTCAATATATTTTTTGCTCACTCAATGCACAGGTCTTTTTTTTTTGTTTGTTTCGTTGGTTATATTATATTTTATTTTTGAACTACTATACACAAAGACATACATACATAAATTATACATACATACATATATATATATATATATATATATATATATATATATATATATATATATGATCCTTGAACTCAAAATATATTCTAAATTCATAATTTTGTTGCATAATGTTAGACTGTGAGAGCAGATACTAATAGAATTCATTGAATAAGGCATGATGTCTAACTATCTACTAAGAAACTGAAGAAAGATGGTATTTTTAGTTCGACTAACTATACGAAATATTTAATATATATATGTGTGTGTGTGTGTGTGTGTGTGTTATGTGTGTGTGTGTTATGTCTTATTGAAATTGGTTGCTTGTGTCAGAATACGTGTATGCGTATAGATACATCAACACGTATTCACATAAAAAAAAACAATTCTCGTTCCATAATTTCTATGTCAGAGACGTGTAGAAAATGAATAATATAAGTCCATACCCATATACATAGGTGTGTGCTTCTAAAATACAGAAAAAGAATATGTCATTAATTACCGTCTAAGAATTAAATGAAGAATATAAAGCATTGTCGGAAAGCTGGGTGTACACAATGTGAATTCAGTTAGTGTTGCCTTTTCTTCTTACTACCATAAATCTGTTAAGTGCAAGATTATGATAAAACTAATATTTTTGCACGTCTCGCTTTTCTGATAGGTGACATTTATTCTTATTTTGCCGTGAGTTGGGGACATATGGGCTGGAGATTGCGTACGTGGGGGCGGCTGTCGATTTCTTCCTGAGCTAACATACTACATTGCGTGGGTCTGAACTATTTACATTCGATAGGGAGGGGAAAGAGAATAGCAAGTGCGTGGGCGATCCACGTATTTGCTGTCATCAGTCGAATGATAGTTTCTCTTCTCTCCACAGCGTCCCTTTTCACTTTTTCTTTCTTTCATTTTTCTTTTTTTTATTATTATTATGATGTTAAATTTTCTTATCTATATTGCAATGATGCAATTGCCCCCCTCCGCAAGTTTATGCCTCCAGAACTGAAAGTTTTGAAATGGGGGACAGATTGAAATACTTTTAAGATAATGATATTAAGATGGGAGTGTTGTTTATGATCAAAATAGCTGCTCTAAGGTGCGAGACTTATACGGCATTCTGATCTACTTTTTTTATGTTCAATCTCCAATGAGAATATTTTTAAAATTATATATCGCGTTATGTAGAATTATAACCAACAAATTAAAAAGAATTAAAAGACAAAATAACATTGATTTATAAATCCACAACACAAACAGCTAGCTTGCTAGCTAGTTAAATTGATCGGGGAGATCAAAGCAGATATATATGATAGTATTGAGATAGAGAGGTATAAAAGCATTAGTACATCGTAAACAATATTTAAAATCCATGCGTTGTCTTAGAAGTAAGTAATTTACGATATTTTTTTGAACTTCTAAATATTGACAGCAAAGTTGTGAATAGAAGAAAAATAAAGATATGACAAAACTCCATTTCCATCTAATATTCATACACTGTATGTGAAGAGCAACAAATACTGGTATCTTGACTTATTGCTAGGGCGCCCTGGGTGAGTAGTGATGACACATGAGTCCTCGAATCTATGACCTGACTCCATTATTATCTTTACCGCTTTGGTGAAGACTGCTAGCGGAGCGACCATGTTTACACTGTAATAGCAGCAAGTAAACTGGAGCGATCAAGCTCAAACTTCCATCACATGACCACAATAATACCAACTATAAGCACGCATGCGCAGAAGGCAGTGTGACAAACCTAAAGATATGTTATGGCGAAAGTGCGGATAATTTTTTTTTTATTTTCCCACGTAGAGTAAATAGTAACTCAAAGTATAGAGTTATTGAATGAGGTTGTTTTATCGACAGAATGACTTGATAATTGTGAAGATTCTACCAAGTATTACATAGCTGGTGAGTTTGTGTAGCCAACCTCCTGTTAGCACACGTTGTCAAAGGCCTTCGAGATATCTGAGGCGATCGATCTTATGATATCGAGTGCGTTACTGATTTTGTGTGTAATAAGACATCAGCAATGGACCTAGAAGAGTGAAATCCATACTGCTTGCCGCTTAGTAATGATATTCATGTTCGTCAAAGAATATGATCCTCATTAGACATCATTATAAGTTGTACAATGTGTTGACTTAGAGTTTGGGTGGTACTTGTGTTGAATTAGTTGTATAATTTGATGTAGTATACCCATTCGTTGGATGGTTATGATCCTTATTAGTCGCCCAGCGGGTCTCATTCTTACTTCATCTGCAAGTGCTTGCAGTTTTCATACGCTACTGATATAGATAATTTTAATCGAGAAAAAACTACATCAGTTATCACTTCGGAAGCAGTATCTCCTCTTACTAACCCCAACGATCATCTCGCACTTAAACAGTGTTAAATCATGTCCAATTCCTATGTCTCCCACGGTTATATATACTTCTAAGCTTCAGGCAACGAAACTTTGAACTTGAATATGAATAAAATTACTATTTGGCTGTATGAACCAAATAGTATTTCACCCAAACCAAGACCCAAGAGCCACTCAATGTAGCTGAACATAAGAGGAGAAAATATGAAATGAAGATTACGAAGATATGGAGGACAGATAAAAATTGGTCCTAAACTTGAACAGATTAAAATTGTAGTGCTCATGTAAGCATCCACGTTGCAACTTGTTCCACTAAGTAGCAATTCTTAAGGTGCTTTCAGAGTGAAACGCTATTCATACCAAAGGAATATGTATGTAATGAGGTTGATTCAACTCTGTGGTCGTATTAAGGCGGGTTTTGGCTGTAAAGTTCTGAACTGATAGCACTAAAGAATGGATCTCATCTGAACATTTGCTGCGGAAATAGCAACAGAGTAAGTAGAGACTTGTGACGTTGCGCTTGTGGGAAATGAACTCTCGGACCGAAAATAAGTCACTATCTCAGAAGTTCGCGTAAACGTTATCAAAGCTTGAAAATGAGGATTGGCTAGCGCCAACACATATATGGCAGCAATATTCCATTTTTGGTTTGATTGACTCTTGTAAAGATGAAGAATATCAGGAGTCAGATAGTTTCGCTGTGAAAAAACATTCCCTTACCTTTGAATTTTATGAACTTTAAACTGTTGAATGAATGCAAAAGACCGTAAACAAATACCCAAATCATTAAAATATACATTAAACTATCAATTTTTTTTTTTCTCTTGTTTCTAAATTTACAAGAATTTTTAACGAGTTTTGTGTATATCTGTCCCTCTTCTGGGGAAACATTTATTTATAAAAATATGAAATATTGAATGACAAAATGCAAAAAAAATTCTATATAAGGCCTTCCGTCCTTCAAGGGGGCTTCTTCAGGCTAAATAATGTCCGTTATAATTATGCATCAGGAGAAAGGAGGAAAATTCAGGGGAGCTTAACTTTAAGTTTTAAATTTCTAGCGTCCGATGTGTCTAGCTGAACGACTGAGCTAACTTCATTCAACTTCAAACCACTTCTGTTTTTGTTTTTACCGCTGTTGATTTTAAATATTCCACATTATAATAGCAATAGTTTTCTTAATCAATTTTAAACATTTCACCTTCATTTATAAATTTTCACCTAAGAAAGATAACAAAGTCACTAAGAAGTAAATGCAGTTACTGAAATAACGATTGGTTACATAAGATAAGGTTGGATGAAACTGAACATATATTTACCGTGGAAACTCAAAAATTAGTGAAATTTATATACATTTTCGGCTGAGTGAAATGACAATGCTTAAGGTGATGCAAGAAAATATCTTCCATCATTAATTGTATAATTATGCTTATGAGAAAAATAAATTGTTTTTAAAAAAATGTCTGTATAAAGTTTGTAAAACTGATACTCTGAAAATCCCTCATATTATAAACTCGGCAGCAAAACCTGACAGCATCACCAATGAGTAACATGCATGCGTTATTTAGCTTGTCATTAAATAACAAATCTGAAATTTGCTCTAATATTTCATTAGATTCTGAAAAAGACATGGACATGGTTTACATTTTTATTTCTGTTTGCACTTTTCGCAGATAGACAGGAAAACTGAAGAGTTTCACTTCCAGCAGTAACCGTTGTAATAAATGCAAATGGCTACCAACATTGACGGCCATTTATTGGGTTCAAAAGAGAGTTCATAAATATGAAATTCATCTGTCGGAATTTAATTCTGTCGATGGACAATTGTCCGAGTTTGCTGACCGTCGATAAACGCTGATAAGTAACATGGTTACGCTTAAACTTGACAAAGTGATGAAGAGCAATCGAGACTAGAGCTTTTGACCCAGACCCGGTCCGAATCATTAAAGCTCAAGTTTCTAAAGTGTTTTTCGTCTTAGTTACCCACAAAGACTTTAAGAATCGGCTTCTAAAGAGCAACGCTAAATCAGGCTTCTCCACTGATTGATGAGCGTTCTTCGCAACCATTTGTAGATTTCTTGGCTGTTTTCTGTTCTTCCTTATATTCTTAATCAATCTTTACCAAAAATATGACTTTTATCTTTTCTTTTTTACGTATAGCTTTACACATCTATACGCCCATGTTCTCTCTCTTTCTCTTATTATATATAAATATGGACGTATAAATAACGTGAACATAGAAAACATTTCATGGTGACTGGCAGTTTCACACCTTAGCCGAATAACACGGACTAATTGAAGCGTGAAACTGCTAGTCACCATGCTATGTTGATTTCAATGACTTTACGGTTTATATCTACAAACGTTATATCCTCGATGTTGAGCACCATATAAATTTTGATATAACCGCAATAACAAAATTGTATTTTGAAAAAAGAGGGTGGCCAGGGTAGTTCTGGAAGATAATGCCTGTATGCCAAACAGTCTTTATAATTATAGTGCTCTATGTCAAGAGATAGAGCATGGATTTAAGAAAGATATGATTTATGTAAATAAATTCAATTTTAAAATCAAGTCCCCTGACGAAGTTGATGCATTCTATACGAAATTCATAGTAGGGATAAGATAAGTGAACCTTTAATTTATGTATTTTTGTATATATATATATATATATATATATATATATATATATATATATATATATATGATTAATACAAATAAATTCGTTACTGATGCGCTATATTCAGCACCTCAACTCTAGAGTTTTGTAGATTACCTTTTTTGTAATTGTTCAGTCTACTCTTCAAGAGGTTTGACTGCTGTTTTTCTCATTTTTAATTATCGTTATACTAATTTTGATGTAACTAATTGATGAGTTATTTAAGATTCACTTAATATTGGTGTCAGGTTTTTTTTTTTTCTATCCCTGTGTGTGTATGTGCGTATGTGTCAAATGTCTTGGAGTTATTTCTCCTTTTCTTCAATCCCTTGTCTCCTTACACTCTCTCCTTTTTTTCTTTTTTTTTCTATTCAAAATAGAGTCAGAGATAATGTAACAATGTCATTTTCAGTATCATAAACAGGATCTTTCTCTTTTTTTAAGGCAGTTCGTTTTCTCGAATGTTCTGGGTTTTTTTTCTGAATTTCTTTTCCCACTTTATGTGTATACGTGCATATTTTCCCCCTCATCCATATCAACATCTATCGGATATAGACACCGATGTACTTTTACGTATCAATATCTGATTTTCGTTTTTGTCACTTCATCTCTTTCTCTATCTCTCTCTTTATTCATCTTCTCCCTCTTTTCCCCCACTCTCTTTTCCCCTTTTGTATTCTATCTATCTTTCTCCCCTTAGATATAGATATATGTAATTTTATATGAATGTAACTCGAAGTAGACAATTAAAAAGTAGACAACGTACTTAATTGGTTTAATCTTTTAGATATAACATTAGTTCAGTGTTAAAATTTCGAAATGGCATTTGTTGAAAAATTAACTCTACTTCTATTCATACCTACGTTAATGATTAACATTTTTAATGTTAATTTGTAGCTAAAAGGTTGTAAACTTTTCGTTTCTTTCCTTGCAAACAATTCCCACAATCCTTTCACTCTATTGACCGCAACAAGTGTTGCCTGTTCGACACAGTAGCAAGCGTTTCTGCCTGTCGTTCAACCCGTTTTTATCTCCTCAGTCACAACCAAAATTTATATTTATGAAAAGATAATCTCGCTTGAGAATATCTGACTCCAGGATCTATCTGTTTTAAATGTGTAACCCTCGAAGCCGCCATTTTCTTTTTGGGACAGTTTATATGCGGGGTAGGGTCGAATCTGTGTTCGCGGTGGAGTTAAGGCATTTTCTACTAGCGTTGCAAAGAATAATGCAACCCTGAGCTTCTTTGCCCTCTGCACTAGTTCACTACATAATTCTAGTCAACGGATTTAAAGAAATTAACATAATAATATCGAGTGGACAGATGTGTGCTTGAGTGCTCGCGTTTGTGAGCATGTATGTATAATAGTGAGTGAGTACGTTTATAATGATATATATATATGTGTATGTGTGTGTGTGTGTGTGTGAGTTTGTTTGGATATGAATATATTCTCTCACAGAATGCTCACAATGAATGACTATGCTTAAATTATGTGTGACTCTACACCAAAATTCACTTTTTTTTATTTCAAGTATATATTACTTATTGTCATCACTTGTAAATTTGAAGCATTTGTTTTAGTTTTTCTGATTCCAATCCTACAGAAGATCTTAATTCTTTTAACAGCTCTTTGTTAACTTATTTGTTTAACTCTTTGCCTTCTCATAGAATTGTCTACAATGTCCCCTGTTCAACTCACTGATTTTAAATTAGATTTAGCAATTATTCGAAGATTTTTATCAATCATTTAACTTCAAGCCAGGTCATAAAGACACTAAGACGCAAGAGGTTACTGACTCTGAAAATTATGAGAAAAAGAAAATTTATTATTAAGAAAAAAACAATAAAATTATTATTAAGAAAAAACAAGAACAAGAACAGGAATTAAGAAAACAGCCGATAACGATTGACATTACGTTTAAATTTTTGAAGATCAAACTTGACTGGAATGCAAGAAGCCAGAAGTGAGAATTGTGAGAGAAGAAACTATTAGCATAGAACTTACGGTTACATCTAGCCATTTCATCTTTTTTACATTGCTGAGTCCTTACCGCCAATCCAGTACTGCGCTTAAATTCGTAAAGAGAAAAGCTCACCAGAACAATTACCATGAAAATATTTCCAGATAAAAATACATAGAGAAGTTAAGGCGTGACAAAATAACTGAAACTGTGCAGAATTGCCAAGTCAGGACCAATAACATTGCAGGGTCTTCTTTATAGCAGATGTACTAGAACAGATGTACTAGAACAGATGTAACAGCAATATTCAATTTCATTCATAAATTTTTAAATATTTATTTAATATTTACAACACCTGAAATTCTTATTCAACTGATGCTTAGCGTCACTCAACATTTAAATTACAAGGAAAATGTTTTCTATTTGCTAAAGTCGAGAGATTGATATCGATTCCTGGGGAAATATCTGGATCGTTACTGAACTAAAGTTGAGCCAATCCCAATGACACTTTGCTATCACGATCGCAGAAGCACTACATAAACTCACTAATACAATTCGATTTGCTTTGATCTTTTTGTAGTTGATTCAGAGTTAAACTGAAGATCAAGGCACAACATAACACCTATTAACTGAAATCTGAGATCATCTGGCCAAGAACTTACTTCGGCGCACCCATATCTTCTTTTGATCCTTACATGACTTTTTCACAAAAGTTTTGTTTCGCGTTCCTTTTCATTCTTTAAGTTTAGATAGAGTGTTCATAAAATAGTTAGAACGAGTTTTAAAATGACTCCCCAAAGTGTCAAATATATACTACGGTTGTTAGCTAAAGGAACAGCCCAAGATGCGAGCTACAAATTGGCGGCGTCAAACTCAAACAAGTACAGCTATTGTACTATCTGGGGAGTGCCATAACAGACGGTGGAAAATGTGACACAGAAATCCGAAGCTGCATTTAAATAGTGACAGCTGGCTTCCAAAATCTAAACAAATTATTAAGAAATAGGAAAATGTCGTTAGAAACAAAGAAAAGATTGCTGAACTGCAATTTAATTTCACTCCTCCGATGTGACAGTTAATGCCAGAGAATGCCCTCGCGGGTGAATAGGAGATTTGAGTCAAATGTGATATCGTTCTACAAAAGGATGCTGAGAATACCATGCATGGAAGAAGGAAGAATTTAGGAAAATGGAAACAAAGTTGACATGTTCCCTTGACACATTATAAAAAAAGAGAGTTTGGAGAATTTAACATGAGAAGACATTTTGAAGGCAGGACGGACCTATTTAATGAACTTGTGTAAATAGATGACAGAAGAGGGAGTAGGAGGAATAGTAAAGAAACAAACAGAGAATAGGATAGGAAATTGTAGAGAGCCATGAACATCTACGCCTTCAAGGCAAACCGCATATAAAAGGTGGGGAATACTCAATATTGTGTTGTCTATTGATATTTCGCGCCATTTATACAAATAATTGAACAATGTAAATCTATCTGCCCAATTATTGTAGTACGCCCTACTCAGTTGCACATCTCTAATGAAGGCGTCCACCAAATTTTAACCAGAAAATTCCAGGACTATCTCAAACGGACTAACAGTTCAGACTGCACGCAAATATTAGAAGACATAAACAGCTTCACCTTTTTTTCCCATACGTCTAAATGCTCTTCTTGGGTCATCTTTCTCTTTCTAGATATCTCAGAATGAGAGGAAGGAAGGATCTTGCCAAGATTAGTGAACCCAGTTATCCCCATGTGAAGAATAGCAAACCCTTGACAAAATATATTCTCTTTATTAAAAGCAATGTTGGAAATATAAATGAACTCGTTTATTGATAAATGAACAATTAAAATAACATATTATTCACTTTCTATATAAAAAAAAAACAGTTAAAATAAGTTGAAAGGATATTGTATGACGATTGCATTACAGAAGCCCACTATCCTGTTAACCATATTTCATTCCATTCACATGAACTGATTTCATTTGGCACTTCCACACATAACCGTCCAAAGAGGCACTGCACTTTGTCTAATTCATAAATATATTTAATGATTCACATTTTAATTCCCGTCGAATATGTGATTTGTTCTTTATTCAGTCAATCACTGGTAAGCTGTCCTTCCCAAGTAATGGCTTCACAACCTCCGTGAACGTAAATCTATCCATCTTGAGGGTTCCTGGATATCTGAATTAATAAATTAAAACCAGTATATGAAAACAGCTATTGAACCTTAAAGTTACTTGTACGAAAATGTTCATGTCCAGAACAGCGAACCTGTTTATTCTCATGTAGCCATCTTCTTGTATAAAATATAGCAAACCCGGAGAAGGCCCGCTAATCTTGACAAGATCCGTGCGGAATAAACTTATAGGGTTAACTTTATTAGATGATACTTTTTTTACTAAAGCACTTCTTCGTAAGTTTAACAAATTTTTGGCACTGATACTTAACTTTCAATAAGCTGAATGAAGATGGGTGCTTTTCATCAGCTCCCAATTAGTGTTTGACATGACCATTATTACGATTCTCCCAAAGAACAGACTCTCTTTCTCATTCTGGTAATTATCTTTACAAAGAATACAATATCAATAGGCTAAAAGATGATTCTAGGTTACCTAATACTTGAAAGGAAAGAAAACCAAATCAAAAGAGAACGATACACATATACCAACCTCCCTCTCTCAAGTTAGCGAAATCCGAAATATGAAAATACTAATAGAGTATTAAAAAGAACTATTCAAATGTTCTTTACTAGTTCATTTTGTTGTACTTTACAATCACATTGTGGGTGACGTAATGGATGATGGCTCAGAATTGGAAATCATAGAAGCGAGTTCCAATTTCAGTTGGGTTTATTATATTCACTTAGGCACAAATAACCTTTGACAAGGGTAGGATCCGACCTCTTCTCTCCAAGGTATAGAGTAGGGTTTGTATCAGTAAATCATTATTATCTCCCAAACATTCTTACAATCAAAATTTATGGCTTTAAATAATCTGCAAAATGGCTGATAAACAAACAAATCAATCAATTAACGATCAAATTTTATTAAGATTTACATTGCACGAGTTCAGAGATTACGTTAGATAAAATATCATACAGAGTGACAGATACCAGAACATTATCAAAAAAAAAAATGAAATTCCAAGACACATTCCAGAGAAATAAAAATCCATAACATTTTCATGATCCCCAGGATTTTCAGAACCAGTGGATATGTTATAGATAAACAAATTTTTCGATCTCTTCGTTCCAGCAGAGTTTTTCCGTCCATCACGTTGTGGTTTGAGTGTCAGAAAAACTATTACTTTTCATGCGATTTTAGAATTTAAATGATTATAGAATGAATGCTTTTAAGCTTGTTAAACGACTTACTTCTTTCCAATCTCGATGGTCAGATCAATTTCTCGAACATTTAACATCATAAACATTCAATCACTTTCTGATTTTCCTAGCAAAGCATCAGTCAAAGATTTTATCAAAACAAATTTTATTAACATCATTATTTAATTGTTAGTGGGAAAAAAATCTTATAAAATGAATTTTGCCATCTCGGGAAAATTTTCAGGTATCAAAATACTGATTTTGTGACACACTTCTTCCTAAACACGGAAAGTGTGGAAATCGTAATTTTGCCGATAATCAGATATTGCAATTATGTTGTAAAGGGAAAATTACCATTAAGGAAAGGCTAAAAAAAAAATGAGAAAGAAAAGAAAAGAAAAGAAAAACTGCTTTTTATTTTATCCGTTTAAACTTGCAAAATAGAACTTGTGGCTAGAGTTATGCAATCGGACTGAAAACATTCTATACTGACGTGAAAGTCTTCAACAGTATCCACATAGTCTACTCATTTATCCACACAGTCCTCTCCAGTGTCCGCACAGTCTTCACTAATATCCTCACAGTCTTCACTAATATCCGTAATCTTATAAAATAGAGTATTTAATCACAAAATTTTAAAGGCAGAGTTGATTATTCTGCAATATTTTGGAGAAAAAACGATTAATTTTTACAAACATAGAAACGTCAATAACATTCAGACAGCCAGTAATTGATTTTTAATTAGATAAATTTAACTAATTTTAAATTAAAAAAATTAACTTGTCTACTTTTTTTATAATGTTAAATGTTTCACCGAATTGATACACGTGAAGCAATCAATTAATGAACTGATGAGCGCTCCAAGGCATTCCATTCTTTTATGAGGACACCGGTAGGCCGAGTATTATTTAACTATGATTATTCTTGATATGCCCTTGCAAATATGACCGCAGCCAATTTCATTGAACAATCTGTGATACAATCATTTTACCGGAAAATTTGCCAAAATAGCAGGTTTCGTTTATATTTTATATTGTATCTTTTTATTGAAAAAGTTAATTATTTCACAAATTCAGCTTCCATTTGTGTGTGTGTGTGTGTGTTGATCTTATCGTTCAAAACATTACTCAATGGTAGTTAATTGCGATTATATCTTTCCAAGTATAATCGTTCGATCGTCTATAATCGCCGATTTGACCATTGTGAGAATAGTACTTTCGTATATGAACGTTAAAATGACACTTGAGTCTGCATCATAATTACATAGTTTGTAAGTCATAGATTTTCCATAATATTAGTCTGAGATCAACTCAGTCAGGCTTGCTGTAATCAAATCTACCTCTAAATTATATTATAAATTCACCGACGAATTAACACCTATTTGTTTTATAATTTATTTTACCATGATGCATACCATCTTACACCAACTTTGTCATAATTAATTTTTCGAATCTAATATTGAAATTTAAAACAGACTTTAGTTTCTAGTACAATAAAAAGAGAAAAACACCAAAATTAAATTGTTGTAATCACGTTATTGATTACTCAAGGTTATTTAAGAGCAATTCTGACAATAAAATCACAGTTCAGTTTATCTTCATGTTGAAACTAGACATAATTTTAATGACAATATCTTCAAATGGGTTTTTAAACATTACTTTTTAATTAGAATTTTAAAAGGTAAAATATATTTTCAAGAAAATTCATAAAAGTTCACATTAATTTTCATCTTCAAATTGAATGTTTTTATCAAATGAAGAGACAAAACATTAAAAAAATGCTTGAAAAAAGAGAATATCTTGGTTTTCTCTGCTCTCCAAGGCCCACGTTAGGCATTAGCATACCTGTTATATACGATATATAGATATAGATAGAAGGAAAGACGAGAATAACAAAAATGAATTGTGTCTGAAAACATTTTACATACAACACTAGAATATACAAATATAACATGCAATATGTTATATATCTAACCATGCGTATGTTTATCACTGTTTGTCATACACTGAGACATTATAGAATATATGGAGAGAAAACTAAGCAGTTTATGAAAGAACTAATATTACATTTCTTTTAATGTTTTTAGAGGGACACGGATATCACAGGTTATATATTTTTTGTTCTTATTTAGCACGCATTTCATTCGCCTTGCTGCCAGATCTGTCACTGTCGGTAGTTGATCAGCAACTAACAACCGTCAACACTAGCTGTCGTCACATGAACTTTAAGGCCCAATTTTGTAAATTCGTTTTGTGAAAAGGGAGATAATGCGGTTCTGCATCCCCACAACAATATGTTGAAACTAACAAAATAAAAAGCTAAAGGATAATATTAAATCTTCACAGACATTCTGAATCTAAATACGACCGTGTTTTATCTTTGAAAGAAAACGAAATTATAAATTTATTTTCTTAATAAAGCTTGTTAGATAATATAAAACAATCTACGTTTCTATAATCATATTTATATTATTTTATATCCTACAGACCAGGAAGCATTCATACCTGGCCTTTTTAAATTTATATTTTCTTACGTCCCTTGATTAGTTCAGTTATTTAGCACTTGTAAAATTCTTGATTCTCAATGTTCTGTGATTAGTATCTTGCCGTAGCAAGTTACTAATCATAAAGCATATACCTAAAGAGTGTGAATTTCAACAAGGAAGCACAGAAGTAAATCATGTAAACATGTCAGCAGTACAATTCCCCATTCGAAAGACGTGATTTTTTCCCTCCTCGCTGAGGTTCGACATAGTCATGTGATATTTTTTTTGGACGACGGCTGTTTCTTATACTTGAAGTTGTGTACCTCACCGACTGAAGCATTCAGTCTTCGACCCACTTCCTCTTCCTCTTCCTCCTTACTCTTCATTCATTCCACTCTGTCTCCCCATGCCTAAATAATCGCATGGTGCGCTCTCCTTTGGGTTGAAGATCTCGTGTCTGTCGTTGCTAATGGCGACAGCAGCCTCCGCCTCACACGAGCAACTAGTTACGTTCATTTGTTACGTGTATACGGGTAGGAATGCGGGTCGATTCCGATGCTTCATCAGATCTTTTTTTACTGTCGACTACACAATATACATGACTATTTCCACTTTTCTATACTTTGACTTCTTTTTTATTTTCGTATCTTGCTTTACCACTTCATTTGCTTGCAATCAATGCATGGAGAAAGTAGGTAGACGGATATATATATATATATATATATATATATATATATATATATATATATATATATATATATATATATATATATATATAGCTAGATAGACACACACACACGCACAACAGAGTGTGTTGAAAGACTCTTCGCCTGATCAAGAAAAATTATTTATATATTTGAGTGTTCATATATATATATATATATATATATATATATATATATATATATATATTGTTTAGCAAAAGAGTGCATTCTTATGTATAAGAATCCGTAAAGAATATTTTTATGATATCTAGAAGAATATATATGCAACAGATATTCGTACAGTCGACTGTACATTTAGTATATATATCATAAAATTTTATATGAAAACCCATGTTTATATGTGTGTATAAACATATATATTCGTTAATTTAGTGTACGTTTATGATTTTCTCTAACATTTCTATATTATGCATGGGACTAAGCTGCAAATTAAAAATAGGATATTCATGATAACGTATAGCTATCAAAATAATAAATTTTCATATTAGATGTATGATAGATATCTCTGTGTCTGCTTCGTTTATAGCACCTACAGAATTATACATATAAAATGCGTATAATCTTCTACGTGTCTTTTATTTTTGTGTTACTGAAAAGTTCTAGACCTGACCAAGAAGTGGTTTCAAAATATTTGTTATATTTCGTCAGATTTTTGAACGTGGGCTCTAAGGACTTTTCAGCACCCTTTCACTTGAATGTATGTGTGTGTACGCAAATAGACAAGAAGACTGAAACGCTTCTATTTATTGTATGTGTATGAACTGTATGTATTATTGAAAAATATGAAATAAAAAAATGAATTCACGAAGATTACAAAAGAAATCGAAATAAGCCATCTTAGTCTATAGAGATCTAAAAAAACGAAAATTCATGTGACATAAATAAGATATGCAGGTGTCTACACACACACACACACACACATATATATGTGTGTGTGTGTCTGTAATATTATAATTCTGTTTTTTTTTTTCTTAGCATGTACGTTAATCTTTTCTATTACCTTAGATAAACAAAGGATCATTCCTGTTCGAATGCGAGGAGAGACGGAAAAAATTATATCAAAACATTGTTTGGTTTTAGAGAAAGGAAAAGGAAGAAAAGATAAAGGAGGTGATAAGAGTCATATGTTTAACGTCTGCTTCACAGAAATAGTAAATCTTGTCAAGTTTTAATCTTTTAATTTGTACCCTCTTACTTCTTTAAATAATGACCTGCATTCATTTTTATAGTTATTATTACAATATTTTGTTGAAGTTGTTAAAATCAAATATATAACGATAAGCATTTTATAGTCGTCAATTCGCAATAATTTAATTAAGAATTATGATTCATTAAAAAAAAAAATTTAAATCGGAAGACCCTTAAATTTTCACGTATATATATATATATATATATATATATATATATATATATATAAATATATATATATATATATATATATATATATATATATATATATATATATATATATATATATATATATATATATATATATATATATATATATATATATATATATATAAATATATATATATATATATATATATATATATATATATATATATATAAGGTCTCTAACATAACGCAATGATTAACGACATACTTTAGGTACTTAGATTTACTAGTGGAGTGCGTTCGGATATTGCCTACATACCTCAGCACTACACCATTTATCAGTCTCACAGAAACTACTGTATGATAGCCAGTGCGTTTGTTTATTTTGTTTTATTATATATATATATATATATATATACATATATATATATATATATATATATATATATATATATATATATATATATATATATATATATATATATATATATATATCAGTGTGCATGGGCCTTGAAAGTTTTGCAGAAAGTGGCCGTGTTTGTTTATAACAAGAAAATTCACGTTAGGTGTCATGCGCAGAGGCACCAAATGCCATCAATAGGGGAAGTTAATTTGTACCTTGTGCCATAAATGATGTTAGATCAAGTCTCCCAGTGTAATAAATAAATTCATTTGTCAACAGTGTAATAGAGCCTTTAAAGCCTTTCTGCTTTTAGGATTTATTTCATGAGTTCATGACCAGGAAAAGGTCACAAAAGAAAACACTTATACGAATGCAAGAAAATTTGAACCAAAAACTTAAACGCAGTAACTTGTCAGTCTTCTTCAATGAAACTTGCATAAAAAAGGGATTGATAACCAAATACACAATTTCATGTGACATGCAAAACCTATTTTTCATCATCTTTAATAAAACCTATTTTTCATCATCTTTAATAAAACCTATTTTTCATCATCTTTAATAAAACCTATTTTTCATCATCTTTAATAATACGATGCAAAATCAGAGGTTCCTAGTTAAAAGACTGCTGCAGATACAATTTTCGGTTATCAAATAAGAGTTCATGAGGAGCCTATTACTCTCTTTACATGTTTGTTCCAATTAAACTCCAAACACAAAAGAAGAATCTAGAGCGTTATCAGTCCAGATCTCGGCATCACTCACTTTCACTCCGCCGTAACGTTGCGTCTGTGTGCCTTTTCTATAAATATTTTCACGGTGAGTTTTCCAATGCGCTTTCCTCTTTATTACCTCGACTTCACGAACTTAAACACAGATTAAGCTTATCAGGTGGATTTCATAATTTCACTGTTCAAATTGCAAGTTGTAACCGTAAGTTCTATGCTAATGGTTTTTTTCTTCCGCACTTTCCACTCATGGAACTCTTTTCCTGCTAACTACGATCTTCAAAAACTGAAATGCAACGTCAATTTTCATTTTCTTGAATTGTATTTTCCTCTCTGTTTCTTTCACCCTCAGTAATCCATTGCATCTTAATTACTTTTATCGCCTTGCTTTGGGTGAAATGATCTTTTTACAAAATGGACTATAAAAGGCACTCTGTCGGATAGAATAGATGAAAAATTAATTCTAGCTACGATTCCCTATCATTCAGCCTTGGTTCTGCCTTGTTTAGCTGACTCCTAATTTATAGCTAAGGAAAATGTAATTACTTTCCCAATCCTTTAAATATTAGGGTGACAAGCAAACTATAACTCGGTGAATTTGTGAAAGCATAACAAAATAATTGCACACACTTTTGAAGTTAACATATATGCATCTTTCACAAATATACACTAATAAAAGAAAGAAAATACCTACACATGTACATACTTATTGATATTAATTTTAATCAAGTATTTTACCACTACGTTGGCATTCTAATCAGATAGAGTGATTGATCAAATAATTTAATCTAAAACAGAGATAATTCGGCAAGATGCATGTTTCTTTTCATACATCCTACTTAATCTAAGATTAACTGAATCAGCTCTCTTTCAATGAACTGATAAAGTATCAATCTGATCATGTACTTTTACAGACTAAAATTCTTGCATATTCTTTCTTACAAGTTTACCCGAGACGCTGAAAAGGTTCATGGGATTTCTGCTTTTGGAACTATTTTACATGAATAATTGAAAACTTATCGAATTGTATTTCTCTTTTTTTTAATTCTAAAGTTCACCATATATAAGGCTCAAGAGTCACTCGAGGTAAATGGTTACTGTTAAAATAGAAATGAGTAATATCTAAGGCAAGCACACTTGATGAAGCGATTTACTGTTTTTCTGTATGATAACAGTTAAAACATCAGTACTGAGCCTACCTGAATGAAACCAGTACTTTTTTTTCGCTCAGGAGGTTGGTAATTCTAAGGCAAACTTTTCTTTTTAAAAAAATACGATCAAATAAAAACTCGACAAGTGTATCGCGTGAACAAGAGAGATTATGTTCAACTGATTGAGAGAGTAGGCGATGTAAACACAAGTTTCCCAAAAAGATTCAAATATGGTTTTCAAAAGTCACAGACTTTCGAGTATTTTCCCACATAAACCGCTATAGTTTATTGAGGTCTCATACAGCAATTATTCCGAATACAGTTGCTTGTAACAATAACATGAGTTTTCAGCTTCCGTTGATATTTTTATGAACATTGATCCTGCTGTTTTCCAGCTCTGATTCAAAGGCACCATAAACTACACTAAATGGATCAAATCAAATTTCATTGTATTTTCCTCAGTAATTCATATTCAATATATAATGGATAACAACGTTGAAGAATTAAGTGATTTTATTGAAAATATTTTGCGCAGTAACTTTAGTCATATCTTCACGAAAGCCAGGATATAGTCCAAATTAAATTTGGACTATATCCAAAATTTATAATGACAGACACTGCATCGTAAGCCTAACCTTCTGATGACAAATTCTAGTAATATTCTTTAGTTTTAATATCCTCTAGCGGGAACGCAGCAATTGCTTGGCTGTTATGTCAACAGAGAGCGATATTCTCGCCTTTGCTTTCCACCAAGCGGCCAATGATTATCTCTTGTTGCCTTGAGACTTTCTTCGGTGTGCACCGAAAGCTGGGAAAGGGCCTACTGCATGCTCACTGGGAAAGAAAATGAAAGAGAAATGCTATATTGAGAAATAGGAACGCTATTTCCCATATTACATGTAGATGTTTTATTCAGGGTTTAGCCTGTTTAGATGTGTAGGTAGGTAGGTAGGTAGGTAGGTAGGTAGGTAGGTAGGTAGAAGATACTTTAGACAACTATCTCAGAGATCAGCTCATCCCCCAACCAACTCATTTCTCATTTGCATGTAACTGGCAATACGAACCGATGGCATTTGTACTAAGTGACGAATAACTCCATCTTCCTCCAAGGATGAACCAGAACTGATCTCGATCCCAAGCATGATTGCTAATATAGACCAACGCCTGGATAGAGCCTATTTCCGGTTTTGTTGCCACTTGGTTTCAAAAGGCCTGCATCCACTCCTTTACCCGCTTGTTTCACTTAAAAGGGAATGCCGCTTAAAAAAGCAAAGACTTATTTCATTGTTTAATTCCCGCGAACACGTTCCAACAGCACTTCCCCATTTCGCTATTTCGGGGTATAGTCAAGGTTATTCCCTAATGCGTGTAGTTTTCCTTTTCTCCATGTACCTTCGTGGTTTCAAAAGTCTTCTTCTGCATCCCGTCCTAGTGGCAAGATAAGTAAATAACGAGCCGTTTGACAGATCGGCACAGAAGTGAATCCTTATAGCTTTCCGCTTCTTGGAGTTATTAAGCAGAATTATCAGCTGTAAGTTTCACACTCAATTATTACCAAAGCACGCAATCAAACAAGCACAATTTCTGACCAAATGCCTTCGTTTTAACTTCAAAATTTTATCTTGTACATTATTCCGTTGAGAAACTCAATACAAAATAACAGCAGCCAATCACCTCCATTAGTTTGGTTACAATATAAATGCAAATTTTAAGGAGTATTTTCCAACAATCTACGTGCATTGTTCTAAATATATATTATTTTTATGTCTCAAGCTTGCCGATATGATATCAAGAAATATATAATTTCCAGCAATTAACAGTAACTGACAGTAGTTTAATTGTCATTACGAAATTAAAATATAACACTATATTATCAGCGCATATTCTAATTTACAAGTATTTTTTATGAATAACAAAGAAAATATGTCTCTTAAATGTCACAGTGTATAAAGTTTATCAGGTAATAAAAATTCATGTGTACTCTCTGTTAAAACACTTCGCAGATATTTAACCTTGTCTTTGCTGGATGTTGACATCTCCCATTCGTAAATCGAATCTTGTTTTTTTTTTCTCTTGCTTATTACCATATTTTCTGTCTTCTTGCAGATTATAATTAGTCCTTTTGCCTCACTTTCTTTTATTATTATATCATTATTTACTTGTTCACACTTATGTAGTCTTTTTCCTTTTCTTTTATGCATGCACGTTCATCCATAGAGAAACCATCCAATTCTCTCTTCTTTACTTCTCGGTCCTTATTGACAAGAAACTTAAAAATATAAATTCTTCTTATTTCCCGCCATCATTACCTACCGGTTTTTTGTTTTCTTTTTATTTCCTCCAACGTCACTGACGCCATAAACCGATCGTGAAAAACCACATTTAATCGATTAACGGCACTTTTTATTAAGCTCTCACTTATTCACTGATATTTCAATGTACCGCCTGAATATTCGCCGTCCACTTATCGATCTGAGTAAAAGCAATCACATCTATGAACCTACACCCTCTCTCTCTATCTCTCTCTCACCCCCCACACACTTTAATATCATAAATGTTACTAAAATATCGATAGGAGACTCACCTGAGTTTCATCTTAGCTTCGGTTTTTATGTCACAAGTAGACAGGGGAAATCCTGACGTCTGAGACGATGTTAACTGCATCTAAAATATTTTCCAACTTGTTATACTGCGAAAATAAAAAAAAAAAAAATTGAACACCAGATTTGACAGTCCGGCGTGTACATATTTATACACGTACCTTACATGGTAGCTGAACAGGTAGATAGGTAATTCTTTGGGCGATTAACAGTATTAACGATAATCAAATCAACAGTGCTTGTAGTAGCAGCTTAGTTGTGTGTTATATGATGGGAAACTTGTTAAATTAATCGATTGGCTTGCAGTATTTTTCTTCTTTCTTAAGGGATTATATATATATATATATATATATATATATATATATATATATATATATATATATATGATGGCCGCCACCTTGTTGTCGAGTATTATCATCACAAAAATTCAAAATTCGTTGAAAGACTTAGTTGTGCCTTAAACAGAGAGGTGGTTCTTTAAACTAGACAAACTTTCATATATATATATATATATATATATATATATATATATATATATAATATATATATATATATATATATATATATATATATATATATATATATATAATAAATTAATTGATTTAAAATATGTTTTTCCGCTACACAGTTTCTAACCATGTTTCAAAAATGGAAGCTAAAAGCCACGAATTTAATTTTGCAATTAAATTAAAGACATTAGTTCCATTTCACCCTCAAGCGAATTTTTCGAGCACTATTTTGTATAAATAAAAATACCTATAAGAACACCGGATTCTATATCTTACTGTTCTTTCTTTTATTTTTATATATATATATATATATATTTGGTTTTGTATTTTCCCATTTTAGAATGAAAAATTTTATACCGGGATCAAAAATTATAAATTGACCAAAGATTGTTTTTTTTCGTTTTTTTTTTTTCTTGTTTTTGATTTTGTGCTGTTCAAGTACTTTCGACTATCTCAGTTATTATCAAGAACTGGGGGTTGTCAGTATGGTAAATGAAATCTTGTTGCGTAACTAGTCCCATATTTACCATACTGACAACAGTCAGTTCATATATGCATATTAAGCGCCTACTCGATTTCTAGCATAGCCACTTTCTCAAATTAACCGTAAAAGGTACCCGAAATTCAAAGATTATAGTGATAGACTATTGCATATCAAGAATACCACATTTCGAACATCAAACTTCCATAATCCAATAACATAAATACTCAAGACGACTGCTGATAGCTTCAGATACATGTATTTTGTTTTGTCTTTTGGTTTTTTGGGTTTTTTTTTTTTACTTTTTTTTTTTTTGCTTTTTATTGTTATTCGGAGTTGTACTACTCTAAGTCTGGTTGACAAGCAAAACTGAAGAGGCTAACATGTACTACTAATTTAACCACATATACATATATATATATATATATATATATATATATATATATATATATATGTGAAAATATATAGAAAATAGGAAGGAACTGGTTAGGTAAATAATCCAAAGTTCCTTAGTATTTTAGTTATTATTTTTAAAAATAGTGCTCGATAAAAGTAGAGCATAAATATAATTATTTATTTAAAAATATGATTCAACTCGCGACATAAGAGGTCACATGTTTCAAAACAAGAGCCGAAAACTTCAGTATAATTATTTGAATTAAATTGAGTTAAAATAAGCTCTGTTCCATCTTCAAGCGAAATTTTTTGGAATAACGTATTTCAGAAATTTACGTGTTTAATAATTGAAATCAAAATTTCCATGGTAACAGCTAGGGCGAATTGTTTAAATTGGGTAGGCGTGTGTTGTGTGTTAATAATAAGTATCAGTATAGAGTTACTTTCATAGATGTCAAGTCAGGGAAAGGTGGGGGGTGTCTAAATTTGAAACGGATATATATATATATATATATATATATATATATATATATATATATATATATATATATATATATTGATTTTTCAAGCATAGCTTAGATGTAGCACAAGGCTGAAAGAAAGTAGGGAACATCCTCACTGGGTTCCCCTACTTTCGGCCTTGTGCTACATCTAAGCTACGCTTGGAATAAATATATATATATATATATATTCCAATATATATATATATATTAGAATGTTCGAAACCTAAAGCGAAAACTATTTTATTTCATGCACCAATTATTCATTTTTCAACATAACCTCCTTCCTTTTCAAACCATTTGTCAGTGGTAAATCATAATCATCTAGTATTCGAAAAGCTAACAATAAAAGTTTCAGATCGAAATTCAGTAAATAGCTGTGTCATGCTTCAAACTTAGTGATCCAGCCGCACACACACACTGCAGTCTGAGACATAAAAACAACATTAATTGCGGTTTGAAACATAAAACCCTAACATTAATAAAACTATTAAAAATCCTTAAAAGAACTTGAATAGTAACATATTAATATGCAACAAAATTTTAGTTGCCACCTCTTTTTCCGTAATGACTTTTTGAAATTGTCTAAAGATTTTGTGGACACTCTATATAATCGCATGGGTGGAATATTATATAATGAAAATTTGAGACTAAAATTTAATTAATTACAGACTAACTGGTCTCTCAGTGTGTACGTTTACTTTTTATAAATGTAAAAAGCAATACCAACTAATTAGCCAGAAACGAAAATGCTATGAATTTTTAAAGTTTTAACCACAGGGCCATTTCTAGCTACAAATTCATCCCATGAAGCTTTCGTTATAATAAAGTATCTTGAGGAATCCCATTTGATTAGGCGGGAAATACTGTTTTTTTTTTCTTTCTTTCTTTCTTTTTTGCCTTGTACGCTGTTGCGCATGTTAACTGCCGTTGTCAGTTTGCATTTTCATTTTTTGAAAGTCAAAAGCTACAAGTAGATTCCCAACAAAAAAATCCGCTGCCTAATAAAGCTAATCAATTTAAATTTTTTTTGCTGTGGGTTTTTTGATTTGTTTTTTTGCGTTTTGAAACATGTTCGTCTGTTTGCAAGTGTTTGTGTGCTCGATCGATCAGTTGCAATGACAAATAGCTGGATGCTTGCTCAAGCTATCAATTCTACTCTTTAACACATTAAAAACAGTCTTAATTTCACAGCGAATGGAAATCAACCTTTAACATAAAAATGGGTGTATCTAATGTTCAAGTGTCGCGGGTGAGTTTGTGTGTACTCTGGATTTTTTAATATATGTGTACGCGTGTACTCTGGTTTTATTAACTGGGTATATGTGTACCCGGGTATTCTAGGGTTTTTTTTTATATATGTGTACGCATGTACTTAGGTTTTCTTTTTATATATATGTACGCGTGTACTCTGGTTTTTTATATGTATATTCTTGTATTCTGGCTTTTTTTTATATATGTGTAGGAGTGTACTCTAGTTTTGTTAATGTATGTATATGTGTGTAATCCGATTTTGTTAACATATATATATATATATATATGTGTGTGTGTGTGTGTGTGTGTGTAGAGCGTTTTTGTTTGTTTTTTTAGTATATGTGTAATTTCTAAAGAAGTAACTGATTTTTAATTCATTAATCCCACAGATATTCACGAATGTTCAGGCTATTAGACGAAAATGTATACTATTTAATGAATAAACGGAGCGTCTATTCAAATATGAGTACCCACTAAAAATAACGTTTAAAGTGATAAAATTTGTCAGATTAATAAATAAATAAATAAATAAATCCATTACGTCTTTAGGAATTGCGTTGTTTACGTTCGGATACAAAACTGAACAGGTATGAATGTTTCGAGTAACTGGGAAGAATTTGCGTTTATAAGGGACTATTCAGCTTTGCTTGATCGGTGACCCACTCCGTGACTGACTCTGCCTATAGCACATCGGATCTAACGACGGTTTAATAAAAATTGGATCGTCTACTCAAATATGGGTATCCACAAACATAACGCTTAAGGTAATAAAATATGCATGTACCTTGGTTATTAATATAACGAGAAAGATTATATATATATATATATATTTATATATATAAATATATATGTGTGTGTGTGTGTGTGTGTGTGTGTGTGTGTGTGTGTGTGTGTGTGTGTGTGTTTCTTCTTTTATGTCTCTCTTTATAACGTAGGTAATAATTGCTCTCTACAACTTCATATCCTTTATAATTCTACGGCATCTTTGTCGCCTTACGATCCTTCTTTATCCCTGTCCTAGGATCTATTTACACAAGCTCGTTATGTAATTTGATGAATGCTTCCTTCTGTTCCTTTCACCTTTAATATGTCCTGTAAATCTTAATTTTCTCCAAGGGTTTTCCTTATGGGTTCTAAAATTTTCCAGCCTTTCTTTCTGATTCTAAGAAACAGTGCCCTTCCTGTTTCCATTTTACTTAATACTTCCTGGTTACACGCATCTTCTGCCTATGGTATTCTCAGTATGCTTCTATAAAACCACTTCTCTGTAGCTTCATGTTTCCTCTACATCAATGAAGAAATAGTTCAAAATTCACTACCATATAAGAAGATTGATAGTCTGTATCAATTCAACAGTCTTTTCTTTTGTTTCTAACGGAATTTTCCTGTTTCTCAGTACTTTCTTTAGCTTTTGGAAAGCCTTATTTACTATTCCAATGCGCCTTTGGATTTCGATGTCACATTTTCCGTCATCTGTTAAAACACGTCTCCGTTAAATTTTCTGTACTTAATTCTGTGTTCTCCAATTCGTGTCTCCTCTATTGGGCCCTCCCAATTTTTAATTACTATCTTTTACAAATTATCTTTAGTCCTTGCTTCTTGCTTTCTTTTACCAACTTGTCTATAGGCTCTTCTGCATATCTTATGTTATTACTGTATGTGTTTATAATGGCTCGTTAATCGTTACTGAGTACACCCTTGTGGTAGGGCGGTTAGCCAATCCTTTTGTTGCAGACATTTATCAAACCAGTGGTTAATACTACAACTATACTGAGCGAACCTTAGTTACTGTTTCTAGGGCAGAGAGAGCGCGCGCAAACTGGCGAGTACAACAGTTTAAACTGTGCCAATACATTCAAGTCCTTGATCTTGAGACTTCATGCTAACACAACCACAACAGCTTACGAATATTTCCCTCTACCCACTGCCCCTTGGTACGATTTCACAAATTCTGGGATCGCAACCCCATCAATTGATGATGAAATTTCATGGTGAGGTTCGAAACCGGGGTCTCATGGTCGGAAAGTGAACCATTTAACCACTTGGCCAAGAGCCTATAGTTTTATTTAATAATGTTAAAAATGAGTGCTTTCCAATTTCACATAGAGTCTCAGAAAGTATAAATAAGTAGAAGAATTAACAGTTGAAATGGTTCCCCCCCCCCACTTCATTTTATGGAAACCTGAACGTCTGAATATGATATATCGGCATTTAAACAAAAATTGTTTAAAAACAGTTTTTTGTCCCTTTTCTACGGTCATTCATTGGTGAAAATACTTCAGATAGCTCCGAATATGTAACCGCCGGTCCCTGCTTTACCAGTGAAATTTTCGATTGAGTTCACATAAGCAGCTGTTTCTAGTCTATCGCATCTAGATATCTAGGTGCCAACAGCTAAACTCATCATGTAAAAATTAAGATCCTGCTCTAGTCTACTAGGTCATAAAAGCTTGACCCTATTCGCCCGACACTGATAATTGTATCGTCAATAGGCCGTACGTATCTTTCAGAAAAGAGAGGAAATTATTTTACCTTCTGCAAAGTGATTCATACTATTACACTTGGAAATTTCCGCTCACTTCCTCCTGCATTTTCTGGGGAGAACTGTTCGTATTAAGTTATTTAGAGCACGCTTCATCAAGCAGCAATCAATAAGCATTTAGAGAAAAGGATGACGAATTTCATCATCATTATTTACAGTGACAAAATGTGGTACGTCGGCATTTCTTAATTTCAAACGATCTACTGCATATACTCGTGTATCAAGCGACTTTTGCGTATGTACTGCTGACCCTGCCTACCCTTGACTAAACTATGTATTAATTTATTGTAGTCAAACTAGCTTCAAAATTAGGTCTTCAAAGGTAGCATAATACGCGTGTATATATGGTGAGTGATTCTAATTGATTTTACGACCAGCGAGATCAGGACTCAGTAATGGCAAGTACTTTGGATATGTGTTCTTTATTGAAATATTTTAGTATTTTTGTACACTTCAATTGAACCCATTTTTTAAATTATTTATGCATAGTGGGTGGGGGAGAATAAAATTGTCCTTAACTGCAAAAAATAACCCTTTAAATTGCACAAGAAATATTAATTTTTCAACATAATGTTTATTTATTACGGTGGCGAATATTAATCATATATCGAACAGGATGTAATTAAAATTTCAAATTGAAATTCATCTAATAGTTATGTGTCAGGTTACAGACTTATTGATAACGCTGGTAATAAAATAAGCACATACCATCTCCCCTCTCGCTTGCAACCAGCCATCTCAATAAAATAAACGTTTTTCATCACTAAAATTGTATGATTCAAATAAAGCTTCATAAGGTTCTACTTGGTTGTTACTACATTGCAATAACTATATATATATATATATATATATATATATATATATATATATATATAGCACTGTAAATGTTATTTTTAGTTGACACCCATGTTGAGGAAACACTTTGTTTTGCTTTTTTGTTTTTTTTGTTTTTTTTTTTGTTTTGTTTTTTGTTTTTTTAAATGCGAGTGACATCTAACAGCCTACGCATTCGAGAGTTTAAATAAAGGAATTATTCTCTCCGGTAGAGCTCGAACTTGCGTCACCCTTTTTAGGGCAAACTACTGTCTCGGCTAGAGAGATCACGCCAAATCACATGGTTGTTTCTCCAGGTCCAAATCCTGCCGAAGAGCATATCCTTTTCATTAAGTCTCTCGAATGCGCAGGCGGGTAGGTGTAATTCACACCGTTTAAAAAAAAAAAAAAAAAAACGGTTTCGTCAATTAAGCATTTCCAATAAAAATAACGTTTAAAATAAGAAATAATTTCGAATTAAAAATAAAATTAATTCTTTAGACATTACTTCATACACATTGATAGATAATCTCGTGGGTGAAATATTATAAAGTGAAAATTTAAATTTATTGTACTAACATCGTGTATACTTCCTTTTCATAGTTGCTAAATCAGGTTTCTGTATCGTGTCCCTACAGGGCGTGAAAGATCATGGCTCTCCACAACGTCCTATCCCTCGTAGCTCTTAATAAGCTTTATCTTTTCACCATACCTTCTAATCCCTGTTCAGCCATCCATTTCCACAAGATTGTTTTCAATAGGTCCTGGGTGTTTCAAAATCTCCACGTCCTCTTTTCTCATTGAATGATTTAAAAATGTTACCTATATATATATATATATATATATATATATATATATATATATATATATATAATTCTGTAAGTGTCCTCTTTGTTTCTCTTTCTTTACAACTTCCTTGTTGCTCACATGCTCCATCCATGTTATTCTCATCATCAACCACATCTCTTTTGCCACAGATCTCTCCATCTGTGAGGAAATTTTCCAGCATTCACTGTCATAGAGGAGGATTGATACGAAATAGTTCAGCACTCTTGTTTCATAATCAGACCAACTAATTTTATCAGAAATGAAAATACCCTTAAATTTTTAAGTTCTAAACCATAGGGTAATTTTTTAGCTTTTAATATTTTAAGAAATGTTTTATTTATACATTCTTATTTTACTAGCCGAATATCCATCCTACGAACATTTTTATTAACAATAATCAAAAATAATTCTGCAGCCCAACATACAAATTACAAATTAGAGATACCAAAATCCAACAAGTACAACAATTTAAATATCTGGGAAATGTTTTAACTACGACACTGAAATCCGAAGACGCACTGGGATAGCCAAAGATGCCTTCTAAAACTTAAGCAAAGTATTAAGAAACAGAAAAAATTCATTAAAAACAAAGAGTACTGAACTAATGTAATATTAGTCCTCCTATATAGCAGTGAATGCTGGACCATCCCATCACAGATAGAGAAGAGACTTGAAGAAAAAGAAATGTGGTTCTACATATCATGGACCGAACATGTGAACAACGATAAAGTTTTAGAGAAAATGGAAACAAAAAGGACACTTATACTTAACATCTGGAAGAGTTAGTTAAAATTTCTTGATCGCATAATGATGAAAGAGGGCTTGGAAAATTTGATACTCACAGGACAGAGGAAAACATCACATAAGCAGCCTGGCGAGCTTGAGTAAATGTATGGTAGAACAAGGTTTATGAGAGATAAAAAAAGATAAGATTTATTAAAAGCTACAAAGGACAGAGACTTTTGTATAGTTATGATTGCCAATGTCTTGGAGGGACACAACACAGAAAAAGAAGTTGTAAGGTAAGGACATACAGACAAAATTAAACCATACCCGAATTTATAAAAGAAGAAATTATCAAAGCATTAATCTTAAATCATATTTTGTTTTATATATGCCGCAGAGAAAGATCATGAAATCTAGTGTAGGTCACTTCCTGGCACGATGAAGTCCACCTTAAACAAATTCACGCCATCGGCACTTTCTTCTTTGATTTTCTTTCACCAACTCTTGTAAAGCCAAACGGCGATAGGGAATGAATGACGGGAGCATGTTTTGGTGAAACTGGAAGCTTCTAGTCCTGAACCTACACGTTGTCGGGGAATTTAGTCATCAATGCCATCATCATAAATGAAGCGATCACCAAAAAAGAAATTAATTCGAGATAAAGCAGACGGCTATTTTATTTTACTGTTAATCTGATATACTTTAATCTTTTTCCTTGTTTTTATTTTTTTCAATGTGTAGGCGTTTTCCATGCTATATCAAATATCTAACAAATACACTTTCGAAAGAAATTTTGTGCTTAGCAATATGATATTTGTTTTGTAATATTTCAGGTTTGTTAGATAATCAGTGAAGTATTTGCTTCTCAGTCAATAGCTTTTTGTGTTACTCTTAATGCTAGTCGTGTTTTTATTCCTAATACTATCATGAAATATCGGTCAATTGTACTAATTTTTAGTTTCCCACTCAACGGTATTGTTTTGATGACATGACAATCATTATAGTTTGTATTGAATAATGTCCGTTATTTATTAACTTATCCCGAACAGTTAGCTTTTATCTGTTGTCTAAGTAACATTTAATATGATGTTGAAAGAAACTTATGAGCCTTA
The DNA here is from genome assembly GCA_903632075.3 of Acanthosepion pharaonis. Taxonomy (NCBI): domain Eukaryota; kingdom Metazoa; phylum Mollusca; class Cephalopoda; order Sepiida; family Sepiidae; genus Acanthosepion; species Acanthosepion pharaonis. The sequence continues at coordinate 3,506,748 of CAHIKZ030000001.1, forward strand.
TTGATTTTTAATATAACAAGAACAAAAAACCTAAACAAATGAGTTTACGCTAACAAGTCAAAAAGCATTTGTCAATAGGGTGTGACTGATAGTCATAGGTCGAGAAAAGAAAAGGAATAATGTTTCTGATTATCACATTGTTGGAACTAGTTTACTAAACAAATTTTCCTTGGAAAAGGAGAGTTATTTTCAAATAAAGACCTATAAACCTTTCCTCAAACAGCTATTTTTGTGTAAACTGATACAGATGAATATATTGACAAGTCAATCGATTGTGTCGAATTGTTATTCTCTCATGCTTTATTTATAAGGAAACGTTGTGTATTTATGTTAGGAACAAAGACAAAATGAAAACTTATGTTAGCCTACGCGTTTTGTCATCTGCGTGACATTAACAAGACAAATGCAAGGGTTTTATTTTGTAACAAGTATTTATGTTCAGTTTTTCTAAATTTTAAAATTTAAGAAACGCTCATCAGGTGAAATAAAATTTTAAATAAGGTTATGAATTTAACCGTTTTCTTTTAAGTTTTAACATTTTTATAGTCATGTATGTTGGCTTGGGAAAGAAGTAATTCTTTCAGGAACGGAGATATTTGAAAAAATACAGGGCACAAATTTATATTTTGATAACATTCAATAGCAGCACTCTCGAGAATTTCCCTTCTTAGTAAGTTACTTTCTCTTTTAATAGGTGTGGCATTCGTTAAACCAACGTTGTAATTGAATGTATTATTATGTATAACTAATGAATTTAATAAATAGCTTATGCATAAGATCTTATTTGTGTTCATAAATTCGTTTTTTAAATTTTTGCAGGTTTCACCAGTGTATTGTGAGGAGCAGTTCTGGCATTATATTCTATATGTAGTGGCTTCAGACTTATTATTTTTATGGGTATTTTTGGTTCTGATCTTCACTGAGTGCGCTTTACTTTCGGCCTCGTGACACATCTAGGCTGTACTTAGAAAATCACTATAACAGTTTTGGATGGAGCTGCAATCACTTTGATGTTTCTAAGATTCAATGAATTGTTTTGGATAGTAGATGTTATCGACATCCCATTAAAATATATATTACTTCGAAAATAAATTTATATAAAAAGTAAGAATCAAAATATCATTTTTCTATGCTTTTATTTGTTTTCTTCTGTCTTTCTCCATACCTTCTTTCATCTCATTTTTTAGTAATGCGTTTTATTTTATCTGACATTACTAAAGACTTCAAATACCTTAGTATATAGATCGTTTATAGCAAGTTTAGTATAGGAGATAAGGAAATTGAAAAGAGTATAGGCTGCACTAGAGGTAATTTTATCCAAGATAACACGGCAAGATGCTACAAGGTTTACGACCACATCACGTTGAAACATACAATCACTGAAGTTAAGCAACGTCAAGCCAGGTTAGTACCTGGATGGGTGACCGCTTGGGTATACCAGGTGCTATAAGCTTGGATGTACGGGTGGTGCAAGGGATAATGACTCACAATTGTTAATAGGAGAGCCGAGTTCCAATTCTCGTTGGATTTTTTATGTTGACTTACGCGTAAAATACCCTTGGAAAAAGCTATGAATCTACATCTTCTCCCCCCAAGTATGGGTTAATTAGAAAGCCGTTATTGTCTCAGGAAGAAAATTCTTACAATCTAAAAATATTTTCTGGCTTTAAATATCCCGTGAAAGGTTGACAAACCGTAGAAAATGAATCAACCAACCAATAACAAAAATAAGCAAGATGCTGTGTTCGTCTTGTCTGGTTTGCTAAGTATAATAAATGTAAACCTATGGTCCGCACATTAGGAGCGCTTCCCTTCCATCCCGTGACCGAGAAAAAGACCGGTGTTACATAGTTCTCTCTCGGTCCCTGACCTACGTTGTCGATTAATATCTACCCAGTATCGTTCGTATGCAAATTCTGTCAGCGCCACCTTAAGTAAAATGTCCTCTCTCTGCAACCAGTTGTGGAGGAAGACGTAACTCCTGATGCTTACTGCACCATACTCTGTGTTACTTGTCAGGTTGACCCGATTCTCCTATACAGATGCAGCAAAACTAAAGCATGAACCTAAGAAATTCATTCTTAAATAGCCTTATCGGATCTATACTCTAATATGGATGTCATGAATGGCGTCTAAGCCGTTCAGAAATATCTCGACTATCAGCTATAAACAATCGTTTTCTAAGATCAATGATTTAATATGGCTTCAAGAGAATGAGCTCTGTAGGTCTTGAAGAGGACTTCGTTGGATCTCGTAGACTGGTGCTAGCGAATCACAAATAAAGAACTTTACTAAATACCGAAATCCACATCACTTGAAGACTTTCAGTGGCAGCAGCAATTTAGATAACAAACGAAAATAGAAGAATAAATAATGACACAATGAAGAATTTGACTTTCCACGCTACTTTAAATAAAATGTTTGGGGGGAGAATAATATTAGAAAAAGCGATAACTGTGAGTGAAATTGAGAAAACGTTTGTGTTTTTTTGTTTTGTTTTGTTTTTTGGGGGGAAAAATGGTTTTAAAAGAAAAAAATTATAAATTTCAACCGACTGTGGTGCTGGTTATAGGGTCAATGAATACGGAATGTTTCCTTATAAAGAAACGGCCAATCTCGACATTACTATTACAATTAGACTTCTTCCTTTATTTACTTTTCTTTCAGAGTCTGTCTATATTTCTGAGATGAGGTATTATGTACATTATTTACATTATTCGGACTAATGTCCTCATCTTTGTCGCCATATTTACTTTTCTTTCTTATTCACTTTTGAGTTAACATTATTTACGCTATTTCCCCACTTTCTTTTCTCGTTTTGCCTGTATTGTTTTCTTTCATTTTAATTAGGTTTCTAATATTTTTCACGCTTGTCGTTTCTTTTCTTCGTTAATGCATTATCTCTTCAAGGTTCTTTCCTCTCCCATGTGAGTGCTTTCCCATCTTCGTCTCTTCTGTATCGTGTCCCTTTCAACCTTCCCCATAACTTCCTATCTTTTGTAGTTCTAAACAATGCCCTTTTAATATCCCTCAGAGTCAGCCATCTATTTACAAGAGTTCGTTAGACAGTTTACTGGAGGTGTCCCTCTGACTCTCTTGTGAGTTTCATATTCTCCAAACCCTTCATGTGTCCCAGATATTTCAACTGTCACGAGTTCATTCTAATTGATTACGTTTCTTATTTCCTTAAAACTTCCACGTTGCTCACAAGTTTCAGCTGTCATGAATTACTTCTTTGGCGTCGCACTTTTATAGAAGCTTTCAACAACTCCAGTATTAAAAAAACAACAACCGCAACTAGTTAGAAAGAATTTAAAAATATATAATCTATATATTTGCACAACTGATACATAATCTGTTGGTCATGGATGAATGGCCGACATGTTTGGATGTTTTGGTCATTACTATTTGCAAGTGCAGACTCGTCTCCATTCGGATATGTGATCGAGCATGTCAGGCGATGGATAATTACTTGTATATCCGGAGCTAAGCAACCGTAGCTCATTATCGATCGATTAAATAGTTTTATTGCAAAATGAATCAGTAGACAAAATTTTTGTTGCGTGCAATTTAAATATAGTATATTTAGACAGCAATCCTGAATTTAAATATGTTTTATTAATTAGAATGGATAGAGAATGTTCTCTTAGGTCTTTTCGTGGGATTCTCCTGGTGACGAATATGGCGTTTGTGTTTGGTGATGAACGTGACGTGAACATTCGTAAGAGACCTTCTTCTTCTTCTATGTGCCGTGTCCCTTCAGAACGTTGGCTATCATGGCTCTCCACAATTTCCTATTCTTTGTAGTTCTTCATAAATTTTGACTTTTTGTAATCTCTCATTTACTTGCTAGGTAGGTTATGCGTTGTCTTCTTTCTTGTTTTCAATGAGCATCAAAGTTTTCAATCCCCTTTTTCTCATTATTCGCCCTAGAAATTTATATCAAGTCTCTTCTTCATCTGTGAGGAAATTCTCCAGCATTCACTGCCGTATCGAACTGATATTACGTAACAGTTCAGTACACTTTTCTTTGTTTCCAACAATTTTCTTTTTGTTTCTTAATACTTTGTTTACCTTAGCGAAATTATATTTAATGTTCCTGTTACCTTTGCCTATTAATAGTTCTTTTCGGGAAATAATACAGAAAGTTTAGAAATAACCAATGTAGAGTATATTTCGTTAACGATCAGGAGTTTGAAATGAACGCTGATTCACATACTGTGGCTTTGAAATAGATTTAAGCATAATGTGGTTTCAAAGGTATTTAAACACGCTTTACTAGTAGTGGTTTTTCCTCCTATGATGTAAGGTTGCTTCCAAAATTTTTAATCGTTTTTTTTTCAGTAGTGTTGTCGACGAAAATTAGAGTGGTGTCGTTAATTGCTGTTATGTGTTTACATATGGATCTCTGCTCGAAGAGATGATGGGTTAATCTTCTCGAGACTATTGGAATCTGAGCCATATATATAGACGTTTTTTCATTATCATCAGAGATGCAGTTTCCCAAACGACAAAGAAATTGTTATGCATCATTAGTTTCGTACAAGGTAGTTTTTTCTTTGCAGGAAATATATTTAGTAACCATAAGGGTGGCAGTTTTGAATTGTACAAGTTCCCGGAGATTGAAACCAACTGTTTTAAAAGTTTGTCCGGTTTAACGAACCACCTTCGTTCAAGGCACAACTAAGACTTTCATTGATATTTTGGGATGGTCGTACTCGACAACAAGCTGGTGGCTATCATATATATATATATATATATATATATATATATATATATATTAAAAAATATCAGTAGTTAGTTTATGTAGAAAATATCTAAAAGTTTTTAATCAAGTGCTTTGTTTTTTTGTAGACTTACTTATCTCGCTAGGGATTTTTCTAGAAATTTGTTGATCTGTTTATCATCCGGTCTCGTTTTGTCTAAATGCATGTCTTTTATTGTTTTTTTTCCTTGATCTACTCGTATACCATCTTTCATATGCATTAAAAAGTGTCAAAAACTCCTATTCCTATCATGTTTATAGTATTATCATTTTGCCCAACAGTGCCAATTGTTATAACAAAATATGAACGTAAAAACTCGTGTCATGTTCTTTCGTACGGATGTCATGCATGACGCAAAACTCGTTCATAAATATCTCAGTAGTTAACTGTATTCAACTGTTTTCTTAGATCAATGGTTAAAAATGGATTGCAGCAAAAGAAACCTGTAGGTCTTAGCGAGAACCATCCTTATTCGAATAGTGATACAGAATCACAAACGAATAACTGTATCAAGTCTCATCACTTGAGGACTTTTAACAACAGAAACAACTAAAATGGATAGCAGGTTAAGGCGAAGAAGATGATAATAATAATAATAATAATAATAATAATAATAATAATAATAATGACATAATCAAGATTTTAACGTTTTAGACTACTTCAAAAAGATTAAGAAGAAAGCCCTCATCAATAATGGAAAGATCTATAACAGTTAGTGGACTTGGGAAAACTATTTTCCTGAAAGATTGTTTTAGAAAGATTTGATAAATTTCCACCGAGAGTAGCACTGGCTGCTCAGTCACTGAATAGCAAATGTTTCCTCATAAGGAAACAACTAATATTATCATTACCATAAGTACTATTCTTCAAGAACATTTTCATTAAATTTTTCGTATTTTTGTTCATTTGTTTACTTTTATAAACAATAAATATTATTTTGTATATTCGGTATAATTTTTTACGTGTGCATCACATTTTAGTTTTTATGAGAATAAAGTTTGAAATTTTCATTATATTAATGAAAAATAAAACATTAGAAATAAATAATTCAAATGAGTTCCCATATAGTTAGTAGGTTGCCGTAATGCTGTGAATAATCTAAAAAGAATTGCGCGCACTTCTAGCTGTGTGTCGCAATGATATTGCAATTATACAATGAAGCGAGGATCCTGTTTTTAGTTGGCAGCATTGACTAACAGATCACTTAAGATGTAATAGATTTCTTTATGCATAATGCATGCTCTCATGAACACGATAGCATAATAAACTGAACAGAAGATCAATACTTTTCATAAATACTCAAAATATATTGTTAAACTGTTAAGGTTCTGATTTTATTGTCAACTGTTCATAATTTACACTAAGTGCTGCATAACGAAATCCCGTTTAAGTTTTCTCTACAACCCTGAATGGCGAAGTTTTGTGCGCTTTCAAGAAACTGCATTATCTCTCTTTCTCCCTCTTTTATACACGCACACATGCACACACTCATATATATATATATATATATATATATATATATATATATATATATATATTCATTTAAACAAGTTTGATCAATATCTGTCTCTATTTCTGAGATGAGGTATTGTAACTATTTAATTTTTTCGGAAGAAGGCCGGTGCGTACAACAGCCGAAACGTTGTGAATATGATAAAAAAGATGAGGACAATAGTCTGAACAATGTAAATAGTGTAAATATGTTTGAGCAAATTCATCATGAAACGTCTGTTTAATTCTTTGAAGTTCTAAACTAGTTTCTAATTTCTTACTACCCTGTCACTTACAATCTTCAGAAATTTAAATGCAACATTGTCACCTGTTTTCCTAAATCATGTTCATTTTTTGTCCTTTTCTACATTTCTCCTCACTAAAATCTTGTCATTCTTTTTCATTCCTGTAAACCCCTGCGTCCTAGAGGCATTATCGCCTTACTTGGCGTGAATTGATTACCCCGACGAAAAAAAAAAAAAAAAAAAAAAACAATTGGAAACAAATTACCTGAATGCGGACCGAGAACGACTGAAGTGACTTCTCAAAAGGAGTGCGACAATGAGGCGTTTATTCACCATATTTAAGCCTACACACCTTGATGCTTCTAAGGAGTGACACACACTAGTCCCACAACTGTATGTAGATAGTAGATTTAAAAAAAAAACTGAGAAACAGGCAAACTCTTAGACAAGGTAATCTTGGAATGAAAACAGAAAGTAAAAACGATTAACAGAATCCACGTTTGTGAATAAAAGAGTCCCACCTTAAAGAGCGAGTTACGAATCGGAGACATCAAAATCAAGCAGATGTCAACCAAAGACGATAGAATGTAACAGAGAAATCCTGAGGCGCAACAGCATTATTATCGAAGAAAGCTTTCAGGAACTAAGCAACATTCTATGTATGTAAGCTCTGTAGACTCTAACCCCCTGTGGAGAATAGGACCACAACACCTCCATACTAGTGGTTGCAGACACAATGTTCACACATTTATATAAGCAGAAAGTGAAAAATAAAATGTCAAATAGCTTTTGTTTTGTGATGATTTCTTCAAGATAAAACTTCTACTAATATTCCATTTTAGTCTTAACTTGCATAAAGCCACTAGTGTATGATAATATTAGTAAATAATATTATATAACAATTTCTGCAAGGAAAGACTAAGATACTCGAAGCTATTACTTTATAAAAGAAATAACCATATTAAGTGAAATATTTTTACTAGAGAAGACGACATATTAAAGTGTGTGCAAAATTTCTAATATGCGTATAAAATAGTGATAATATGTACAAACATTTGACAATGCAGTCGAGCTCTACAAAGCCGTTTAACGCATGACGTCACTTTATAGGATTCATGGATATTTGAATAAATTTGAATTCTTGCGTTTTTGGAAACATCTTTAGTTCAGAGTTATAAGAATGTTAGAGTTCCGACTATAAATCAGGGGTTCGAACATTACCATGGCCGATTTGTCAAAGAAGAACGAAGAACATTAACAATAAGTTGCCAGCGGAGAGAGCCCATCTTGACATGTAAGCCAATAATTGTATTCGTCTCCAATCAATAAGAACATTCCCCCCCTTTTCTGTACAGTAATGTTAGTTCTAAGTTTGTTTTTGATTTGTTTCCCAGGCAATAGTGTTTTTACAGATTTCTATGAACCATGAACTGTACTCGACAGTACTACCGATTTTTTCTTCTTCTGATCATCCTGCTTACATTATCAGAGATCGATGGTCAAACATTACATCCAGTCGGTGGTCTGCATCGCCACAGGGAATTGTTTTTTTCCTTTCCGCTTCTGCTCTTAACGACACTTTGATCACACTCAAGCTCTGAACATCGATGGCGTCGATAAATTGCTCTCTTTACTTCCCTAATTAGCTGATACGTTTAAATGCCGATGTTGAAACTTAGAATCACACTTAGTTGAGGAAAGGTCAAGTATTTATTTCTTATTTGAATCTTCCGCATCAAATACGTGAATCAGCAGCAGCAACAGCCGCGGCATCTCTTCATATTCCAGTAGAGTTCAATGTTCATTACTTCGAACAGCAAATGGTTAAGACAGTGGAATTAGCATTGGAAAACATTTTCTACTTTCATTTGTAAACGTAATATCTTTGCTGTTCGATTAGAATTAATGTTATTCGCAATACATTGGTACGGAACAAAAGTCCGTAGCGTTTATAAAATTAAATTTAAATTGTGATATTTGTGCATAGATTTATTCAAGTGCATATTTTTTAATCGGTAACACCCCATGCAAGGCAGAAAAACCACTAAGACACGACATTACAGGTTGTGGAAGAATTAGGAACAGAAACATTAATAATGAGCTCGAAGAGGAAAGAGTAATCAGAAGGACAGTAGATGAATTGCATTTAAATTTTTGAAGATTAAAGTTGACTGGAAAGTATGAAGCCAGATGGGAGGTCCACAAGCGGGAAGGGCGAGAGAAGAAACTTTTCACATAGAACTTACGGTTACGTCTAGCCAGTTCAACTGTAAATTGATGAGATCTCGAAATCAGTCTAGTACTGTGCTTAGATTTTAAAAAGTCTAGGTACCCTAGTGAAGAGCTCATCTGAACAATTATCATGAAAGTATTTATAAAAATGACACAGGGAGGCAACCTTATGGCGGTGGGAAAGCGACTGAAGCTGAACCACCAGATCAGGACTGATAATATTGCTGATTCTTCTTTGGATTTTTGTAAATAGCAGAGACACCGGACCATACGTGCCTGCAATATTCTAAGCATGGACGAATGGTAGACTTATAGATATGTAAGATAGATTCTGGACAGAAAAATTGTCTCGCACGACACAGTGAACCAACTTTCTTAGCAGCAGACTTAGCAATGGATTCAATATAGACTTACAAAATAAAGAGGCAAATAGAATCAAATTTTATTTATTCAGCTACACATATGCCATTTTATTCGACGACCTTTCGCAATCTACCAGGCGGTTTCATGATTCCATTCTCCCAGAACTCCAGGCATATTTCTGCGTGACGAACTTATCTCAGTAGATTCACAGGCTTCCAAATAATTAAGAGAGATTTGTAGCGATCGAAATAAGTGGTAATCTGAAATCGCAAAGTCAAATGAGTACAATTAGTTCAGTAGGCCATTCCATTCAATCTGGGCACTTTTCAACGATTGCTGCCTTTGATTGGTCAAAATGAAAAAGAAATACTCATCTCAATTCAACGTCTAATTTTTTAGGAGCTCGTAATAAACAATGCTTTTTATCTGATCCCACGAGATACACATCATCACCGCCTTCGGTGCAGACTAGCTTTTTCGATGGTTAATGGTGGATCGTTTTGTTTTCCGCGGAAACTTTTTTGCCACCATCAATTGCACATATCTTTATTTGATGTTTGTACAGTGTTTTTTCTTCCGGAAATAAACGAACAAATAACGAAAATACATCTCATCTCCACCATTTTCACTTGTAAGGTAAAATACATTTAAAATTCGCAATCCACGCATGAATCGCATATAAAGATATGTTGGATTATCACTGTTCAAAATATGTATATATGTCATAAATTTCAATCACGTGTGAAATGAAATCTCGTATTCAAACACTACCTATTGAAAAATACTACAAAGTTTTTCTGCAACACAATATATTTACGGCCATACTTTTCACTGGTCATCAATTGGTTACCAATATTAATGTATAAGAATAACAGTGATATTTTAACTTCAAGTTTTCCAAAAAGGATTGCATTTTTATATAGTAATGTTCAACCAATACAAGACCCAAGAGCCACTCAAGGTAAGGGGTTACTGTGTGGTGGTGTATGAGCGTAAGCAAAGACAAGAAGTGAAGTCAATAGTGTTATGCAGGAAAGATAACGTTTAACCTAAGATGGAAGAGGTGAAGATTGTAGCGATTGGTAAAGCATCCTGTCGGGAGCTTATTCTACAAAGTTGTGGTTCAGCGCAACTGTGCTGAAACTGCCTGTAAGCACTTCCAAGGGAACAAAAAAAATGATTGAAAACAACTCAGTACGCAGTCAACATTATTTCTGGTTGAAGTATACATATAATCATAATTTAAACTTCAATATTTTTCAGCCAATCACAATCATGATATATTTAATCCAATTGAAATACCTGAATTCAGGCGAAACGAGTTTTTTTTTCCTCACTGGAAATGCAATTAGATAAGAGAGTACAGCATAACCCTCTCCTAAGAAGCTACCCTTTAAAGTAACATTACCATCGAAGACATTGCTGTATTAAAGTTTCATTCTCATACATTCGTTTATATTTCTTCCTGCCAACTCTCTCTTATTCAGTTAAATACACACACACACATAATACACAAACATAATGCAATAAACTTATGCTCTCAACATATCTCTTCTTTCATGCGTCGTGTCGAGACGTGGGAGATCATGGCTCTTCACAACTTTTTGCCCTTTATAGCTCTTAGTAAATTTTGTCTTTTTGCTACCTTTCCTAATCTCTGTTCTGCTAACCACTTACAAAGGCTCGCTAGGTAGGTAGGTTATGCGCTGTTTTCCTCTGTCCCTTTTACCGTCATTATGCCTTATGAGTATCAAATTCTCCAAGCCCTCTTTCCTCATTATGAACCCTAGAAACTTCAATCGTTTCTTTCTGATGCTAAATATAAGTGTCCTTTTGGCTTCCATTTTCTCTAAAACTTCGTCAACACTTACGTGTTCAGTTCATGTTATTTTCAGCATGCTTCTGTAGAACCATATTTCTGTTGCTTCAAATCTTTTCTTCATCTGTGAGGACTGATTTACATAAAAGCTCTCGTTTCTTTGTTTCTAACAAAATTTTCCTCTTTCTTATTACTTTGTTTAACTTTTGGAAGGCATATTTTAGCCATCCCAACTGCGCCTTTGCATTTCGATGTCGCATTTTCCATCTTCTGTTATACAGTGTACAAAACCATTTATTCAGTCACGTACTGAACATTAATAATATTGTATAATATTCTGTTTTTTTATATTAAATTCTAGTTCTTTCATAAATTGATCGTCATTATTTTTACGTTAAAATTGAAGATGCTTGGAAATCTCTTATCACGATACATTGTTTATACTAAGAGTTAAGTTCTATCTTAACACCTTTTGCGCAGAAGAACTTAAATTCCTTCCAAAGTGATGAGAAATTTCTGAATGTTATCCAAATTAGATTTACTCTTCGAATAAACAGTAGAATTGTAACAGGTACTGTTCAATATAGCAGGTCGATTTTGGAACCGTGGCATTGCACTCAGTTTGAAAGTTGGGGGTTGACACTATAAATAATGACAGAAAATATTTTTCCAAATCGTTACCGTTGTTTTTGAAGAAACGAGTTTAATGATTAAGTTTAGGTTCAAAATCATAGCGTAGGAATTTCATTCCAGTGATCAGTGGAAAATCTATAGCACAGCCTTATAACATTTATAATTTATAGGAGCTTTACAAATTGTATATAGACAAGAAGCATGGCACAAGCACATTATTACTAAATCATTATCGCATCAAATAAGACCTTCATTTACTTCAAAGGGGAGTTATACTGAACAATTTAGCTATATTATGATGTAACGTTATACAGTGCAATAGTTTCGTATGATTTTCAATAAACAATGCAAATTTGAAACATTTTGTCTTATAATTCGTGTCCAGCAATACTATGGTGTTAAATACACTTTTAATCTATCATTTGGTTTTATTAATTATGATCTCACACGTTCATTGAGTAACCTTTTTTTGTAAGTTTTGACAATTTTTTGCAGCTTTTACTTATGGAATACAGTAAGAAAATAGAATATTTTGCTTGTGATGATACATTATTAGAATTCTGGTTTGAATATATTTTCCATTCAATGTATCTAATACGAAAGATATCAACTTTATTTGGATTTATTCTTGAAATAGTAAAATTCTGAAGTCAGTTTATGAACAAAAACCTGAGGAAATTAGGTATTTCTGTACATTTTTTCAGACGATCTTTAAAACTAAATGCTCAAGCGTTGATAAAAGTTATGACTCTAATTTTTGGTGTCACTACTTATCACATCAAACTCCAATTTTTACTTTGAGTGCAATGTTGATATTCTATAAAAAGTGAAAAATCAAAGTACCCTACTTTTCAAATTCCTTGAAATTTTGAAAGTAGCTAGTTTTAACGTGTAGTTTCAATTTTTAAAAAATGCTTGTCTTTACCAAATGAACAGAAGCAATAATTTTCGAAATATTTTACAATTTTTCATTGTGCGTCATTTGCGTTTAAATACAGGACTATTTCTAAATATTCTAGTCCGAAATTAACGCTTCATCTTCGCAGTAGTTGCGAGACATCTGTTCAAGATTTTGTTTTAAATCTATAAAGGATATAAATAAATGTAGACGCCAGTGTCCTTTTGAAGGCTCAGCTAAATGTAAAAATCGAATCTTGTTCAACGTTCGATCACGCAGTAAACTATACATGAAATTATACACTCAAGCCACTTACAGCTAAAACCTGTCGTCTGCTAGGCAGAATATGGCAATATTTCAAATAACTAACGCATTGACGGCTTTTCGCCATCACAGTAACCATGGCGGATTTTCTTTTCTTTTTATCTATTAGGAATGAAAGTTCAGAATCGAGTAGAATAGAATGGAGTAAAGAAAGTATTATTGTGTCGGTCGTTTTTTCTTCTATCACACAAACTATTAAAAACTGAAAAATTAAGATATTCTGAAAGTAGTCGGAAAATAATAGAAATATCTATGTAAAGGTATTATTTGTGAAATTCTGTCGGTGATATTATTTATGCGTTAAGGCCAAGAAGATGCTTGTTTCAAGATCGATATTGGTCCTTAATCAAACACTGAGATCTTTCATGTTCATCGATTTTTCTCTTCATTTTCGTTTTCTAAAATATACAAATAAATCAGCTCAACGTCTAAACTCACCTAGGCAACATGCGTTTTGATCTGTGCTGTGTTTTTGCTGAAATATTTTTGTATAATGAAAAAATAGGAATAAAATAACATTAATGAATGTAAATAGCCTGTCAGTTGACAAGCTTCTTTTCTGACAGTTTACCTACTATTATTACTACTCAGTATCAGTAGACCGCTGTAAACTGTCCCTAAAAGATAACAACTTAGGCAGATATATTGAGATACATAGATATATTGAGATAGATAATAAAGAATTGAATTACATAGATAGATAGATAGATAGATAGATAGATAGATAGATACATACATACATACATACATACATACATTGAGATACATATAAAAGAAATGAGATACACACATATATTGACATAGATATGAAAGAATTAAGATAGATAGATAGATAGATAGATAGATAGATAGATAGATAGATAGATAGATAGATAGAAAAAAACCGATAAAGCTATATTGAGATATATATGAAAGAATTGAGAGACATATAGACGAAAGAACTGAGATAGATATACTGAGATTTGAACGTATTGACATAGATATACTAAGGTCGATATAAAAGTACTGACATACATATGGTGCGATAAATATGGAAAAATTGACATAGATATATTGAGACAGATATGAAATAATTCAGAGACATAGCTATATATGAAAGAACTGAGATAGATATATTAAGATAGTTATGAAAGAATTTATATAGATATATATTGAGATATATATGAAACAATTAACATAGATGTATTGAGATAGATATGAAAGTATTGACATTGATGTATTGAGACAGACCTGAAAGAACTGACATAAATAGATATATTTAGATAGATTTGAAAGAATTAACATAGATATGAATATATATATGTGTGTGTGTGTGTGTGTGTGTGTGTGTGTGTGTGTGTGTGTGTGTTTAAGTACTGAGATAGATTGTACACGTGTTCGCTTTGTTATTAATTCATTATCCTCAACAGGTCTTCGTAGACATTTTCCAATGCACGAAATTAATCAATTTTTCATCTGGGCGCTTTGCTTTGACCGTTATTATAAATCTTGTCAGAATAGAAAAGAATCCAGATTTACGGCGATGAAGGTCAACAACAACAAAGATGCTAACCGTATCCATTTTTATATCCATGTAAAACACAATTGCGTTCATCATCATATATATATATATATATATATATATATAACTCTTGTTGTGATGCAAAATATTTCTTTGGTATAAGTTGGAAAGCTCTTTCGTAATTATTTGTCTGTGTATCGTCATTATTAATACTTAGGTTAATATGGGATTTTTTCTTCATCATATTCGGGTTCAGTCAAGATGTTTTTGTATCGCATTATAATGGTGCACAATATATATAACCCAATCGGTTAAGGCACGTCAGGCGATATGACGGTTCCGTATAGGATATATATAATAAAAAGGCTTAAACACTAATATTCCATGGTCATAATTTATTCCATTGGAATCGTAAATACGATCCAATTGAGTAAATAGGGTCCTGGGCATTGAGTTCTACCTGGATTCTATCCTCTTGAAATTATTTTTTATACAAATATATATGTATGTGTATGTATGTATGTATATATATTTATACATTTTAGATATATGATTGCATATGTATGTGTATATTTACCACTAATATTATCTCTCTCTCTTTTATATATATATATATATATATATATATATATATATATATATATATACTTAATATGTGTCTAACGATTGATTACTACCTAATGAAACTCAGTTACATTGATCGGTGAGAACAAAATATTTATATATATATATATATATATATATATATATATATATAGAGAGAGAGAGAGAGAGAGCATTGGAGAAGGATACTTTTTTCTATTTCGATTAGTTAGCATCTAAGTGATCGCATATATTGATTAGCTGTGAACACCAAAAAATGAGAGTCCTAAGACTTGAATGATTGCCTTTATACGCCACAAAGGTAGTCAACATACCTAGAAGACTTCAATGAATAAGCAATGTAAAGAACCATGTTAAACTATTAATTAGTGTAACTATCCCACCTGCGTTTCAAATACTTATACTTTTTATTACTTCATCTGAAAACACGAGAAAAAGACGGGATTATTTTGATTTTAAATTTATTATTTATATGCTTAATAAAAATGAGAGAAACAACAATATATTGTCGAATTTATAACTTCGTTTTTACACACACGCATAATATATATATATATATATATATATATATATATATATATATATATATATATATATATATATATTGGACTCTCCTGTCGTTTTCGACGTAAGGATGGCCAAGCAGCTCAGTTCGTCGAAGTAGCAGCCGCACATATCATTTGGTTATAGTGGTGAAGGCTTGTGTAGAACCAAGCACACTTTTTGGAATAGCCGAATCCCCAAACGACACTCCAATGGTTCAGAGGTTAACTTTCTGCTATTTATCCATAGCTGGGGGAAAAACATGGATTTGTACTCTTCCCAATGGTATTAGCAAGTAAATGTAATGAATTTGACTGAAATTTGAATTCGGCTCTGCGACGCTGTAATCCATTACTCCACCCATGCCTCGTCTCTCTCCTTCTCCCAATTTCCTATTTCTCTTTTTCCCCTCTCTTCTCTCTTTCTCTCTCTCTTTCACATACACAGACACACAGACACACACACACGCACACACACACACACACACACACACACACACACATATATATATATATATATATATATATATATATATATATATATATATATATATATATATATATTCGATATCAGAGATAGTGTTTGGAGATATAGATTGTGGACATACGAATAAATACTGCATGATAACTTATCCATCCACACATTATATATAAATCTACATATATATGTATGTATGTATGTGTGCATGCGTTTGGCCGCTCACATTCGAGTATGTCTGTTTGCTATGATGTCTAGCATATGCTTGCTCAAGCACATTTGTGTTTGTTCAATAGTCACAGAGGCATTATGTGGTTTATACTTCAGCTATGCTGAGCTGACCTTAGTTACTGTTTCTGGGAGAGAGCCTAGAATCTGACGTGATCAACAGTTTGCACAACACTAATGCGCACTCAAACACTCGAGGTTACGATTATTTGTCACTTGCTGCTAGCGCCATCCCCACCCCCCGCCTCACAACTTCCGAACAGTTTCGTCTTTCCAATTTCAAATACAATATTTAGGTCATATGTATTCGGTTGTCATGCATGAATTGACGCAAATGTTGATTGTTTGTTGAACCGGTCGTCTAACCAATGAAACAATGTCGAGTAATCTTACTTTATGGTGATTTTCTAAGCCCGGCTTAGATGTGGCACAAGGCCGAAAGTATGGGGCACCCAGTAAGTATCAAACTCACTACTCAGTCGTAATTGGTCTAGCATGACAAGCTTTCTAACCATTACACCACGCCGAGGTGCCCTAGTAATCTTACTTTATGAGTACACACTGGGAAAAAGAACCATTTTTGCATCGAATCATTACATGCGATGAGAAATGAATACTCTTTGACAACAGTAAGAGAATAGACCAGTGTTTAGATACAAATGAAACACCAAAACAATATCGAAAACCTCCACTGCACCCTAAAAAGTTAAGTTACTGTATCATTGTCTTTCAAGGGGGTCAGTCATTATTCATTCTTACCTCAAGGGAAAACAAAAACAGCAAGCTCGTATTGAGGAAAAATTGAGTGTATGCACGAAAAATTTCAAAACAAATATCCTAGACTTGTAAAGAGGGATGGATCAATTTTACTTCTCGATCAACTACCCAAAAGCTACATAACCTAAATTATTAAATTTTGTCTCATCTTCTATATTCACCTGATATCTCTCCTACTAATCATCAAGTATTTTGAGCTTTTCATATGCAATAAAACATTCTTCAAGAAGGAAGATGTAATCGAAGCATTGGAACTGTTTATCACATCAAAAGATGAGAATTTTTTTAAAGATGGGATAAAACATTTAGAGTTATGTTGGAGAAGTCAACATAGCGCCTATTTCAACTAAATAAAATAGTTATTTAGCATTTCAATAGCGTTTTATTCATTTCCTATAAAGTGTGTCATTTTATGTGCCTTGATAAGGTCCCGCAGAGAACGAAACGCATGGCTAAGAATAGTTTTTCCTTTTGTCTTTTATTCATATATATATATATATATATATATATATATATATATATATATATATATGTATGTATATGTGTGTGTGTGTGTATCCTTATCGTCAAATCAAATAACGGCGAAGATCTCTGTGCCCATTCTATCACCAAAACTAAGCATTGACGAGTCTTGGATTAGGCACCGTTCGTGAGTACCCGTTACCGTAATCAATCGCAGACGTCATATCATAGTGATACGAATTTGGGATTTAAAACCCCACCATCAAATTGTGTGTAGCATAGGCAGTCATCAATTATCTTGACCGGGTTATTGTCATCGGATCAAGACTATTTGATGCTGAGAATCTTTAGTGTGTTGTGCAAGCTATGTATGGCTAAAAACAAATCGGTTCCCAGACGTTTATGCTGGGGTAGAACCACCTCATTCACTGCGGCCTGTTCAGTGCCCGTTCACGTGTATCAAGTGAGTTTAACATCACACACACACACATATATATATATATATATATATATATATATATATATATATATATATATATATATATATATATATATGTGTGTATGTGTGTGCGTGTATACACAGAAAAAATTCGTGGGTAATCCAAGTAGGTCCTATTAATATAAAATATTAAAACTGATCCACAAAAGAGAGCTCAATATATAATTATAGATCATATAAGTGAATTACAAAAAATGAAACCCAAATTACCCCATTCAGATGATCATTTCGTCCACCGGGAAGATATTCAATGTCAATACAAACACATTTGTTAAAGAAATGAATTATAACGTCTTTTTAAGAAATTTAAAAAATAAAAACTAAGGAAGGAAAGAAAAAAGAAAAAGAAAAAAAAAGAGGAGGAGCGAAAAACATATAAAGAAAATGTACATTATGGAGAGGTAGAGAGACAAAGAAACTACTGTGATTCTGGTAGGAGAACAGGAAGAAGTATATATATATATATATATATATATATATACTAAAGAATATTTTTATTATATCAGATAGCACTTCCACTGGTGAAAATATTACTTTTTACATGTCAACTCAATTCAATCGACCAGGCCGTGTTATTACGTAGCAAAATCTGGTGATAGTCTCCCTCTTCGACTGAACCGGAACGTATCATTTTTATTTTTTTTTTTACTGTAGTGCAATTAAGCGGCGAAAAGTTTGAGTCATGTCTAATGTTCTTTCTTTCGTAATTAAAACTGTCATACAGTGTTCAATTCTATGCTAAGTCAACTGGTGTTTATTGGAACTTACTATGTAAACTAATCCTTTTAATCAGCTTAACTTTCAATGTTTTTCTGTTACTCTGGCTTCATCTCACAGAAGTTAGTGACCTCCTCTTTCGCAAACCACCTTTGAAGTGGGCTTGGAGAAATATCTGAAAGCTGTAATCCGGAGTAGATGAAATTACATATGGCTGATCGTTTTTAAATTGAAAATTGTAAGCAAGTCAATTGACGGTCGTCAGTTCAATCCTTGTGTCAGGTAGTACAAAATATTCCACCCACTCTGGTTCAATGGAAGAGACACGTTATATTAGGACGAATTAATTGGTTAGAATTCATTGCTATGAGATTTCTTCTAACATGAACATGTAATAGTAACAAGGTGTGTGGAGTGAATAAAGGATTTGATTTGAATTTCCCGGAAGATTAGCGCCTACAGCAGATATAAAAAAAGTAGTAGAGTACAAAGGCTGTAACGTTGTTAGGATATTAACCAAAATGAGGATACTCGGCCAAACAAATCAGTGCATAATAAAGGAAATTTCTTATCTCACAAAGTCAGACAAAAATATATTATTTCATACAAAACGCGGATTGGTTGTGTACAACAAATGCACCATTTGAAATGTCTAATTACTGAAGCGTTCCACCAGTATTGAAGCGCCGACCTGACATTATTTGGCTTCATTAGACCAAAGCCGAAAATCGGAAAGCTACCAATTATTGGCCTTTAAAAGTTAATATAAAGCAACACTGCTAACTTCACAGAGAACTATTATTTGCTTTTCGTGATTCTTCGTTTCCAGAACATCTTTTTCGTTATCTGTCCTTTAATGTTTTCGTTTCCGTTTTATTTCGTCTTTTCAGCATTTTTTTTTTAATTTTAAGATACTTTTAAATTATTTTCGTTTTCGAATTTGGTGCTATAATTTACTCTCTTTTCTTCCTTATTCTGATTTTTATTCAATAATCTTCTTTCCTATTTCTTTATTTCCTGTACGATTTTTCTTTTTCTTTTTTTCGATTTTGTTTCATTTTTCTTTTCTCATTCGTTTTCCTACTATTTTTTTTTATATTTACTTATTCGTGACTTTTCCTAAATTTCTCTTTTTGCATTTTATATGCTTAATATTTGTGCTTCTTCATCTCTATATTTATAAGTCAATATTTACACTTATCTTGAATAAATCTATTAAGAATAGTGAAATGAATGTCCAAGGAAAGAAAATAAGAATTAAGCGAACCTTATACTTAGTAAATATATTACTATAGGTAACATTACTTTTATCGCTTTGCATGCTTATACAAATTGAACTATTATTCGCTCTTATACAGAAATGTTCACATTTAATTTAAAATATTCAATATATGTCCTGTGGATATTGTAGAGTATACTCAGTTTCTTAATTTCTTACTTAAATCCACTGCCAGAAGAAAAAACAAATCAAATTCTCTTTAAATAGCGTGAATGTATGTGTAATGCAAGGCTTAGTGAGACGGAACGAGAGATCGAATTTCGCTTGATTTCGTTATGTTCACTTTCGTACTTTGGAAAGATATTAATTTTTAATCATTTCACCCCAAGGTGGGAATGCCACTAATACGCAGGTGGTTACAAGAATGGAAAGTGAGAGAAAAGACTGAGTATAGGCAGGATTGAGGAAAGGACAAAATATGAACGGGATTCAAAAAGACAGAATATGGCGACTGACGTTGCATTTAAATTTTTGAAGATTGTATTTACCAGGGAAGCAAATAAACGGAAGAGAGTGCCACAGGCGGGAAGTGCGTGAAAAGAAACTGTCAGAGTAGAAGTGGTGGCTGTATTTAGCTATTTCAACAGTTAACCTGTGGGGCCTAGATGCTTAAAGTCGTGCAGTCGAGGTAACAGGGAAAAATGCTCGTCAGAGCAGTTACCATTAAAATATTTGTAGAAAAGACAGCGCACTTTTTTCCCCTAACACTTGGATTAAATAGCGCTACATGGTCTCATTTGAGGTGGCAACTCGTAATGGAGAAGAAAACTTTAAATTAAAAAAGAAAAAGCCTAAAGAAGGATGGGTTCCATTGGACTCTCTTGCGCTGGATATACCACTGCTGCTATGTGGGTGCAATACAAATATAGTGTTATGTTAGGTATTAGGGACGAGTAACGTTATTTTCAAATAGATACCAACGTTTCTTTTCCTCCACGCACTTATTTTCCCTAAAATTCATTCAAAATTCTTTGTTATAAGGTCATTCGTTCGTAAGTCATGTAAGACTTTTTTCCACTTTGTGGTTGATATTAAACTAATTCAGTTTCTGTCACTTTTAAGAGGTTCAAATTTCAAGTCTAAATTGTTTGTCCATCCAAAGTACTATATTTATTAGAAAACTAGTTTCGCCATGCCGTCAAAAATGACGACAATTGTTAGAAAATTTTAATGCAATGAAACAAAAATCTTGAAATTCGGTAAATCGGATCTAAAAAATTCACAGCTAAAATTGAGGCCAATGAGCCGTTTAATTAATCCATTCCATAACCCGTGTTTCTCAAACGGAACCCTGACGTTCTGTAAGAGCGAGTTTGAGGGTCCGTGAGAAACTGTCATATATAGCTTCATTTATTTTTGAGTAATTTTTATTTAATTTTATATTCGTAATTTTACTACATACGTACGGCTTATAGTTGGACAATCCTTGGTTTTATAATAAAGGCTTCAACATCTTATTTAAAATTATAATAATTATACGGGATGTATTTAACGATGTCTACGTGGCGTTAGAGTGAAACCGCCTTCACTGGTTAGTGGACAGAAGCTGTACGCGGCGGATTGAGTGACTCACTCGAGTACAGACCGCATGCACAATGTCTATACATTATGTTTACAACATAAACTACGATAAAAATCTAAAAGCGGTAGATATTAAAATGGTATATAAAAATATTTATGCAGAGGTTCCCTGGGGCATGAAAACTATTTCATATGTTTCTCAAGGGTAAAAAGGTTGAGAAACGCTGCCCTAAACGTTCAATACTATCTTTGATTCATTGATTAATCCTGGTATTATATAAATCGCTTTTTTCTGATTCTATATAAACCGCTTTCGATACATTTTCATACCTACTTCAAAATAAACTTAAAGATGATCACCTGATAGACAAAGGTATTTGAGTGTCTTACATGAAAGGCTTGAATTAAAAAATGCAATCTAAGAAACGTAAGAATACATGAACTGATTAGTTAAACGGTTCATTCTGCTCGCAAATAAATTTTGTCTAAATGCAGATATTTTATTTGCATAGATTATTAAAATGACTAAGAGAAGTAATCATTTATAAATTTACTGACTTAAGTTGATTATAGGTCGGTGCATTTCGGATTGTACTCTTTTTTCTGTGATTGAGATGTTTCTGCCAGACAGAAAAGTGAAATTAATCCTTATGAAACAGATATTCATTTCAATTTCATTCAAATTGTGTGCATACGTATTCACTGACTGTCCTAAAATATTTCTTCAAAATTAAAATATACTTAAAAAAAATTATGCTCATTATTAAATAACTTTCAAAAAGTTCAATAAAATCTTATAATTATCTGATTTTTGTATGGTTTAAAAATTTATGTTTTTACTTCATGCTCAGCCCAAGGTGGATGTTTTCCAGACTTAATGAGTGTGGAATCTATTATTCAATATTTGAAATAAAACAATGAATAATACATTATCAGTCTGGATAAATATTGTGTCTGTGTGTTAAATGGCACAAAGACATGTAAGTCACTCACGCGCAACACACGCATGTACATATACATATACATACGCACATACAAAGTCACAGGCAAACAGTGTACGTCGAATAGAGAATCAGTTTTCATGCATATAATATATATTCATCCAGGAATTATTACGTAAGTACTTTTATGAGATTTTGTTTATTTTAAAGCAAAACCTATGTTTTCCTTCAATAAATATGCAGATATTTTGTGTAGCGGGTGTGCCCTTTGATCTTTACCTTTAAATTTAATACATATTTAGGTGTGTTCACGTGATACCTTTACAAAATATACGTGAGCCAAACTTGTGAACCATTACCCCATATCGAATTGCTTACCGGTGTTAATTAACAAATCACATGCTACACCTAACCTAAGAGACACCTGTCCGCAAAAATCCACAACCGTGACGGCCTCAGTATCCAGTAATTATTAGTGTTACCAGTTTCACTCCTGCACGATTGGTATAATCAACAAACCTTTTATTAAAGTAAAACTACTTTGTAATGAATATTTCAGAGGAACTAAAACATAAACAAAAATATATAGACATAGCATAAATCTTTATTAAAGATAGAATTTTAAAAATATTTTAAAGAAAATCTATTTAAAATTTAAATGTATTTAAACAACATCAAATCTAGATCATCACATTTTCTGGGAGGAAGCTCGAAATTGATACAAAAAAATTAATTCATTGACCGTTTTTGTCTAGTCCATTTCATTTTTACAACTGGTTTGCTATGTAAGTCAAATATATTTCTTAGTGGGTGGAGGTAAGTGCGTCTCTTACGTCATCCTATGGGCTAAGGATGTCGATTTTCCGTTTCCGGCTAATTTCACAATCGTTACATTGTAGAGTATTTCATTGGTGAGATGTAAGTTCCACACGCTGTTTTGTGGAACCAACTCCCAAGAGGATGCTTCCCCGATCATTACAATCTTAATCTGTTTAAGTCTAGACTTAACCGTTATCTTCTCCACATATCCCCATAAACTGTAGCTCTTACTATGTAACCCTCTACCTCGAATAGCTCTTGGGCCTTATACAGGGTGAACATCATTTCAAAAATATCTATTGATAGACCTATTTACCGCGGATAACGAAGTTCTAATTTATAAGCAAATATCTTCTTTCAAATTCTATGTATTTGTACTTAATCTTTATGGCTCAATATATTCAACCTAAAAATATAACCATTATCAACGTTCGTTTTATAACCTGTTTTGCGCAAAATGTCAATCAAATTTTTTCTTCTGAAGATATTTCTATGAACACCGATAATAGAGCGTGGGCGGACAAGTCAGCGAATATTAGACTGAGTCATCAATCAATCTCTCCACCCGGAAGCATAAATTGTTACTGTGATGCAGTTTTGTGTTGGTGGACAAGTTAGCCTCAGCTGTCAATCAACTTAGCCAACCAGGAAATAAATTTACATCAAGAAATCAAGCAAAAACACCAAAAGTGGAGAAGCCTCGTTAGCAAGGACCTAAAACGGAAGGACAAGTCATTTTTTTACGTCTGCACCGGCACCGCCCATAAATCTTCCTGTTCAAAAGCCCTCAACGAAGGTCAGAATCATCTCTAGACTTTTTGTTTTGGTTCAGAGTGGTCCTAACTTAGATCATGCTATGTGCATCGTCAATTTTGGGTTATTTGTAATTGTTCCTTGAATAAAACAATTTTTGTATAAAATTTTGATTAGTTACTTCCAGAAATTGCTTGACGTTTAAAAATAAAAATGTATTTTTTTCTTTCTTACAAAAAATCTTAAAACTTTCTTGCATTCTTTTCGTGTTTTTGGCAGAGCTTATGGCCAAGGCTGGATTTAACTAACACAATGGCTTTGGCAGAAGATATAAAACAGCTGTAAACTGAAAAATTTCACAAAAATATTAAAATTTAAAATTGGTCAATCATTACCTCATCCTGATGACATATGTTACGGGTCATATGTTACGGGTCATTTTTTTTTTAACCTAACCAGTTAAAGAAAAGATCCAAAGAAAATTCACTATTACTTTATTAAATAGTTACAATTTATTACGTCATTTTATTTAAAAATGCGTTTGATTAGAACGACTGCCTGATCGCTTGAGATTCTTTTTTTTTTTTAACTGTGTAAATTTATGCGCGTCACATGTGATAAAAAAGGTATGGATGATTAAAAGTTGTAATCGAAGTATGTCAACACAAGATAATTAATAATGTTAAAAAAATACTTTAAAAAAATACTAAAAAATATTTCGAACTACTGTTTTATTTCGCTGGTCTGAAAATCATTCAAGTTAACCTAATTTATGACAGTTCAATAATATAAAGTGTTCTATCAACACAGACCGTTGACAAGTAAAATACATCAATTATTCAGAAAATGTATTTTAAAGCCAAAAATAGGTCACCTGTTTTCGTACTTTATTCGATCTGTTATCGGATGTAAGCAATTTTTCATACAATCAACCTCATAGAAAATTCTTCGCCTGCTGTTAATGATTATTTTTATTAATCTTTTTAATAACATAATTTATTTGCTAAAAACGATCCCCCTTTCTCTCTCTCCCTATATATATATATATATATATATATATATAGAGAGAGAGAGAGAGAGAGAGAAAAGTCAACACTGAGATCAACACCAAGCAGCGACCGTCTGTTTTATGCTTCAACTCAGTCTTCAGGCCATGTGTGTTGTGCTGCTATTTATTTTTATATATGCATATTACATATATAAATAGTCGAGCAAAAAAACACATAACATATGGTTTGAATGTTGCATTGAAGCATGAAACAGACTGTCGCCGCTTGTTACATGGGAGGGGAACGGTTGGATGGATGGATACCATTCCCAAGGGTATAAGTTAATATAAACGAACTCTACTAGAAATCGAACTCAGCTCTTAGATTTCTTGCATCCACGCGCATCCACTAATAACTAAAGAAGTTAATTTTCTGCGTGATTTCCAGCGACTATAATAAGCAACATTATACAGAAGGGGAAAAAATACATAATATAAGAAAATAAGTTTTACATAATTTTTCCTTTAGTTCTTGTTCTTATTAATTTTAACAATATAAATTTTATGTAAAAACTTTCTATATAATTGAGTAGGTTTGAAAATGGGTGTCAATTTTGCGGCAAATTTGTGGTCACGGTTACCCGACATGTAAACAACAGAGCGAGAGAATTGGTTAAGATCATGATTTAACCGGAAAGCTTTGCATATACTTAATGGAGGAGGGGGGCTCTTGGAAAAATGTGCATCCTAATGTAAATGCTACTTGTCACGAGGTTAGTGTTTATATTGCAATCTCTTAGCTATGTCAATAGCTTCGAAAACTGTGGTTCAAGTTATCTCTTGGGCCCGCACCGAATCTATGATACGGGCCACCACTCGGCCCACTCCACTACATCTCAATTTTCCTAAGGTAGTATACATATAAAATAAAATTTTTATTGTAACCTACTTTTGTACAATAATAGATCATATAGGTGAATAATTCAAATAAATAAATACAAATTGAAGATATGTCCTAATAGATCATTCCATCTTAAGTAAATCAACAATGTTGTGCGGCAATTTTTAACCTCAACTTGAGATTTTTCGTGTTAAAAAGTTGAATAATTTTAACACATATAACATTATGGATAAAAATAAGTGAATTTTATATAAGTATGAAGAAAACAAATTCACGGATTTGGACAAAAAAAAAGAGCCCACAATGGCGTGAAAATCTGCGAAAGATTTTCGTCCTTTAATAGTCTGTTGTGCTTAATTTAATTTGTAACTTATATAAATATTGGTAGAAAAAAGCAAATGTTGATAAGGTAGCAAGGGTCACAAAGCACTGTTATGTTCCCCCAATCAGGCTTAGCAAAACCAACAACCCCCACCCCACCGGTCGATGGTAGTATGCACCGTCTCTGAACGATCTATATCCTACTGACATCAGTTTAAACTGACACTATTTTTTCCATATAGTATGAGCATTTTGCTTAAAGTTCATAATGTTCTTGATTTGAGGTGAAAACTTAAAAAATTTCCAACTTAATTCAATGAAATATTTCTTTTTGAAATTATAGTTTATGATCTGTTTAGATATAGAAAGAAAAAAGATGGCGTCAGTTTAAACAGGCGCCTGGCGGATATAAAATCATGTTAAATGGTATATCGATAAGTAAATATAAAAGATTATCCACGTAGTGTTTTGCCAAATAAAAAAAAAACAAAAAAAAACATGACACTTATTTTTTAAATACATACAGTAATTCTGCCAATGCCAAAAAAAAAACAACAATAATGTAATGTACAGTTTATTTTGTTCCTTTATAAAATTGCCCATTAAAAATGATAAGAAATGACGATTTGTATGCAGGTTTGTATTCATCAATGACTGGCTTGGTGTTTTCAATATCTTATAGTAGTTATTGTTGAGATACTATTATCTGTCGATTTGAACAGTTGTCCAATGCTCTCAAGGATGACATATTTCATAAATCTACGTCTCATCGATAACGACAAAGTAATAATGGGAAATCTTGAAATCAATAGTTTTCACAAACAAAAATGAATTCTTCTACACTCACTCATAGCTGTAGTACTTTCCCTTGTTCTATTGTCTATTCACAGATTTTGACGAGCAAAAATAGATTGACATCCACGGGCTAAAGCTTGTCTAACGCCATGATATATGTTCAAACTCTAAATGGCAATGTGAATTTAAAACGTGACCAGTTTTTTAAATACTTCAAAAAGAAGCCATGGCTTATCCACCACTCTTGTATGAATTGAACATGACAGAAATGGGAAAAAAACTCATTTCTGTGTCCTTTTTTTTTTTTATAAAAAATTGAGTGTAATAATACTTGTATGCGTTGTTGAAACAACCCCGAGAGGATGCTTCCCAGCTCACTACAATCGTACTTTATTCAAGTCTAGGGTTAATCGTTATCCTCTCCGCATATACCTATAAATCATGCCTCTTACTCTGTAACCCTCTACCTCGAGTGACTCTTGGGACTTCTACAGGATAAACATCATTGTAAAAATAAACGAGTGTCACTCCAAATCATGCAGAATAGACTTTACACTCTGTGTCCTTCAGAGAAAGCCATGTGTAGAAGTGACCTGTGATTGACCCCCTAGTCGTAGGGGGAGATACCCGATTCACCTGATGTCAGTACCAACACCGACAGGAGAATACGTACCGGCCTAGCTGCGTCTGATATGTACGCGCATGGGGAAAAAAAATACGTATTTACCCGGCTTCCACACAAAGGCAGGATGTGACACGAGGTCATTTTTATGTGGGAGCGCCATGCACATACGTATGGGCAAAAGGGCACACATTTTTGCCCAGTCCTCGCAACCACTGTCATGCTGGCATCGATCGCAGGGTTGGATGGAATCCCCCAGGTTTGGGACCGAGCCTTCCCACCCAATCTAAAATGAGAAGAAACGCTTACTCCTCTTCCGGCTAATAGTGAACTTCTGTGTCACTCAAAGAAAGCTGAGTAAGTCTCACTCAGACATCGCGGGCGAGAATATAAAGTCAAAGTTTCAAATGAGTTGGGGCGCTTCATACACTAATTGATATTAACTGACGAAGTATAGTGTTGAATAAAGTATAGTATTAAATATTTTAATATTTAATACTACACTTTATTCAACACTATATGTTATGTTATGTTATGTTTCGTGCTTTCGTTTCACTTTATACAATATTACTTCATTATATTGTTGGGTATTAAAGTAATCTCTATCTAAAGAGGCCCTTTCTTACGTTTGTAATCAGAGTTTACAAAATTATCTTCTTTCATTTACCTTGAATAAATACATGTGCATTCTACAAGACTGCTAATTATGATGCGAAGCTTGAGCACCTTGATAAAATCCAAAGAATCAGCAATATTATTGATCCTGATCTGGTGGCTCAGCTTCAGTCACTTACCCACTGCCATAAGGTTGCCTCTCTGTGCCTTTTTTTATAAATACGTTCATGGTAATTGTTCAGATGAACTCTTCGCTATGGTAACTAGACTTTATGAATTTAAGCGCTGTACTAGACTGGCGTCGAGATCTCATCAATTTACAGTTGAACTGGCTAGATGTAACCGTAAATTCTATGCTAACAGTTTCTTCTCTCACATTACTCACTTTACGACTCCCTTCCGGCTCCATGCTTTGCAGCCAACATTAATCTACTAAAATATAAATGCAATGTCAATCGCTATCTAATGTCCTCTGGATTACTCTTCCCTCTTCCTGCTCATTATTAATGTTTCTGTTTCTAATTCTTTCATACCCTTTAACCCCTCATGTTTTAGTGGCTTTATTGCCTTGCATTGAGATACCGACTAAAAACTCTAAATATTCTAACTTCATAAGAATGAAATGTAGGATATTTCTGGTATTTTTCATTATAAAGTGAAATTATGACTGATGACTGGTTCATATACTTTTAATTTATTCCTAGAATGTAGATTTTGTTTTTGTATCAAACACTGATATTTATTTCAGTTTTGTTCATTTCAAATTTGATTTGTGCTTTTCTCGGAAAACGACGTCCATACGTGATAGTCTATACATAAATGGAATGAAAGGGGTTTAATCTCACAATCCTTGTCCCAAATCATTTGTATTGCGCTTATCCAGTAAGATGAAAGTCGGGTCTTCTTGCTTATCATGATGTTCTATCTCAAAGAACTGCTGTTGTGGGAATTGGGATGGCAGGTAATTTCATGGTAGAAAAATTTGCAGATTTCAACAAGGCTTTCGCCTGATATAATGGCAGGACTCGGCATAATTCTCTCGCCGAAATCTTTTCCGATAAACACATCTTCTTCTAAATGCAAATTCTTACAATAAGAAATTGGTTTCCTAACTTATAGATATTTACTCATCTGACAACCAAACAAGCGAGATTTCCTATCGAACTTAATACATGTTCGAATCCTTTAGCGAAACTAGCTTACTACTCTACAACAGGTGCCCAAAAATACCCGAGGCTATGGGAAACGGATATCTCTATTCAAGTTCCCCGTTGATAACGGCGGTTTATTTGAATGTTTATATCAGTAACTTGACCCGCTAAGATCGGTAAATTTTCATTAAGATTAATTTTAAACCAAAACAGTTAAATTTTTAAAATAAATTTAATTCTACATTTAATTATGGATTTAAACAAGAACCATATTAATTCGACAATACAGAACGCATCATAGCACAGATTAAATTAAGGGTCATGTCCATCAAGCGCTATGAGATCACTTGACGAATTATAAAAATAACAAAAGCAACTTTTAATATGTTACAAGTTAAATTTCATATTCGTCTGCTTACTCGTTACTCTAAAAGCAATTATTCTTCTATTTAAATGTGTAGCAAACCGACTTATTATCTCATCAGCACTTGCATTGAAATTCATAGATTGTAATTCAATATTCTAACTCAGGACTGTAAAGACGAAAGAGAAGTAGACACTGACGTACAGAATACGATATTTAAAAGTATTTATCAGATTCTTCATCTGGCGATTCTGCCAAAAGATGTCATTTATATTCTTATTTACAAGTAGATTTATTTACAAAAAATATTTCTATTTACCAAATGGATTTACAAACAGACAAATAAAATAAGTGCCATGTCTTAGATGATAAAACTCGGTGAAAGTCGGGCTGATGGCCACATCACGCTGAAACCAACCTTGTAAGCTATTAGAGTCGTAGAAGCATCACGTGTAATGTGGCCGTTGCAGAAATGGTGTGTCCTAAGCAAGATAGCTTAACTATCTCTAGGATGGTGTGAGTTTAGAGTTTTCCTTCTCTAGTGGTTTACGGCCACATTACGTTGATACCTGTAAGATCATCAAAGTTAAGCAACGTCGAACGGGTCATTACCTAGACGGGTGACCGCTTGGTAAGGTTGGATGTGTGCAGGTTGTGTAATGGATAATGGCGCGGAATTGTTAATCGGAGAGTCGAATTCCAATTCCAGTTAGGTTCGATACGCGCAAATACCTCTGAGAAAGGTATGAATCCACTTTTTTTGAGTTATGAGTAAGACATAAAATAAACTATTTTTATCATTAAAAAAACAAATAAAACTGCGTACAAGATGTTTAGATTTCGGTATTAAATAACCCATAGAGATGTTATGACGCTAAACAAAAACAACCATCGGTAAAAGTCTAAATGAACGCCATTTTTACTAAGGCTTAGTGATTGTTAAATTCCTTTCGTGGAAAGACAACATTCGCCTCTTTTACCATATTTAACTCCCCAGTTAGATTCAGTCACGTCGACTTGGCGAAAAGCATGAGAATTGGAGCATCCGTATATGTCAGGACATGTGCAAAAACCTATGTCATAATGTTGTTTTCTGATCGATAGCAAGACGTATTCAATCGATAAAACCTGTACCGGCTTACACGGTCAGCAGTGCAGTCTGTTGTCCAAATGGGCCATAGTAGATTCTGTTCACCTTTCGGCTGCATTCATGTGGCTGGTTTTTATTTTAAGGTCAATTTGAAAATGAATGCAGCTTTCAGATCGCACTGGAGACTTCATTGAGATAATCATATGCTTACTCAGAGCCCTGATGAATTCCCCCAGCTGTTGTCTCTTTGCGTCACGTTCACACATGGAGACTTCTTTTACACCTGATCGAAAAGAGAAAAAAAGAGAATACCACAAAGCTATATTTAGAAATCAAAAGTGGTAGGTACTGGACAATGTGCTGGGCCTAGGTTTCTTATACACGTTTTCCTTCTTTCTTTTTCTTTTTCGTAATTCATTTGTTTATGATCAACATTACTTACTTTCTTACTGGGATCTTTTTCCCCTTACTTCGGTCCAAGCATCTACATTCTCACCTTTATACAAGTGAGCATTTTTACCCAACTAGGCCACTGAAACTCTGAAAGAAAGACAGCACCTGTGCTGGATAATCATAGTGTCGTGCGCTTGACGAAGTCGATAGAATTATATTCATTCATTTGCATAAGTATATCAAGCGAGATAAGCCTTGGTATCATACCAGCTCTTTGATCAGTTTATTATTAGTTGCGAATGTGAGGAGAAGGTTGCGTTTTATTGTCACTCGCATCATTTTCATTATAGATAAATTTTCTCGGCCATACAGGTCTTCTTAGGCATTAATGATACCGTTACCATATGATGTTTGCAAAACAAGTTGTACTAAATACAAGTACCGGCATTATTAGATTATTCATTATTCTCCCACTTGCACGGTGTTTATTGGGTTTTATTAGTTATCAAATAATTTTCGCCCCGGTGTGATTATTACGTTCTACATGTATTAAACTTATATAAAATTCGCCAGTGTGATATTAATAATAAGCACGCAAAATGAAAAATTCCAACCGGCCTGACTATTTCACACGGCTCTTGTATTTGATAAAAAATGAGTATTGTTTTCCTTTTTACTTGTCTTTGTTGCAAAAATGCTTTTTAGTCGTTCAATCTTCGTACATAGATTAATGACTGGTTTTACTTTTCATAGACTTTATCAAAATTTATTCAGTTAGCAAATAAAAGAAATTTGGTCAGCTTGTATGTGTGTAGTTAGGTAACTCTTGCAAATCCCATGATAGAAAAAAAAGGGCATTTAAATTTTGTACACAAACGAACAATAACCTGCATTGCCACTTTCTTTCTGCGTTAAAATGTTGTGTTTTTTATTTATGTTAGTGGTAAAATTAGCCGTTTCCTTATAAGAAAACATTTGACATTCATTGACCGAGCATCCAGTGCCATTTTCGGTTGAAATTTATAAAATCTTTCTTTTAAAACAATTTTTCAGGAAACAAATTTCTCAATTTTCTGTTATCTTCATCTTCATTGCCATATTCACAAGGTTTTGGCCGTTGTACGCGCCGGCCTTCTTCAGGTGATTGGAATTTCGAGCCGAACTCTTTATTTTCCGTTCATCCGTGTATAGTGTTCTAGTTCCAGATCCCTAAGAGGCATATCACGTGGAACTAGAACAATCTACCTCGGTGGACTAAATAAAGAGTTCGTTTCGAAATTCCAATCACCTGAAGAAGGCAGGGGCGTACAACGACCGAAACATTGTGAATATGAAAATGAAAATGAGGATAACAGTCCGAAAAAAGTAGATAATATAATAGATGAACAATGTTTGCCTATAGACTCAAGTATAAACAAGACCAGAGTTTACATATCAATTCAAATATAATTTAGGCATGAAATGACTCAAGAAGTGTTCATATATCTTAAAAAACAACTACCCAATCCAATTTTATTTTCCCCAGTCAGTACACCTGATGTATAAAATTGTACTGCTTTCTCTTTTATTTTCCTTTTATGGATTTTATATCTCAATCAGGAAATTAAGTATTATTTGAGAAAATCATCAAAGAAGCGATCATCGATTTTAAAATTTAAAGCAATGGCTGTCCTTTTTAAAATCTAATTAAAAAAAACACAATCAATTTAATGGTAGCTTAATAGATACGTCAGTTACCTCTCTATTTCTACATCGTGAGATCTAATATCCGTGGGTTTTCCTCGGGTTCATTTAATAATAATTTGGCACCTTCATTTTGGCATGAATAAACAGATATTACTTACATAAATGTCTAAGTGCGCATGTGCATAAATACAGACATGCGTACTCACTCATACGGGTTGGTGTATATACTTCAATGTTCGAATCAATAGTCTGGATATTAAGGAGAAAACAAATAAAAACAAACACACACCGCCGTGACGTCGTTTTCCCTTTGACTTTGCTATAAATATGTTTAAGGTAGCTGTTGTGATGAACTCTTCTCCTTGGTATCTCGACTACATTAAGTTAAGTATACTTCTAGTTAGGCAACTAGTTCTCACTGTTTTACTCTTGGAATCGCTAGATGTAACTCTAAGTTCTATTCTAATAGTTTCTTTTCTCGCACTTATCACCTGTGGAACTTTCTTCTGATTTCTTGCCAGCTACAATTTTCAAAATTCTTCTGTCTTCCTGAAAACTGTTCTCCTATTGTATTTACATTAGTCGGACTATTGTCCTCATCTTTGTCACCATATTTGTCACAACGTTTCGGCAGTTGTACGCTCCGGCCTTCTTCAGGTGGTTGGAATTTCGAACTGAACCCTTTATTTCGATCACTGGGGTAGACTGTTCTAGTTCCACGTGCCATGTTTTGATGGATCCAGTGATCGAAATAAAAGGGTCTAGTCGAAATTCCAACCACCTGAAGAAGGCCTGCAATAACGGCCGAAACGTTTGACAATATGGCGACAAAGATGAGGACAATAGTCCGACTAATGTAAATACTGTACATAATACCTCATCTCAGAAATATAGACAGACTCTGTTCTTCTATTGTTTTTCTCCTTACTAATGTCTTATCCTTCTCTTCCAATCTCATTAACACCCTTGCGTCTTAGTGGCATTATCGCCTTGCTTGAGGCGAAAGGACTAAAAAAAACAACATACACATGTAACTGATTAATTAAAATTAATGTATAGTGATCTTCCAGACGGAATAAATATGGTCTGAGTGATGATATATGTCGGTAGCTGGGGATTGTTTCGTTACTACTTTCAGTTTTCTATCAGAGTACGGTTTACAGTTGAGGGCATTGCTTCTTGGAAACAGTTCACTCAGCGCATCAAGTTCCACGGCATGGGTGGCCAAACACCTCGTCTAAGATTCACTGATATGCGCGCCGCCAACTGATTATCGATGGCAACAGCTTGCACAAGAATCTAAAGTATACTTTGCTGCGTTTAATATATGACGAAAGACTTCAGTATGAAAATAAAAAAAATCTCATAAATTACCTTAAAGATCAAGACGCACACAAACACATAGATAGTATAGACATAGGAATCAACGCTGCATAATGACTGCCAGGTTCAGGCTTCGCGATATACAATATATATATATATATATATATATATATATATATATATATATATATATTCCTTCGTCCCATCTCTCTCCCCCACCTATTCTCTTTCCTTTTTTTTTTTTTTCTCTTTTTTTCCCCTACCTCCTATCCTAACTTCTAATTGTCTATGGTGTATATATGTCACCACGAAATGTATTTTATGCATTAGACATCCGTCGACTTTCTTTCTCTCCTCTTTTTAAATTTTCCCCCCCCACATCTCCTAAAATTCTCACTGTTAAGGTTTCATCTCCCTCCTCTTCATACTTACACTTTCTCTAAATTCTGTTTTGATTTCCGGAGTTGTTTTTTCTGTTTTCATTTTGAATTTGTAGGTCTGATGATTTGGATCGTATTTACGATTCTAATGGAATAAATTATGACCGTGGAATATTAGTGTTTAAGCCTTTTTATTATATATATATATATATATATATATATATATATATATCAAACACTTAAAATCCGATAGGTAATAATTTTTATTTCATGAGAGCTCTGAAAAACAGCAGCTCTCAATCTTCAAGACCTACAAACCAATCACAAATGAAATGAAAAAACCTTTCCGGGTTAAAAAAAATATTGCTATCTTCTTTAGAGAGTGGGAAAAAAAGGCAGAGAGCGTTGACTTAGTTTGACACACTGACCTCAGTATGTCATTTGAGGATGGTGAAGGGGCATAAAATGTATTTAGTTCATTGTGAATCTGAAAACATCCCATCTGTTTTTGTCAACGACCAAATTTTCAATTCTGACACATTTCATTAGACAAATTATTTTTAAGTAATATTAATTTTGCTCTGTCTTTTGACATAGAGCTTTACCTGGATCTATATTCTCCAGGAAATTCCATACGCATTACCATACTGTATCATTGCTATATATATGAAAAACGCGAAGCCTTTCTTACTGTGACGTTTTTCGTGGCGGGGTGATAAAGCATGCCGGTTCAAACTTTTTGTAAGAGACCAAGGGGGACGCAGGTTCAATCCCTGTCGGAAAGCATATTTTATTTATTATGATCTCTAAAATGCGCAGGCTGATAGTCGTAATACGCACTATTTCAAATACGTAGTATCCACTATAACAACATCTGAAGTAATAAACATGTCGTATTGAAAATAAATCTATTAATTCTTTAGAAATTGCTTTCAAACAAGATTTGTTAAACGCAACCATTAATGTGTGTCTGTTTAATTTTTCATTGCATTTTAAACAGACAGGTCTTGGTTGAATTTGATAAAATTTGGTTGGATAAATTTTTCTGTCCGTATATATATATATATATATATATATATATATATATATATATATATATATATATATATCGTCATCCGCAGACAGACTGTTTCGCTGTATCAAAGCCCATCAGTGTGGCTAAACATTCGATCACTTCAAGCATGGACCGAAATCCGACCGATTTGGCATCAGTCGGAGATTCTAACTCCTAGGCTATCGGCGCCCAGCAGAGAGAAATGTGAATTTTTGCGTATTCATTTCTTCATACGCACACCAGTGACATAGAGGACTCAATCTGTGTGGAGAGTCTTGCATCATTATTAATAATAGTCACTGTTTACAAATACGCGCTTTCTCTCCACAGTGCTCGACCGAATTAATTTTTTTTTTTCCGGAGGCTACTATCGTCATCCACAGACAGATTGTTTCGCTGTATCACATCATATATATATATATATATATATATATATATATATATATATATATATATATATATATATATATATATTTGTGTGTGTGTGCGTGCGCGTGTGTGTGTGTGTGTGCGTGTGTGTGTGTATAACAGCCTCATAAAACAACCACTATTGCGATTCTACTGATAGACAAAAGCCTTTCTCAAATCTTGCCAATGACAACTTCTATTCTCTGCTGTATTTTATCAACAAACCCCTCTATGTCTTCACTCTTTTTTCTGGTCTTTTGTTACTGTGTTTACTATCCATGTAGAAAACCTTTGCTCTATCATTTATCCTTTCTTCTTACTGTGTTTCCTGAAGATTTACATTCTTGTAGTTTCAATAATTCTGTGTGATCTTTTATTTTTTCTGGGATCTTTTCTGCTAATTTACCCCAAAATTAAAAGAATTTATATTTACTAAAATTCACACCAAATTTTCCCAGAGCGAGGCCCTTCCATTGCACTCCGGTTGGGTTGACCTTTGCGATCGTCCCAAATGTACGTTCGCACTTACCCCTATAAACAAACCAAAAACAGTTTGTTTTTGTTTTTTTTAAATTATAAAAAATTACTTGTACGTCCCCAGAATATCATCCGCGTTTACGAAATGTGATTTTTGGTCATTTTTTCATTCTGACCGTTGGAGTTGTTGCGAGAAAAGCTTTTATAAAAATTTTAAAATTATAAATTTTTCAAAATTTATAATTTCATGAGAGTGCTAAAAATTTAATAGAAAACAAACAAACTTTGATTTACAATTTCCTGGGGTGAATTAATATTTGTGATAAGTAACTTTACATTATTTGGAGTGAATTAACAGAAAAGATCCTTTTTCTATTTTGATGATGAATTTGTTTTCAAGCGATTTTGTTAATTTTGTTCATTACCATGTTTGACACTCATGGCTCATAGTTGAGCAACATCGAGTCTACTTAGATGTGGTGGGGATACTTGAAAGTAATGTAAGTAATGTCAGAGGTTATATGATTGTGATATGATCTGTGGGTATTAATGACCAACGCCAGTGTCTTACCATCCGACTCTACTCGAATCCTATGTAGCTGAGACAGTCTCCAATTATCTTGACTCTCGTTTTTGTCATTGAATCAAGGCCGCCTGATGCTGCCTGCTAGATTAAATGGGTACGAGCGTGGAAATGTCTTGCCGTATCTGTCTTCCTGTTGCCTATGTTTTTGAAAGCGAAGACTCCCAAGCCCATTGTTGGCGGTGGGGACCCACCCCCCACCTCCACAATTCTCAGTTCCTTGAAACTGAAAAGCTTGGTGACATATAAAGTCAGCCTCTACAATCCACTATCTGACCATGAGAATGGAAGTCGGCAATAGTCGGCTACCATGTGTATTAGAATTCTATGCCGCATCCTCTATACTGGAAAACCAAATTTGTTCTTTAGGATAGGACAACGGGACTTATACTAAGTTAAAGCTTAATGTAATGGCAGGCAAAAACATAAAATCCCAATCCCATTGGTATATATGTATACAGCTGTCAGCTGCAGCTGTGTTTTGTGTGTGTGTGTGTGTGTGTGTGTGTGTGTGTGTGTGTGTGTGTGTGTGTGTGGGTGTGTGTGTGTGTGTAATAGGAGTAGGTAGGCTTCCCTGGCGTCAGGTCAATACTCCTCCCCCTTCTCTTGAACAAGAGTAGAGTCTCACACCTTGTTTCTTGTTTAGGAAGGGGTTCCCAAATCTCTCCCTTCCTATCTCTCTGGCCTCTGTACTGGAGGCTGCTGCGTTTCTTTCGTGATGTGTGCAGTCTGTGGCATTGCCTCTTCATTCTGAGGGTACACAGTTTTCTGATTGCTGTTTCCGACTGATAGTTAGGAGCCCTAACTCTTACGTAGCGTCTTGAGCGGCCACTCTGATCAACAGTTGTATAATACCGGGGTGTCTGTAGTGCAATGTCGCGCATGGATAGGTGTCCCTGCATTCATCTCCGGTGGGAAACCCTGAGGCCACATTATGTTGCAGGCTGCGCCAATTTCCCTTTGCCCACGTCGCGGTCGATCACCGTCTGCTTCTTCTACTGTAGGCTTCCTTCATTTTTTTTTTTTTTTTTTTTTTTTTTGCTACCATAATCTGCTCTCCGACAAGCAATATGGTTTCCGCTTTGAGGCAGGAAATGGCTGGTTAACTTTAATGACTCAACAACAAAACTGCTCTCTATTACTCACCAAAGAGAACCACCCCTGCTTCCCATTAGAATGTCTGACGCTCAACTCCACGAGAGCACCTCTTTGCGACTGCTCGGTCTCACATTGTCCTGCTAACCTGAGATGGAACGAATACATTGAGCCAATAGCTTCGTCCACCGCTAGGAAAGTTGGCTCCCTATGCCGCGCCAGGAAATTTTTCTCCCCGGAATCGATCTTTCAAATTTACAAATCAACCATTCCCCCTTGCATGGAGGATTGCTGCCATATATGGTCTGGAGCCCCTTCTGTTTGCCTCGGCGTTCTTGATAAAATCCAAAGACGGATATGCAATGTAATTGGCTCTGATCTGGCATCTCGTCTGCAGTCGCTCTCTCACAGACGTGTCGTTGCCTCTCTCTGTCTTTTTTACAAATACTTTCACGGTAACTGCTCCGATGAGCTGCTTTCGCTTGTTCTCAGACTTCATGAATTTAAGCGCTCAACTAGGCTGGCATCTCGCTCTCACCCTTTCACTGTCGAAACTGTTAAATGTGGCCGTCTCAATAGCTTCATGTCTCGCACTTCTCGCCTATGGAACTCCCTCCCCATTTCTTGTTTTCCTGATAGCTATAATCTTCAACTATTCAAATGTAACGTCAATCGACGTCTACAGATGCTCTGATTTATCCCCTAACCGTCTCTTCATCCTTTCCCCTATCACTCATCTTTGTTCTCGCTCCAACTCTCTGTAACCCATTGCGTGCTAGTGGCTTCCCGCCTTGCTTGGAGTTGAATGCTTAAAAAAATCCACATCATGTTGCTCGAAGTATGAATGACTATAAAACGCGCGGTTGCAATCGGACTTCCAGAGGTTAGGTGAGGAAACCTGTGTCCATGTCTACGGATATATGGTCATGAGCTTTTTCGTACTACTCAGTGGAAACAGGACAAGCAGATGGGATATCCCTTAGATGGTCAGTAGAACGAGAACAACTCATCCCCGGAGATTAAATAAAGAGTTCAATTTGGAAAACTCCGAGGACTACCCAGATCGACACCACACCTGAAGAAGGTCGATGATCACAATGGCTTGAAGGTTTTAATATCAACAGTAAAAATTAGGACATTAGTCTTAATGTAAATAATGATAACTCCTCATCTCAGAAGTCCAGACAGAATTTTAAAATATTTTCGAAACAGATTTCTTAACTGACTGTGATTTCAGCCAATAAAAAATCTGCTTCGATGTTAGGTAGTTGTAAATTGTATTCTGATTGTTTCTATTTGCACTGTGATCATTTACTGTGTGTAATGCTCCTACCTGTGAATTGAATGCCGCTTTCAGAGATTAAACACAAGCGTAAAGAGAAAATCACATTTTTAAATGATTTAAACACGCAAAATTCAGTTAAACACTTGCTACATTCACATATTATATGTTTTAGTAATTCATTTTTATATATGCTTTATAATGCATAGTGTGACGTTCATGTACTTTGTCCTAATAAACGTGTTTTGAGTTCATGTTAATAACGAATCTGATTTCCTTTTCTAGTCTCCTTTGCGCAACCATTGACTATGATCAGGTCATTATTTATGCATTTATTTTTCTCCCCATTTGATTTTCTTTCTTTTTTTTTTTGAAGATTTCTGATACAACACTTGTTTTTTATCAATTTCTTTTTCAATTTCTGCTTATCATTCTTTACCCTGTACATTCCATTTGATCTTTGATACTCAAACCACGACAGTTTATGATTATTATTATTATTATCATCTATTTTTCTGTTTCTCTCTTTCCCTGTTTCTATCTGTCTTCCTCTCTCTCTCTCTCTCTCTCTCTCTCTCTCTCTCTCTCTCTATCTATCTATCTATCTATCTATCTATCTCTATTCCTTCCCCCTCATAGAATTCGGTGCTTAACATTGCAACTGATTTTTCTTTCTTTCTTTGTTGTAAGCAAGCATCATTGTACGCTTATTAGAAATGTAATCTCCAATGAAATTCCACGATTCATAAAACGCCAACTACTGGTTATTAACTTCCGCCATATTGCTTTATTTATTAGTGTTTTCCCGGCATGCGTTCGTCTCCAATAATCTGAATGAGAATATTCTCATAATATGAATAACAATATATTTGCCTTTCGAAGTTCAAAATGAGAGCATGTTATGACTATTTGAATGGAAACGTACCTTTCTTCCTTATATATTTAATCAACCAGAAATAAAAACGACCAGGAAATTCTTTGAGTTTTATTTTATTATCATTTTTGGATTGTTTTTTTCACCAATGTATTTGTTCTCTGGCTTGATCGTCTTCATCATAAAATGTTTCCATAGATAGATATGAACAGATTGAAATAGATGCCTTCTGTAGACTTTTTCCAATAAATGATATTGTACCATCTATTCACGTGTAAATTTCCTGTCCATTCGAATAAAATTTCTAACTTCAAAAAGGAATTTTGAAACTCACAGACAAAACTACCAACAATTTCCCAGTGCAGTTAGCCGCATAATATAGAGATAATAAGAGATGTAAAAATCTTATAATTTTTCTTTCTTTTTCTTGTGTTATCCTATATTTTATGATGTTTGCTTAAAATAAATGTTACTTATTCATTTGGAAGAATTTCATTCGCCAACCCAATCGATGCTTTTCTTCTAACTCTCACCGGAGACTCATATATGACCAATGTATCTTCCGTCTTAACAAATATTCAAGTCAAATTATCAAAATGGCTTCTAAACGGGAATTCTTTTATAGATTAATGGCCATGCCCGTTAATCCATTTCCTCCTGGAATCAGTGTATACGTATGTCTACTTCTTTCTATATAGTGTGACCATTTTGCTTAAAACTCCTATTTTCTTCAATTCTGATGAAAATTTGCCAGGATACTTTAGTTAAATTCTCACTTTCCTAAATTATGGTTTAGAATTATAGTTTCTATACCCTAGAATTTTTGCATCACGCTGACGCATGTTAAAATCCTCAAAGTATTTAGTATTGTTGAAGTTATTGCTAACATTTTTTGTCAAGGTTTACAAACTCTAAATCTCCCTACTGTGTTTATATTCACAGTGTTACTACTGTGCATTATATTTTACCAAAATGAAATATATATATAAACGTAAAGAAAAAATATGCAAAAAATAATATAGCATTATTATTAAATAAGTACTTGTTATTTTTATCATTAAATTGTTTTTAAAATAGTGGGTGTATTTTGGATGTTAAATAATAAAACTTATAATTTTTTTTTTAAGTTAATGAAAATTTATTGTACTAAGCTATACACCCTAGTAAAACCAATTGTACTTTGTACTACATTACTTGTTTGCACCTCTCTCCAAAATTTGGTTTCGATCGGTCAATGTATGGCTATTTTAGAGGGACGGACTAGCGGAAGTCACAGAATTTTATATATAAATGGAGAAGGAAAAGCATTAGTTTCAACTCACACCAGTTTATTTTTTCGGTGTTCAATTCAAGTTTTACAAAGAGGATAAAGGCATTTTAAACTTAGGTTATCAAATTCCCATTAGAAATTTAATTTAATTCTTATTCATTTCACTTTTATCAGTCCCAAACAATGAGAGGACATAAAATATAATTTAGAAAAATATAAGTGAATTTTCCTGAGCAAAGAGAAAATTTTTTTTTTTTTTTTAAATCTTTGTTGGAATTTTTTAAATCGAAAAATTATCACTACTATGTGCTTTGATATTCGGATCAGCATGCTCATCCTGAATGTTATACTCACAAAGTTTCGGCCGTTGTACCCTCTTGTCTTCTTCAAATATCTGTCTTCGTACTCTGTAACATTCTTGGAATGTATTGGAATTATATCACTCTATGCCTGTCGGTTGAATAAAGAGTTCGGTTAGAAATGCCAAGGAGCTTACCAAGTACGAAATTAAACACCTGAAGAAGACCGGTTGGATACAATTATTGAAACGTTGTAAATATAACAACAAAATGAACACATTGCTCTGAATATCAAATCTTATAATAAATGTTTTAATATTATATCGCACTGCTTCAAAAAAGGTGCATATAATTATTCGACAATTTGGGGGAAATAAAAACTGCAAGTAAATTTAATATAACATTTTTGTAGAATAAGGATTTGATCTGATTTTGGTTTCAATTCTTAGCTTATTTCTTGCTATAATTAATCTCTTTTCCACTTCAGAATAATTGCCGAAACAAATTTCTTGAATTCATTACTTTTATGTCACTCAAAGGAATGCTTAAGAACACTTTGGGGTGTCGTTAAAATATTAACCAAATCTGTCTGTTGACTTCATTATAGAAAGTTCTCTGTCCAGCGATGCCGTGTCATTCATTAGTTACAACTATTCACATAATATATGTCTAACACATTGCGACACCTCTGAATTTTATAGTCCAATCTCGATCAACTTCTGGTTCACCAGGTTCTGATAATTTACTTGATTTTCAAGAAATATTGATCGGTTTAATATCACGATTTGCTTGTCCTAGTTTAGATGATTGCATCAAATCAAACAACTCTGTGATTGGTTTGTAAATTAGTTATAAAAGTAAAACTGACAACAAATCCATTTGTAAATTTTAATGGTTGTGTAACGAAAGAAAATCAACTATCGATATTGCATATAACTGAAAATCGATGACACCTTTCTACCCCGATCTGCTTAAAAAAAAAGAACCAAATACACACACACATATATATATATATATATATATATATATATGTGTGTATATATATATATATATATATATATATATATATATATATATATATATATATATATATATATTGCGGGTGTTAATAATATGTATTAATATATATATACATATGTGTATGTGTGTGTTTCCTTTCACTAGAACCAACGTCGGAATAAATCGACTTGACTAATTTATCGAATTCTTTGGCTAAAACATTTTTTGCTCATTTTTTCCTTTTTACTTATTTTTAAAATTCTTTTGCCCTTTTTCTTAAAGGTACCAGTTTTTTGTTTCTCTTTTTCTTTTATCTTTTTTTGTCTCGAAACATATTGTAACCAAGAACATGTTTTTCGAATCGAGATTCATGTTGTTTCTAAGTGCTCCACCCTGCTGGCCCTGCCCTTAAAAGATTTCCTATTATTTTTTCAATGATTTTTGCTGATTTTTTTTTTTCATGCATACATCAGTTGCAAATAAAATGTTGCTTCTGTTATAATAAATTCACTCTTCTTTTTCACTCTAAAATATTTCTGAAATTTTCTTTATACTTCAGAAATGAATTTTCTTTTTCTTACAAAATGATTTTTATTGATATTACTCTTTTGGGGGTCGTGCTTCTGTACGCCATTAAAATAGTCTATTGTAAATTAAAGCGAAAATTTCACATAATGCAGAAGATGAGAAATTAGAGCCGTTTGGTGTCTGTTGGATTTTAAATTAGTCCATCGAGACTAGAGAGTATTATATTATGTATCGTTAAAAACGGCTGATAATGTACTGCAGTAAAATTTTGTGTTTAATTTTTTTTGTGCTATAATTTTTTTTTTCTTTTTTGGGCATAAATTATGTAGAAATTGTTCGAATGCTCTGTATGTACAATCACTTTCAGTTATACTTTTATCCATTATCAAGGATGATTTTACTTTTAATTTTAACTGAATGGTTGGATTGTTTTTATTTTTTATATATATATATATATATATATATATATATATATATATATATATATAGTTATATGATTGTTTTATTTTCCAAACACGGCCAGCGCATTGTAGCTGTATTCATAGTTGATGTTAATGAGTGTTGACTTTTTCTTTTTTTATTATTAATAATGCTTCCATTATTTATGTCCAGAAAAGAAAAAATTATAACATAAGAAAAATCAAATAAAAAACTTAACCACAGTACCATGTTAGTCTTTTTTTTAACGAAACTTATATAAAATATACCGAAACTTATATAAAATACACAATTATATCTGTGTGTGTGTTTGTGTGTGTGTATCTGTGTATGATGAGATTAAACAGATTCAAGACCGATTTTTATTTTTTATTTATTTATTTATTTTTTACAAAACTGTGATGGTCTTTAATTGGGTTTAAATATTTTAACAATGAATAATACGGCGTGTCTGAATTTTCAAGTAAACTGACATCATCGAAAATCAATTTCTAGTGAAAGTGACTGATGAAAAGAAATTATCCCATTTTTAATTCGCCGATTCCTCTCGGATCATTCATTTCTCATTTTTGTTTTTACATTTTTTTTTCTTGTATTTTCCCACGTCTTCAATTTTCACAATTTTTTTTCTTTATTTCTATTAGCCTTTCCCTATTTTTCCTTCTAATTTGGTTTTCTTTCTTTATTCTATTTTACCTTTTATCTCTTTGCCTCCTTTTTTACAATGTTTTCTTTATTGCTTCATTCAGGATCCATTTTTTTTTTTTTTTTTTTTTTTTTTTTTTTTTGCTTCTTTTAAAGGGAGGCGAATTAGAGTCCATATTATTAAGTTTTTCTACTAATGTCAAAGTAGACCATTTTATCAGCGAATATCATCACTAAAACGTTTTCAGTAATTATTTCATCGTAACCTCATCTACCAGCACTTTCTTCTTTTCCTTTACTTGTTGGATATGTATTGCTTTAATTCATTTCATATCACAAAACATTATTTTAATAACATTTTTTTTTTGAACAAATATTTAAAAAAAAATATATAACAATAGTAAAATTAAAAGTATATAAAATTCAA
The DNA here is from genome assembly GCA_903632075.3 of Acanthosepion pharaonis. Lineage (NCBI taxonomy): Eukaryota > Metazoa > Mollusca > Cephalopoda > Sepiida > Sepiidae > Acanthosepion > Acanthosepion pharaonis. The sequence continues at coordinate 3,551,647 of CAHIKZ030000001.1, forward strand.
GGGGCTAAAACAAAAAAGAAACATTGTACACATTTTTTAAAGAAAATTTTAAGTGTATCCATTTCAAGGTTCAAGAATGACAAGTATAGAATACACAGTGAGAATCAATCTTACTAAAGTCGTAATTATCCGCGTGCCTAACTTGTTAGCCATTACACACGACGGGGACACTTATAGATATTTACCGAGTTTAGGCCGCAAAAATAGAGCTTCTGTAAGAATCTAACACTATATTCATGATCTACCAGAAAATTTCTCTCTCTCTTTCTCTCTCTCTCTCCCCTTCTCCCTCTCTCGCTTATTAATGTAGACAATAAAAACAGGCCCAAAGTCTAAGGATTAACGTTCCAAGATCATTTAGAAATCATTAAAACACTCAGTAGTTTTCTAAGCTTAGATTAATAAATATAAAAGTTTGATACGCGAAAATATACAAGTTTTAGAAGTCCTACCAGGATTCATTATTGGTGGTCACAATCTTGACAACATAAGATATGTAAATGACACAGTATTGATAGCAGAAACGGAAAGGAAACTGCAACAGCTCTTACAGAAGGTTGCGAAGGAAAGCAAGAAGAAAAGACTAAGTATAAACTACAAGACAGAATGCATCGTTGGCTGCAAATAGATGAGCCCAAAATACAAATTAAAAATCGGTTATGCTAAAAACAAACAAGTACAAAAAAATTAAATATCTGGGAAGTCTTCTAACAGAGCACAGAAAGTAAGACACTGAGATCCGAAGGCGCATTGTGATGGCCAAAGATCCTTTCCAAATGCTAAGCAGAATATTAAGAGACAGAAAAATTTCGTTAGAAACGAAGAAAAGAATATTGAACTGTTGCGCGATATCTGTCCTCCTGTGTGACAGTGAATGCTGTACAATCTCCTCAAAGATAAAGAATAGACTTGAATCAATAGCAATGTGGTTCTACAGAAGGATGCTGAGGATAACATGGACCGAACATGTGAGAAACGATGAGGTTTTAGAGAAAAGGGAAACAAGAAGGAAACTTATACTTAACATCAGGAAGAGGCTGTTGAAATTTCTTGAGCACGTAATGAGAAAGTACGTCTTGGAAACTCTGATACTCACAAGACAGACTGAGAAAAAGAGGGACTGAGGAAAACGGCAGGTAACATACATGATGGGCTTGAGTAAATAGATGGTAGAATAGTTTGGGAGAAATAACAATATTACAACAAGGTATAACATATTATAACATATAACATATTATAACATATAACATATTATAACAAGTTACAAGAGACATTAAGATATGGAGGGCCATGACCGCCTACGTCCTGAAAGGACACGGAACATAAAAGAAGCATTTTGTTGCGTGTATTTCAATCTGAATAACCGGCAAAATGTAAAGAAAAATTTCGGTTGATTTTTTTGATTTCTCTTGACAAAAATAAATCTTTTTTCGAATATTAACAGATTGAACTAAATAAGACAAGTATTAACGCTAAGTTCTGGTAAAAACTGACGACTTTAAATAAAGATAATGGTTATGTTAATAATAACCGTTTCCTTAGAAAGGAAACATTCAGCATTCTTTGAACGAGCAGACGATTCCACCTTGTGCTGAAATTTAAATCTTTCTATTAAAACAATTTTTCAGTAAAATAGGTTTCTCCAGTCCAATGACTGTTATCGCTATTTCCGGTATTTATAGGAGTGTTCCTCCTTAATTTTTTCTTTGAAGGTGTGTGGAATGTCAACATCTTGATTTTTTCATTATTTCCCTCTTCGAGTTACATGTGCTATCCATTTTAGCTGTTGCTACATTTGTGTTTGTTCAACATCCACTGTATAATGCGACTGAGCAGACATTGGTTACAATTTCTGAGAGAGAGCCCATTATCTGGCGCGTGATCAGCAGTCGCAACATGACCAGTACACTCAAGCGCAGGCACAACTATTTACGGCCGCCAAATAGTTACGTCTATCCAATTTTACTCACAAAGTTTGGGTCAAACGGTGGTGATGCACACTGGGATAGCCTCCCCGGTGCTGATAACATTCAGAACCCACTTTCCTGATAAATTGTCTATGGTGAGATCCGAACCCGGATCTCATAGTCGGAAAGCGACCATCTCTCTCTCTCTCTCTCTCTCTCTCTCTCTCTCTCTCTCTCTCTCTCTCTCTGCGCACACGTATTTGTGTGTGTGTGATTCTTTTCAGTTGAATATGTTGTTATTGTTCGGTTTTTTTTTATTACTCTTCATGATCCCTTTATCAAGCCTGCAACGATGTATATTGATTCTTTTACTATCGATATCGATTCTTCTTCACGGGCATGAACTTTGCCTTTTGCTTTAAGCTGAACAACATTGGAAAGTGATAGCCATCAAGACATTTTTCGAAACAGCAAAAAGAATAAGAAACAGGAGTCATCCAGTGAAGACGCAGTTATTAGAGTTGTCCAACTGCTTGCAAAGATACTGGGGTCTGTACAATAATGGCAAATAACGACCCCAAACTTAGCTTAGAATATCAAATAAATATTATCAAATTCTATTCTCTATTCAATTGTTTCCAATTCCTTCTCTTCTATTATATGCAGTGTCTCTTAAGGACTTGGGCAGTCATAACTGTCCTTCGTAGCTCTTTCAGGCCCTTCTTCACCAATTTACACAAGCTCCTTACGTCAGTTATTTGTTGTTTTCCTCTACCCAACTTCCCTTCAATAAGTCATAGAAGTGTTAAATTTTCCAAGCCCTCTTTTCTCATGTTGTGTCCCAAAAATTTCAACACTTTTTGATTTCAAATACAAGTGTCCTTTTTGTTTACATTTTCCTTAAAACTTCCTCTTTGAACACATGTTCCGTCCATGGTATTCTTAGTAATATTCTATAGAGCTACGTCACCTTATGTCTCTTCTTCATCTGTGAGGAAACTATCCGACATTCACACAAATATACGAGGCAGGTTAACACCCTTTTTTTTCCAACGAAATTTTCCTGTTTCTTAATACTTTGTTTATGTTTTTCAAGATATCTTTCTTTATTTCAATTCTCCTTCGGATTTCGGTGTCACATTTTCCGTCAACTGTTATGAAATTTCCCAGATATTTAAATTTCTCTACTTGTTTGATTCTAGCGCCTCCAATTCATAACTCGAATTTTAGACTGTCTCTTTTGCTAAAGAACATACATTGTCTTCATCCAATTGATGGTTCATCATTTTCTTTTACTACATTTTCTCTGAATATGATATATTAACTACCATACCAATATTTAACGTATTTTATGGCATATAAGACGCACGGATGTATAAGACGCGCCCCAATTTCAGCAGGAAAATCACAAAAAAATAGCAATTAGTAAAATTATTAATAGATGGTACAGCCTCGGCTATATTTATGAGGTATTATTTTCGTTAAACAGCTATGATTACAATTAAACAAAAAATAATAGCAAAAAAAGAACACGAGCCTATAAAAACTTTATCATATTCAAAGGTTTTGATCTTCAAAAGTTTAAATGCAATGTCAATCTTTATATACTGTCTTTTTTATTACTCTTCTATTGCTCTCTCTATTAATAATGTTTCTCTTTTTTTTCTAATTTTTTTCATACTCAGTAACCCGTTGTGTCTATGTGACTTTACTGCTCTGATTGGGGTAATATGATTTTTTTTTTAAATGAGCGAAACTAAACCGGAATTGAAACCGACTCGCCGAATTAAATCTAAATCATTGTTAAACGTTACAGAAGTAAAAAAAAAAAGGGCTAAATTTCCACTAGTCACTGGTAAAAATACAGCCGTACATAATTTGATGGACAATTTATTTTATTTTCTTTCTCTGCCCTTGATTTGTGGAGATTGTAAAGTCTGAGTGCAATGTTTTGTTCTTTTGTTTTGTTTTGTTTTGTTTTTTTTTTACTTCCCGCCTCCATTTTCAATGCTGCTGTGTACGGTCAAATGAAAATCCAATGACTATAAGCGGAATGAGATACATCAATCAAATATGCTTGCATATTCAATATCATTTCTTATCTTGTTAGCATCACATCCCATTTCCTAAACTGATAACAGGCTGGGTGTGGTTTCTCACACATCACTAGACATCCATTTTATTTTTTATGCTTGTTTCCTTTATTTAACAGATGCCAATTCAATATGTGAAAGCTGAAACATGTGAAAGACGAAATCAAAACTGCTATTTTCATTCTTTGCTTTTTTTTTCTAATTTTTCTCGGGTTCGGCTTACGCTACATATTTATTTCCATTTGATAAATGAAATTCATTCGAAGCTTCCAATGCAGATGGCACTGTGAAGATATTCCACGACTGAAAGGCAAGTGATTGATAATATAATGATATAAAGCCAAGAGAAAACAAAACGTTTTCAAGGAGAAAGAAAATCAAAGTAAAATCTTTAGAAACGTAAGTTACCCCAGATCTTCTTACATTGCTAACCTGTGGGGTTAACATGATTTTGATGATTACATAACACTGGCTATTCAAGAGGTAAAAGCAATTGTTTAAAATGAAGCGACAAAAATCATCACTTGATATGTTCCATTTAAGTATATATACATACATATATATCGATATATGTATTTGGTTGGATAGATGTGAGTTTGTGACCCTGGGTTTCACACTTTAGCGATCGTCAGACAAACTCACATCTATCCAACCAAATATGTTAGCTCTATCTCTGATATTGAGCGCTTTCTAATAAGTACCGCGCATATAATATATAAATAATTATACATATATATATATTTATTTATATTTATATACACTTTTCACACACACACACACACACACACACACACACACATATATATATATATATATATATATATATATATATTGCGGAAAAATGTATGGTAAAGCGGAAAAAGTTTTCTTGTGACGCGTTTCGTCCTTTACGATATCATTGGAATAAATTTGTTATGTTGGTGCCACTACACATGCGCATAAACGAGTGATGCTGGGAATTTTAATTTTTTTCTTCTTTTTTTTTTTTGTCTAATCGAGACGATTTCATTTAGATTCTTTTTCTTTTCATCACTTTTGTAGATATGCCACACTGTTATAATAGAAGTTCTATCAGGAATGGTGAAATGTTGTAAGAGACCGGGCGCAAATTTACTCGAGATGACCTTACGATCTAGACATTTTCGTCGTAGTGAATTGTGTTCTCTTATGATCAGAGTAGTATTTTATTATTATTGTCATTATTACTATTATTAAAGTCAAACATTATTTTTAGCTCCGTTTTATATGAAACGGTATTTATTTCGTCTAACTGCCTACATACCCGAGAAAACATATTATAGAAAATATGTCTGCCAACAGTATTCGAACCTGCGGCCCCATTTGCAGGAAAACCCACCATCTGATCTGGCATATCTGGCTTGGCTAATTACTTTAACATGTTTTCTCAATTGTGTAGGCCGGTAGACGAAATAAATACTGTTTCAAATAAAACGGGGCTTCTGCTCAGATACGGGTATCCATTAAAAATAACGTTTGAAGTAATAAAATATGTTGGATTAAAATGTTAAATCCATAAATTCTCTCTCTCTCTTTATTTATCTATCTATCTATCTATATATATATATATATATATATATATATATATATATATATATATATATATGGTCTGTCGATTGCGCTTAACCATGAAACAGATTGTTGGCTCTAGGTGTTGACTTCAATGTCCACTTTTATATTTACATACGCTCTATCTCTGATATTAAGCGCTTTAACCTACATATATATATATATATATTTTTATTTTATCTTCAACATCATCACTTGATAAGACACCGAGTGTGTTGAAACAAAATGGCTATTTTTGTAGTGATTTTATAACATACTTATGTTATAATTTTTTTTATAAATAATAATTATATATATATATATATATATATATATATATATATATATATATATATATATATATATATGGTATACTGTGCACTAATTCTCTGTATTTCAAAAAGTGTGGATGTTTCTGCACAAGCCTTCACCACTGTAATCAAATGATATGTGCGGATAGTTGGTCGTTGATTTATGAATCGAGTTGCTTGACCTCATAAGTCGAAAACGACGAGAATATATATATATATATATATATATATATATATATATATATATATATATATATATATATATAATGAAAACTAAGACGAATTAAGTTGGGATCAGTATAATGAGAAAATGGATCGACATTTGAAGTGTTGATTGAAATGAAGATTATATTTCATTTTAAGAATTATATTTCTAATCGGTCTTCGTTCAAACGTCCAAGTGAGTAAACTGGTGACTCTTTGAAATATTTCCTTTCCTTTATGTCCTCGGTATTTCTATCTGTTTTTTCTCGCCGAAAGTCAGTTGAAGTGATATACGTCACGTCATGTAACCCATTAGGCTCTTAAGAACACCACATATACTGCACCATAGCTGCAGTAATGTGCCTTGGGCAAGCTAGCAAAACGTAGCTCTCCACTCTGGTTTTGAATTGAGTTTTCTTCTCCGACACTGTTTACCACCTCAATTCTTCCCTACTACTTAATCTATAGATAAAGATGGATTTTCGTTTCTTCCAAGTGCACTGGCGCAAAATAAACGAAACAGAATCGAGCGGGGAATTGAACTCGGTAAAGTCACTTTCTGCGCCAATACCAGTTACACTATATGCGTTTCCTATATACTAACTATATACTCGATATATATATATATATATATATATATATATATATATATATATATATATATATATATATAAACTGCTATTAAATTTGTGATCGATTGCTATTAAGATATATTTTCTTGATCTTTGATACAGTATTAACATGGATAGAATTGATTGGTTTGTTTTTTTACGGCTTATCAACTTTTGAAAAAATTCTTACATTCTTTTCAGGCTTTAAATAAGCCAGAAAAGAATGTAATAATTTTTTTTGAGATAATATGGATTCAATGATACAAGTCCTACTAATTAAATCATAGATGAAAAGAGAAGAGATGGATTCATATATTTCCCAAGCGTATTTTCACGTAAGTGAATATAGCCAACCCGACTGAAACTGAACTCGCCTCTCCGATTTACAATTCTAACGCTTTATCCATTAGACCACCCGTACATTCAAGCTTACAGTACCTGGTGTTCCCAAACGGTCACCCATCTAGTTACTGACCAGGCTCGACGTTGCTTAACTTCGGCGACCATATGAAAACCGCTGTTTCAACGTGGTATGTCCGTAAGCCTTTAGAGTAGATAGAGGTTTCATTCATGGTGTAACCATTCTATTTGCGCTTGAGTGTGTATGAAAAAAACAACTATGGTACACCTACTTGTAAGTAGATGGCAATGTAAGATTGGGAATCATTTACTTCCCTTCGCGACGTGGATTATCACGGTTCTCCAAAATTTCCTGTCCTTTGTTGCTTTAAGTAACATTTGTCTCTTGATCGTATCTCTTTGTTTCCAATCTACCATCCATTTACACAAAGGTAGGTTACTAGTTTCTCTCCTCTGCTCTTCCTGCCCTGTGATTGTTATTTTTCTTTTAATTTCACGTCCTTTCAGAATGTAGATGATCATGGCTGACCGCGGATTTCCTTTCTTTATCTGAGAATCGCCATGACTTTTCGTGAGGGGAAAAATGTGAATTTGTTTCCCGTTACTTGCTCAGTAGTTCCAGATTTTCTGAAAATGTTGTTTCTATTAGACTGGTTGCCACCCAATAACTACAGGTCAACAATTTGTCTGTTATATAGGAATAAAGTGTCGCTGCCGACACTTGAGTTTGAACATAGATCGCCAGTGAGCAAACACAGGCGATCCCAAACGCATAAGTAACCTCTAATTGATTGCATTTCTAGTCTATACTCTATTACTATACGGACCTCTATTCTCTACTCTATTCACTATACTATTTCTCTATTCAGATCACTATACGGTGGCTACTATTCGAGCGAGTAATATCGAGAAAGTACTTTTAGTGCATTGTTCAACGGCGTTACTATAGTTGTATCTGCGATTACAAAGTCTCTATTACAACGAGTATTACAAAAGTGACAACGAATATTCGTTGACATCACAAAAGTGGCAACAAGTGTTTGTTGACATCACAAAAACCTCATACAACATAAATTAAATATCTGTAAAACGGTTCATATTAAGAAGCAGACAATAAAACTTTTTATCGTCTGTTACGAATCAAAAATATTTTTCTGCCTCCTTATGTCTTACAATAATTATCAATATTGCATTCTGATGATAATATACCACACAATGTGACACAATAACATAGTAATTTATAAAATAGTGAGGATGTGGTTTAATATCGTAAACTGATGTAATTTGGTATCATCAGGTGATGGGCGGTGAAGAATGACATAGTTTCGTGAGAAATTACGAGAAACGGCGTGATATGGTGAAGTATCACGTGATACGATAGATGTAATAAGGTGATGTCATAAAGCAATCTCGCCCACTTTCTTAGTGTCTGGTTAAACATAGCTTTGTGTACCACAATGACATGAATAACGCTTAATGGTGCAATCACCTACGCTGTGCAATAATCTTAGTCAGACATACAACATGGCGCATTAGAACATCCAATATTGTCACTTACGGGTAATGATCATGATCTAAGTTGCAATTAATTGTAATAAATTGATTGATTCGAAATTTTATTTCATGTGACATTAAGAATATCGTCCGGAAATATAGTCATTTCTTAATTGAATGAACTTGATTCCGTTAAGTTACTGTCCCAAATTTACGTTCTTTTAAGAATCTGAAATCTCTGTGAAACTCTCTATATCATCATCGTCATCATCATCAGCGGAGAACAACTAAATTCTTAATAACTTTTGAAATAATCCCTATATTTATAAAAAGAAAAATAATAATAAATGTTATCTTGGCACAAACATTTTTATATTATAATTTATCCAGTAGAAGGCTGGAGAGTGACTCAAGGTAGAGAGTTACAAATGAAATACTTATGGATGGGTGTGATATGAGTTAACGAGGAGGGGGATAGAATGTGAAGATTATGAGGATAAGGAGAATATATAACGATTGAGAATTGACATGATCCCATTTATATTCGAGCTTGACTTAGGAAGTTGCCTTTTTATAGATAAACGTCGATACAAAAGAAAATTTCTTCTATAGGTTTATATATTACCTACGATTTCTACGGAGAATAGTCGGTATTTTTAAACATTCTTAATAATAAAACGCATGGTAAGAATTACACCACATTTTATAAAAACGGAAACTGAGTTTTTTTTTTTAAGTTAGAATATCTTTTACTGCCATCTTCATTTATTCTTCTTGGTACTTGTTTAGAAATCGAAAATGTGTTGAAAGTTCTGGTCGGTTCTATTGTTGTTAGTCTGTGAATACGTGCCGGTGGCCGGTGAAGCCGACACGAAGTGTACATGGGGTAACGCGAAATGACTGTTTTTTTTTTAGGATCGTTGTTTGGGCGCTCTTGTTTTTATTTTGTGTGTGTGTGTGTGTGTGTGTGTGTGTGTGTGTGTGTGTGTGTGTGTGTGTGTGTGTGTGAATGGGTGTGTGTGTGTGCGCACGCGCATATGTGTAGGTAGGTCTCTTTTTCCTTCTAACATTGCTTGCAGTCTAGTGAATGGTTACGTGCCAAGCCTGGCGATCGGAAGTTTCTATGGCTCTCAAGGAGGAGCTGATGTTAATCGATATAACACTGTATCAAAATAACCCAAAAGTATTTATTCCATTTGAATTTTACTTGCCGCCATTACAAAAAATGCTTGTTCTCAAATGCAAAATAACACATTTACTGAGCATAAAATAATCCCGACTGCTTACCAATCAAGGGACAAGTAAAAAAAAAATGTCGTAATTCCAGCAACTCCTCATTAAGCGTTTATTTCTCAAAGGTACATCCACTCAGAGAATATGTCTACAACCGCGATATGTTTATTTTCGATTTATCTACTTAGATTTCCATAACATGGAAAGTTTGCGCCTGCATATGTACAAAATTATTCCATACACGTACAAGCAGACTATTTTTTGGACAAACTCCTCCTAATATATACACTGGTGTTTATGAAAGAAAACTTCCACGTCGCTTTTATTGAAAATACAAATAAGTACATTATAAATCTCATAACTATCTCTCTCACATAAAACAAGACACGCATATATATATATATATATATATATATATATATATATATATATATATATATATATATGTGTGTGTGTGTGTGTGTGTGTGTGTGTGTGTGTGCGTGTGCATATTTGAGCAGCAATTCTTTTATTATACATAAAGAAAATGACTAACAAATTACTTCTGTTAATATTTTGATTGTGGACCCCACCATCAAAATCCATTATTTGAAATGAAAAACTTAACAAAATAACAGAAGTAACTTATTGGTCATTTTCAATTAAGCATATATATATATATATATATATATATATATATATATATATATATATTATGTTTACATATAACATATTTACTTAGATCCCCGTAGATCGACCCACATTTTAAAGATTGGCAATTTATTAATATTGAGAATTTTCGAATAAAACCACATACTACTTATGCTGATCTGTAATACAACTAAAGAAATATAATATATATATATATATATACATAATATATAATATATACATTATATATATTATATATGAATATATTAATAATATATATATTAATAATACATATATAAATATAAATATATATATATATTAAATATATATATATATATATATATATATATATATATATATATATATATATATATATTTAAACTATGCTAAATTTGCCGTCCTATCTCTGATATTGAGTACTTTTTACTCAATATCAGAGATAGAAGTCATGTAACTATAAAAGTGGACAGTGGTCAACGCTGAGCAACGAACATTTGTTTCATTCTTCAGTCCATATAAACATATATATATATATATATATATATGTGTGTGTGTGTGTGTGTGTGTGTGTGTGTGTGTGTGTATGTATATATATATATATATATATATATATATATATATATGTGTGTGTGTGTGTGTGTATATATATATATGTATGTATATATATATATATATATGTATGTATACGTCTACAAAACACTCACTACTTTTGCTTCCTTTCCTATGGAAGAGTGAGTAATATGGTGAAACAGAAGTAGCTCTTGATCAGACTATAAAAGCTTGAGGTACCACAAGATGTTGGGAGAGCCACACTATGAGAAGAGTTATAGCCGACAGCTGGAATACAAATCAATATCTGATCAGCATCGACTGGGACGCGGTGAAGATCGAGTATGATGTTATAAAATCCGATACTCTTAATGATCTTTGGCTAAAAGCATCACTGATGCTATGTACCAGTGCATCGAACAAATTTGATGCATGACATATTATTGCATGATATATATATATATATATATTGCATATATATATATATATATATATATATATATATATATATATTGCATTATATATATGTATATATATATATAAATATAAGTATATAGATAGATATAGATTTATAGATATATATATATATATATATATAGATAGATAGATATAACTATATATATATATATATATATATATATATATGTGTGTGTGTGTGTGTGTGTATGTATGTATGTATATTTAAATAGGTTTGAAACGTACAAAAGCGTATTAAGGCATTAAAAACTAGAAATGTTGTATTGTAGATTATGAGGAAAAGAAAAAGAAAAATAATAATCTAAATTCCCCGTTAACAGTTCTGACGAGGGGACGAAACCGGTCGACTGGTGTGTGTTTTATTTTAAGCTTATCATGGCCTACAATACAACATTTCTAGTTTTTAATGCCTTTATATATATATATATATATATATATATATATATATATATATATATATATATAGATAGATAGATAGATAGATAGATAGATAGATAGATCTAGATAGATAGATATTTATTGCATGATATATATATATATATATTTGCTTTCTGGTGAAAATTAAGACAAAAATTGTACAATATTTGGATATTTTTTTATTACGTTTTTTATTAAGAGTGGTTATAGTGACATGAAGCAAATATAACCATCGTCACAGATGATATTTTGTTATTTTGACGTAGAAAATTGCTATGCAAAGATAACGGCCAAGGAATAGCAGACGCAGATCGTAAGTTCAAGATGCAGTTCTATGACGTCATACTACGCGAGAGACCGAAGTATTACAACACAACCAATGTCTATATGCAATGTAATGTGTTGTGTCTAGTTTGAAATGTAATTTTGTTGAGTGTGGGTTGCTTCATTTTAATGTAGAAGGCCTCCAATAGCTGAAGGTTCTGTGTGTATGCGTGAGTATTATGGCATTCTCAACTAATATCTGTCTAATATTATGTACATAGCTATGTTTTTCTAAGAAATGTTGTTTAATAGTACTAAGATCAGAAAGGTGACAGGTAATTCTACAGGGGAGAGCGGGTTTATTATTAGTATCAAAGATACAATCTCTGAACGGTCATGTAAATTGATACACTACATTGTTTTTTTTATAAAGATTTAGTTACACGGTTCTCATATATATATATATATATATATATATATATATATATATATATATATATATATATATATATATATATATACATATATATATATATATTTTGCTAAAAACTAATGACAAGCTAACTAATGTCTCCTGATTAGTAGATTGTAATATCTACGAAACTATGAGTAGAGAAAATCATACTAGATGTAGAACGTTATTCGAGACCCAGAAAACAAACTGATCACTGTTCAAAGGTTTCAAATTTTGGGGTAGTACCAAAAGCACACTCACACACACGCACAAACACACACACACACATACCCACACAGAGATATACTTGATCGAATCTTAATAAACAGAGTGATTTTAAATTCTGCTGGCCGATCGCTAGAAACATTACGTACTAAAACGGCAAGAAGGCTTAACTTTAAATTTCTATGCGCCTAATTCCACCATCATATTCAGTTTGCGTGGCCCGCTCAAATACACCAATATAGCGTTGGGATTAGATTGAGAATATCGCCGCAATTTTGAGCTGATTCAACAAAAAGCTCCTTTTTCTTCTATGTGCCGCATCCTTTCAGGATGTTGGCGATTATGGCTCTCCACAATTTCCTGTCCTTTGTAGCTCTTAATAAATTTTTTCATCTCTCCTAAATCTCTGCCATCCATTAATTCAAGCTCGCTAGGTAGGTTATGTTTTTCCCCCGTCCCTCTTACCTTCAATCTGTCCTGTGAGTATCAAATTTCCCAAACTCTCTTTCCTCATAAAGTACCCTAGAAATTTCAGCTGTCTATTCCTAATGTTAAGTATATGTGTCCTTTTTGTTTCCATTCTCTAAAACAAGCCCCTTCTTCATCTTTGAGGAGATTGTCCAGTATTCATTGCCAAAAAGGAATAAGAGTTCAGTACTCTTTTCTTTGTTTCTAACGAATTTTTCTATTTCTTAATACCTTGCTTAGCTTTTGAAAGCCTCTTTCTCTATACCAATGCGCCTTCGTGTTTCGGTATCGAATTTTCCGTCTCTTTTTGAAAAACCTTGGTTGAAAAGAAGATATAATTTAATTTATTTAAGATAATCATTATTCCTAACGGTAAACATTCCCTAATTGTTATTATTGCTTTTGTTGTTGTTCTTGTTAAACAAGAGAGTAACACTGGGATACAAATATACCAAATCTAAAGCATGTATGTATGTATAGCTGGCCACTAACCCTTTCTACTAGGGCGACTAGCCAATCCCTATTGCAGACGCTTGTTCAGGCGCATTTGTGTTTATTCAACACCCACAGAGCCCACCTGTGGTTTATACTGCAACTATGCTGAGCAGACCTTAGTTACAGTTTCTGGGAAATAGCGTGTTATCTAGCATGATCAACAGTTTGAACAAATCGAGCATGCTATCGACGGCGCTCAAGGGTCTCCAATTTCACTCACAAGGCTTGGGTCAATCTGTGGTACGGCTTTCAGGCACTTTCGAAAGGATCGACCCCTCTAGGCCGATAACATCTCCTTACTGACAAATCGACCATGGTGAAATTCGAACCCGGGTCTTATGGTCAGAAAGCAAACGTTCTAACCACTCGGCCACGTGCCCACTACCAAATTTAATATACCCTTCATGACATCCCGTCTGATACCAGGCATATGCATCATAGCCATTTGTGTGCGATATGCTGACAGGTTTTGATAAAAATCAGTACCTATCTTTGGAGGTGGAATCCACTTCGAAATACCTTCAGAACGATTGATCCATTTCGTTCAGAATATTTTCGATGGGATTGAGATTGAGAGAGTTCCCACGTATTTAGATATGGCTTTCAAGTCGTTTTGATTACCTCATCTTTCAAAAAAAAAAAAAGTCTCTCGACAACTAACCATTACTATTCATGTTCATGAGGATTTTGCTGGGAAATTAGCGATCTTCAATTGGTAAAAGTTTATAACAACAGCAAAAACAACCAAGGACAACTGGTTATGGTCAAGTAAATCTAAAGTACTGAACGGAATATTTAATGTCTTCTTCTTTATATGCCGTGTTCCCTGAGGACCTAGGCGACCATGGCTCTCCACAACACCCTTTTCCCTCATAGCTCTTAATAAATTTTGTCTTTCTGTTATTTCTCCTAAGCCCTGTTCAGCCATTCGTTTAATCAAGCATAGTCCATCTTGATTCACTAAGACAAAACATGTACACATTAACACTTCCAACCAATTAAGATTAGAACCCATGAAAGTCATGTCTGCTGTAATATCAGGGCATTTATTATTATTGCTATTATTATTTTATTTCCTTTCATTTCTGGGTGTATACTCATTTCTTTCTGGGTCCCAACTAGATACCGAAGGTCACAAATGACATGATGACATTTTCCACTGAGCATTTTTTTCAAACCCCCCCAAAACCACTATGATCACATACATTTTACACAAATAAAGCTCTTCGTAAGGTATGAGCTGTACTTGTGAGTACAATTTTTTGTATTTCTTTAAGGCATGGACTATCAGGATTCCATTCAATTAGTTTAATTGAACCTTTTCCAATCAAACCGAGGGTTCCAACTACAACTGGAATTTTTGATGTCCTGACGTGTCACATTTGTAAGATTTTGATTTCAAGGTCCTTGTACTCTGATATTATTATTATTATTATTATTGTTGTTGTTGTTGTTGTTGTTGTTAGAAACTTTTACCATCTGAAGGTCGCTAATTTTTGACACAGAATAAGTTATTCATTTTTGCTCTTCTATGGTGAAACCTCAAAATAACAAAGAAATATTTTTATCAAATCTCTCAGCAGAAAATCATTTCCTGTTGACCTGAAGACACACCGCCAAGCTTTCCAGTGAAATGATAGAAATATTCGGCGAAAGCAAAAGCTTCCAGCGTTCCTTATTTTTTAAGTTTTGAATATACCCGATAATTATAACTAAGAAATGTGGCAATAATGATAGTTTGACTTGGACTTTCCTCATGCTCAAACATTCAGTACATCAAAGATGATTATATTATTATTAATGTGCCTGTTTTTAATTTTACCTAAAACCGCTTCAATTCTATCTCAGCCTAGAATTCTTAGATTGTATACGAAAATGCAATTCCTGAACGTGTATTGACAGTACATAGAAAATTATTTTCAATTTTGTATATAAAAGGTTTTAAAACTTACTTATAAAAAGAACACAATTTTATAGGAAAAAGAATTAATATAGGGTTGAATAAATAAACATATATATATATATATATATATATATATATATATATATATATATATATATATATATATATATATATATATATATATATGGTGCAAACACATGCCTTACGGCCATGATGACGACTCAGTTTTCCCGCCCACCTGTTCTGACGTCATCCAGCATGGCGATGAACGATTGAATGTAACAGTATGTAGTCACATTTGATGTACTGTAATGTCGGCTTTCTCTTGCACAACTAATGTCGCTTCGCTTGCGTCTTTTGACAGACAAAATATAAATAAAGAAATTGACGTGGTTTTCAAAGTTCTTAGCAAGTTTTGTTGACGAACGGAGAGAAAAAATTGCCAGGTGTAGGTGTTAAGTGTTTGTGTGTAGGAGTTTACATGTGTGGGTGGAAAGGTAGGTTCGTGCAATGATTTCATGTGTCCGTATTAGTCATCAATAACAATGTTAGGATTGATATAAAGAGAGCCATGTGGATAAACACACACACACACATATATATATATATATGGAGTGAGAGAGAGACGAATAAATAGCTATTAATTTTTTATAAAAAATATTTATATCGAACTATAATTCGTCACTGCGTTTGTCTCAGTATATATATATATATATATATATATATATATATATATATATATATATATATATATATATATATATATATAAAAGCATTTGATTGATTTGTCTGTTTAACGGCATGGATCATTATGGGCCATTTAATGTCTAAATGTTTAAATTTAATTTTCTTAGGAGCTTGGAAGTAATGTTATTCGGCTTTCATAATTGAATACATGGTAGGTGATACTCAGCTTTCGTGTATATGTACATGTTTGTGTGGACGTAATTACAATAGACGGTGATGTGGGTGTTATATTATACCCAGGACTTGTAAAGCATGTTTCACAGACACACGCAGACACAGACACACACACACATATATATATATATATATATATATATATATATATATATATATATATATATATATATATATATATAATCAAAGATCGATCAATAAGTTTGCTTCCTGAAATTTACTGGTTGACTTTTAATCTGAAATTTTCACTGTATAATGTTCAATCCATGTTGTTAAAGAACACTTCGATTAACAGCATTAAGAAGAAAGAAAATTGTGAAAAATTAAATATTTACTGTGTTTTTCATCATTTGACTCCGGATATGGATGGATATATATATATATATATATATATATATATATATATATATATATATATATATATATAACAATTGAATAAACAGTAAAACTCTCGCCTCGGAACTCATTCTGTTGTTTGGATATTTGGTTAGAGTTTATGAAATAGGCCGCCCCCCAAATATAAAAATTCAATGTCTAGGAATACATGAGAATATTTTGAAAAGTGCAATTTTTTTACGATTTCCATTACCATTTTCAGACCATTAAAATTAACATTCACAATTTGGCTTCCTTTGGTGATCTGATTTAAATTTGAGTTCTCTGTCTATTATGGACTAATACCGCATTCGTTGAATTGGACAATATTCAACTTATGAGATATAACTACCTATTTTTTCACTTTACATAACCACTGAAATTTGTTTTCACAAAATAAATTAATTAATGAATATTTCTTTCTTTTTGCGGTAAACGAACATACTAATAACGAATTTTACCAAGAGGAAAAATATTGAGATGTCGGATTTTGACAATACATGATAATGTTAATTATTAACCGCGTTTCTTTATAAGGAAACAGTCGCCATTCATTGACTAAGCAGCCAGTAATATTGTAGGTTCCATTTTATAAAATCTTTCTCTTAAAACAATTATTCAGAAAATTAGATTTCTGAAGTCGCTCTTTCCAGTATTGATGGCGGTTTCCTTTCTAAGCTTTTATTTGATGTAGCGTGGAATGTCAACATCTTGATTATGTTATTATTTTCTCTTTGACTTGCATGTGATATCCTGCTGCTATTGATTCTGTTTGTGATTCTATAGCGTCAGTCCACAGGGTTCGAAGAAAGATGGTCTTCACCAAGATCCACAGACTTCACTAGTTCAAAGTCATTTTTAGCTCTTGATCTTAGAAAATGTTTATGGACAACTAACAGTTTAGTTATTTCTGAATGGGTTTGTTGTTTTCTGGTTAATGTTTTGGTTTTATAGCAATTTGCAGTATTAGGTGAAACTACCCCTAGAACAGCCTTTTCTATAATAAACTCCCTTATCTCCTATACTAATTTTCTTATAACTGATCCATACACCTAGGTATCTGTAGTGTTTGGTATTTACTAATTCTTCATGCTGAATTTTTATGATGGATTCAACCTAGTTGCCATCACTGCTTTCATTCCAATTTCAGTTTTTGTTTTGGAAAGATTTATCTTCAGTCCTGTATACTAAACTAAAACTATCACATGCTTTACTTTCTAAAGATTATTCTTCAAAAATGACTCAGTATGTATTTGCATCTAACGAACTCATGTTTACTGCGCTTGCTGCAGCCAATATAAAATAGATTTTTTTCCTTGCTATCTCTTGTAAAGATATTGCAGAGATTTCAAGACAAGATGTCATCTGCATGACATTCACCTACAATATTCACCCACCTACCCCTCCTCACTGACTGCTCGGGCAAAGTAAACGGACTCGTGTCACCGCCATTATAAAAAAAGAAGGTGATGAATACGAAAGAAAAGAAAGATGTTTTCCTATCAGGTACGATTTACCAAGAACAAGTCAAAGAAATTGGATTGAAAAGAGAGATTTAGACAGCGTAGAATAAAAGCTAAACAAAAATGAATTATGATTACATGTTGTGTTTAACTCAACAGACCGTTTGTTTATGAAAGATGCCACAGGGTAATATAATTCCTTATTTTAAAAAAAAATGAATAAAAATTAAAGAACATTCTAAGTAGAAAAGAGACAAGTAATCATTATTAAAATAGAATGCCGTACAGCAAAGAATTCCAGGAACACAAAACGGTGTACGAATTAGCTGTTGCGTTTCTTCAAATAGATTTCAGCTCCTCTGAGTATTTATCCTGTTTATAGTTTCATTCTTAATTCGTTTTAGAACTTTTATTTTCGATTCTATGCGTATAAATGGATATACTGTTAATTCTTAGGCATGTGTGATACATTCGATAAGAAAAATATAATCCTATGCGTCAGGATATCGTAATAAATATGGATGATAAGAACAGGCCAAACGATTAAACAGTAATGTGAATATAGGTATACGCGTAAAAAAAAGTTTTGAACCTTTTATGTGAAGTATACAAAGTACAGATTCAAGATGTGCCATTGATCAGATTTTTTAAATGAGTCTGTGTGATTTATTTGCATGTTATAAGAATTTTTATTAGTATCTTATTTAGTATAGCTTTCTATTTCTGTGTTTTTATTGGTGTTTTTATGCAACTTTTTATTTTTACTCGGCCAAAATTACCACACCATATTTCTGGATAATACAATTGGACGCGAATCTTTCATCAGCGTTTTTCGAGGTCGCTTACTGGACTTTAGCCTATGGAGATACAAAACCACAGTAGTGAGATACCAAGCCAGATTCGATATCACTATACTGTCAAAATGGCTGACCAGACAAGCTGGTTAATCAGATAGAGTCTTTTGTTAGAATAGATATGTTTTCTTTCTCTTTGATGAACAACTAAATTTGTGAAGCAGTATTTCTGGACATACAAATAATGCAAGAGAAATTGCTATAATATATATATGAAATAATCTGAGTCTCCCAAACCTTTCAAAAGGATCACATATTTTTAAATATTTTATCTTATTATCGCCATCATGTGAAGACAAAATGCACTTATTATGATTTGCTTTTGCTTTATGTCGTACGAGTTGCCTCAAGTCTCAACCAACGATTTCCAGAGACAACAATTTTTATATTATAAGATTCAAACAAATGAGGTGACATGCATGTAATTGTCAAATCTCCACAGATATGAAAAAGACCCATAAGTATGATTTTTCCATAAGTCATATATTTTATGTGCTAAGAATTTGATCCACATATTTGTTTGAGCCCTTCAATATCATTCCTATAATCCCAGTAAGAACAGGTAATGTTGTCTTAAGATGCCATATTCAACTGATTTTTATAATGAGGTCTTGTATTTGCTTAGTTTTGCAAACGTTTTCATGATTGGGGCTGCGTTTTTTGTCGGCAGGTGCTATCAGAAGACATAACTTTTCAACACGATTCTTCACAATTATGTCTGGTTCATTTTCCTGGATTTCTCTATCAGTCTGAACGCTGAAATTCCAGATGATGGTAGCCTCATTATTCTATATTTGTGATGGCTTAAGTTTCCACCACTTCATCGAGTTTATTGCGCTCTAAAGTTGTCAGTGTCTGCCTCAGACACATAATATTCACTTTGCTATTCACCCACATAATATTCACTTTGCTTTTCTCCAGCACTTTCTTCATCTTTTTGATCATATGTTCATAATGTTTGTCAGAATATTCAAACACGTACTTTCCAATGAATAATGGAAGCGACTTTACCATGCCTTTATTTCAGCATTATTATTATTATTATTATTATTATTATTATTATTCGGTCGAAGCCGGTGATCTCGCGTTATGGATGTTCTCCGTCAAGTCATATGACCTCAAACACACAACTCCTTTTTCAGAATATTGATTACGAAGTAATGCAGACTTCTGAAGCGACAAGATAATAGGTTGCTATTACATCACGTTGAAGTGGCCAAAACGTTTATCTAAGTGTAGCTTAGATGTGACACATGGCCGAAAGTGTGCATTAACAAGTGAGGATCGAACTCAGTCGTAATTGATCTAACGAGACAAACTTACTAACCATTACACCACACCGGAGTCATCAAACATATAAATACTTGAATAACTTGAAGAAGGCAGACATGTCGAAATATTGTTAAACACTGTCTTTTTCTTTTCGTGAATCGCACATTTCCCTAGGAATTACGTCAATCATTTTGTACATTGGTGGACTCTTCCGTCGTATTCGAAGTATGAGGGTCAAGCAGTTCAGTTCCTGGGAACCGACAGCCCAGGCACCAGCACATATGATTTGATTATTAGGGTGAAGGCTTTGTGCAGAGACAAACACACTTTTTTGAAAGGCTGAATACAAAGACCTGGTTTCACTACGTGCCACAAGGTCTTCAAACGACCTCCGCAGGTTTTGAATTCTCCTAGACCAGTTGCCATCCAAGGCTATTTACCAATAATTGGAGAGAGAAGAAGATTAATACTTTTCCCCAAGGATATCTGCACGTGTGAATATAATGGATTCGACTGGAATTCGAAATCGCTATCCACTACTCCACCGTGTGTCATATTTTTTGTATATTATTATTATTATTATTATTATTATTATTATTATTATTATTATTTCCTAGTTCCCTGATTTTCTGTTTGATACAATCCATTACCAAGTCTTTTACCTGAGACCTGAGGTAAAGGAATATTTTCTTAGAAAGGTATTATGTATATGTGAGCGGTGATCATATGCATAATCTTTTGTATCTCAGATAGCGATAGCTTTACTGGTATTTTCTTAATGTATATATTTGTATTCTTTTATAATTATTTATGGTGTCCATGTTATTACTGGAATAATGGTTGCGATTAAATGCCACAATCATGAAATTTCTATTTTCAGAACCTTAGATTTTGAAAACTTTTCAAATTCTTCTGATGAGATGTTTTTTTTTGTTGTTGTTTTTTTTTATCAAACGGAATGGTCATGTCTGTAAGAGAGAACTTATACTTTTTGAAGTCTTTTATTAATATATCTTCTCTATTGGTTTGTACAATGTGTTTGGTTGGTATGTATGATAAAGTCCCAGAGCACTGTAACATTTACATCTTCTAGCATTGGTGATGTTTACTGTTCAGAGCAATTTTATTCTTATTACTATTATCATCATCATTGTTGTTGTTGTGCAGTCGTCTGAGACATAGGAGCTCTCTCGCCTTTAGGGTCGAGTAGTCGTGACGAATATATGAATACACTGAGTAAAGTTGTGACTTGGCAAGCACAATTAAGCTGTCTTTGCTTTCTTTCTTTTTTTCCACTTTTTAAATATCATTTTTTTTTTTTACTTGAAGGTTTTGTCTCACACGCATGCACAAAAGAGGAAAAATAGCAATTCCGAGTTACGTATGTACCCGATACACCCGAATTAGTGGCTTACAGCAACAGTATACTCGTTCGATTTCTGCGAGAATATGATAAGTATAAACATTAATGCGCAGTTGTCTCAAGAAGTTCTATCAACCCTTTCTTAACTTGCGTCTAACAACTTCACCTCACATACGCACCGAAACGATGCAATTATTCATAAAGACTGTGATAGGGAGATTGATTGATTGGTTGAGAGAGTGATCCTGTCAACCCGGGTGATCACTGATCGTCATTCTAACCATTTCCATCCCGCTCCTCCTCCTCCTCCCCCTCCTCCTACACAACCGAAAGATTTCTTCGCCATTGTCAAATTAGTTTTGAGAAATGCATGTTTCCTCTTCTATGTCTTCATCATACAAGTTATTTTCCTTGAGGTTTTCTCACTTTTTTACCGAGGCAATCTCATGAAATAATTTTAGTAACAGTGCTGTCCATAAACATACACAGCGGAAGTATAAATCACGTATATTTCATCACTAGGGATTATTTCTTTAACTATGTTTGTCATGACATTCAATTATATATATATATATATATATATATATATATATATATAATTTTTTTTTAACATATTATCATCGCAACACCGAAATTCCCATGTTTCAAAACTGTTTCGATAATATATTATTAAAAAAAAACAATTATATTATGCTCTACTGTTCTACTTTTGTATCGAGCACTGTTTTTTAAAAATAAAAATAAATGCTATGAATTCTGAATTATAAATCTTCATTGTTCTTTCATATTATATATATATATATATATATATATATATATATATATAATAACTGACCACTCGCATTCAGGGGATACCCCTCTACTAGGGCGACTAGC
The DNA here is from genome assembly GCA_903632075.3 of Acanthosepion pharaonis. Lineage (NCBI taxonomy): Eukaryota > Metazoa > Mollusca > Cephalopoda > Sepiida > Sepiidae > Acanthosepion > Acanthosepion pharaonis. The sequence goes on from CAHIKZ030000001.1 coordinate 3,574,432, forward strand.
CAATCCCTATTGCAGACGCTCGCTCAGGCACATTTGTGTTTGCTCAACACCCACAGAGCCAACCTGTCGTTTATACTGCAACTATGCTGAGCAGACCTTAGTTAAAGTTTCTGGTAGAGAGTGTGTTATTTAGCGTGATCAACAATTTGAACAAGGCCAGCACGCTCAAGCCCTCGATCACGTTGATTTGTGGCTAGCGCAGCTATCGACGGCCCCTAAGGGTTCCGTCTACCCAATTTCACTCACAAGGCTTGGGTCATATATATATATATATATATATATATATATATATATATATATATATATATATATATATATATATATATATATATATATATATATATATATATATATATATACACCACTATCCACTATCCAATATATATATACCACTATATATACCACTTATATATATATATATACCTCTCCTTTCCATAGCTGGTAAAATCTTGTCTAGACCCATCCTTAATCGCGTAATTAAATATATTGTTGATAACATCTATCCAGAATCGCAATACGTCTTTTGATCTCGTACTATAGACATGAAATGTTCTCTTTGTCATTTTGCCGAGAAAGAGAATGAAACCAAGAATTGTATATGGCGTTCTTTGACTATACTCAGGCCTTCGCTATTGCAAATCTCTGGAAGATGCTAAAGAACATTGGTAAATCTGGCAAGTATCATTAGTTCTTTCTACCATGGGATATACGTTGTTGTTTTGTTCGATGACGAATTTTGGGATTTATTCGCCGTCACTAATGACACCAAACAAGTTTATATCTTGGTTCAGTTTCTTTTTACACTGTTCTTTTCTGTAATGATGACGCATACCTTTGGACATTTGAACAATGGTGTGAGGAAGCAATTTCGGACGAATAATGGACTTTTCCAACACCGGAGGTTCCAAGCAAAAAAGCTTTTGGGACCCAGTGTTGCAGATGATGCAGCACTTGTTGCTACATCTTTTCAAGAGGTTAATGAACTTGTAAATCGGTTTTCCATTGCAAAGAAAGTTTGGGGCTTACCAAAAGTCTGAAGTTGTTCCTTAACTACTACACTCCCGCAATCAGATAAGAGGTATCAAGCAAAAACCAGCGGCCTATCAGTTTCCATTCGTCACTATTAAAATAGAAGAAAAAATCCACAGACATATGAAGTCTTTTACCCTTTTTTTTCACCCCATGCAAAGCCGTTATAATGCAAGAGATTACTGGGTGTTAGAGATTATGAGAAAAAAAACTGCTAGTAATAGTTTCTCGTGTATGCACAAAGGACATGGGTCATTTAATGACCTACATATTCTAGCTTTTTTTTATTAATTTCCATTTTACTGTAGGTGTTTTATTGGTTTCTTTTAAGTGCCAGAAATATTTCGATAGGGACGTCTGATTTCGGTATTTATTTATCCTAAAAGAACTTTGATGTTGGTTAAAGCGTTTTTTAAACTCGTGTCTTGTACATCCTATGTAAACTTTTACGTTGTCAGGATCCTCAATAGATGAGATATTGCATTGGTATACTAATGATTCCGTGCGACATTTATTTTGTAGAGGACAATTATTAGGATTTCTGCAGTTACATAATTTTTGTTTATCTTCATCTCTTTTTTTATTTTTATACTGTCTAAATTTCTTTGGTTTTGGCCTAAGTGTTTATTCAAGATATTAGCATTGTGTTTCTTAAATATTTTCTCCAAATTTTCAGTACAGCTGTAACTTAATTTTAGGGTATTTTTATTGAAAATAATACTGAGTTTACTATATTTAGGAAAATGTTATTAATGCAAGGAATTTTTGCCCTAATCTATTCTTTACCATATGGTTGTATGGGGGTGTATACCAAATTATTTTTCTACTTCTGTTTTTTCTATGCTTCCCATTTTCCTTTCCATATAAGTTAGTTTTGGGCTTTTGTAGCCACTCTCTTTAAGAGCTTTATTATAGAAATTAATATGCTCATAGAAAATCTTCTCATTTGCTGAATTCGTACTTATTCTTTTTTCTATAAACAAAAGTATATGCTTATAGATGGAGGATGATTAGATTTAGAGTGTATATACAAAGGATTAGTATTGGTTTATATATATATATATATATATATATATATATATATATATATTGTGTATTTGGGCATCAATCCTTCTTTTATGCAAATTACATTAAAGACGACAGAAAAGTTACTGCGGTTAAGCATTTTATTTAATTTTTCTTGTATTCGAGGTTTTTCCCTTTTTTGATATAAAATGTGTAAAAATGTCCAGAAAAGAAAAGAAAAACTAATATCAACACAAGAAAAATAGGTAAAACCACACTACCTTGTCATTTGTCTTTAATCATTTATATATATATATATATATATATATATATATATATATATATATATATATATATATATTGCTTTTAGTAATAAATTTATTTTAGTCATGGAATTTTATTTACGCTCCTTGTTTACCTTTTTACAGTTTCGCCGTTTTGATTATTATTGTTTCAACGAATCTTTCTGAAAAAGTGTTGCATGATAAAGGCTTCTTTTTAAAAAATGCGCCCTGTCATTTTAAAACTATAACATATATAAATTTGGTGCTATAAAATGCTTGTTCATACATATATATATATATATATATATATATATATATATATATATATATATATACTAGCGAATTACCCGCGCCTTGCTGCGTGTCACATATTTTTGTAAGAAAATGATGATTGATTTTAAATTGTTGTCATAATTTGTGGAGTAAAATGATGCATTTCAATATTACTCAATGATCTTGTCGATGTGACCTCCATCTTCTGGCTTTCTCCTTCTATATTCTGGATAGGAGTCATTCTCTTGTTCAAATAAAAATTTAATTTAAATCAAAGGAAAATAGAATTCAGTTGGGGAATTGTGACACTCGGGGATCCCCCTTGATGAAAATGAAATATACTTATCCAAGTTCCCAAGGAGTCATTTCAAAACCCCACTGAATTTTTTTCCCTTTTTTATAAATTAGATTTAAATTTATAAAAAAGGGAAAAAATTCAGTGGGGTTTTGTACCCGGCTGGCACCTTCTTTGATCAAAATGAGATATACTTATTACCCTGGGTAATGTAGTTTCAGAATATATATTATGGGGGTCTATCTCCAAAACCCTAGGAGGAGTTCCATAACAAACAAAAAGACAGACAAAGTCTACAACTTCACATATATAGAAATATAGTCTATTAGTAATTAAGAGTAAAAATATTTTAAAATTGTAGTTAAATAAAACGTATTATAACCCAAACACCCCTAGATAGAATCTTTAAGTATTAAAGTGTAAAAAAAATGCCGAAAAACTTTTAGCCGTTAATAATAATAATAATAATAATAATAATAGAAATCTCGAAAATGTGGCATATGAGAACATCAACAATCCCTGTTGTAGTTGGAGCCCTAGGACTGGTTGTAAAAGATTGCAGTAGACTAATTGAAGGGATTCCTGGAAGTCCATGCCTCAAGGAGATACAAAAAATTGTTCTGACAAGTACAGCCCATACTTTACGAAGGGCTTTATTTCTTTGTATCCTTGGAAACAGGAAAGTATGAATTTATATGTGCGTTTAAAACTAAGTAAATTTAAAAATAAGTTATTCTAAAATTCGCTTGAAGACGAAACAGAACTAATGCTTTTAATTTAATTATATAATTAAATTTGAAATTTTTAGCTTCAGATTTTGAAACATGGTTATTACTGTGTAGCGAAAAACCATATTTTAAATCAGTTAATATATATATATATATATATATATATATATATATATAGACAATATACGTATATCATAGCAATAGCAAACAGGATAGCAATCTTTTTTGCATAAAAATAATTTTTTTATTTAGTTTTGTTGTACAACTCTATAACAGCTGCGCTTACATTGTTCTCTTCCTTTTAATACAGTCAACGTTATCATGTATTGTCTTTAAATCACAGATAACTTCTTAGCGTTTCATACTGCGTACCTGACACTCATTATTATGTCTCTCCATATCTCTGCACAAACACACAGAGTTGAATCATGATAGAAAAAAAAAGCTAATTTCCTTCTTTCGTATGAGAAAAATACTTTGATCTTGCGAAAAACTTGATTTCTACGTACCATCATTCTCTTTTGTGGACTACAATGAACAATAAAATCTTAACTGAATGAACTCCTATTGCTTTACACTATCAAAACGAAGAAACTTTCTCTTCAACAATATATTATATATAGCTCATCTGGTAAAATCTTTTTTGTTCTTACTTCCTGGCTCTGACTTGACATCAAAATGTTTTTTTCTTAGATCTTGAGCATTCACTTCTGCTATTAGTCTTGATAAATATTTAAAATATCATAAGCAATTCTTATGCACCCTTGGCATTTACTTACAACAACGAATGCAAACGGATATAGCTTTTTGATAGAACGATGAACTACAAACCACAATACGTTTATCTCTGTTGCTCCTTTAGTGCAAGCAGAGTGTCACAAAATGAAAGTGGAGCCGAAATCAATTCTTTTTTTGTAGTTTTAAAAATTCTTTATTTATTTTATTTTATTTCTTTTTTTTTTTTTTTTTTTGATCATTTCAATCCTATCAAGGCGATAATGCCGCTAAGACGCAAAAGATCACTGAAAGAGAAGAAAATGAGAAAACATTAGTGAAGGGAAAGGAAAATAAAAAGAACAGTTGTCCGGAAAACAGAAGATGTCGAAGGAGGCAAGAAACCGGAAAAAAGTTCTACGGGTGACAAGAGTGAAAAGAGAAAATATTAGAATCGAACTTTGATTACATCTAACTATTTCAAGAGTAAAATGATTAGCCCTACTTGCCAATCTAGTGGTACGCTTAAATTAATGCGGTCGAAGCACCAAGGAGGAGAGTTCATCACAACAACTAACATGAATATATTTATAGCAAAGACAAAGGGGGAAATGCCGTCACGGCGATGTGTGTTTGTTTGTAGTTGTTTTCTCCTTAATATTTAGACTATTGGTTCAAACATTATATACACCAACCCGTATGAGTGTACGTGAGTACGCATGTCTGTATTTATGCGCATGCGAACTTAGACGGTGATATAAGTAATATATGTTTATTTATGCCAAAATGAAGGTGACAAATTATTATTAAATGAACCCGACGAAAATCCATGGATATTAGATCTCACGATGTAGAAATAGCAAGGGGTTCCTAGGAGTGGTAAAGAAGGATAAAACGTTAGTGAAAAGAAAAGACAATAAAAGAACAGTTTTCAGGAAGACAAGATGGCGATTGACGTTGCATTTAAAATTTTGAAAATTGTAGATGGCCGGGAAGCAAGAAATTGGAAGAGAATTCCACGCGTGAGAAAAGGAACTATTAGAATAGAACTTAGGGTTACATCTAGCTATTCCAAGAGTAAAACGGTGAGACCTAGTTGCCAATCTAGTAGTACATTTAGATTTATGCAGTCGAGATACCAAAAAGGGGAGTTCATCACAACAACTGCCATCAACATATTTATCCACAAAAAATAAAAATAAACAGTGGGGTGGGCATTTCACGGCAAGCTGAAGCAGAAAGCAGCTGAAGTCGAGATTAATAGGTAAGGACCAATAAATTACAGATTCTTCTTTGGATGTTGCCAAGAGTCTCGAGATATGTTGCAGGAGCACCAGACCAGACATGGCAACAATATTCAATGCGCAGTGGAATGGCAGAGTGTAAGTTGGATTCCGTCGAGAAAAATTGTCTGGCACGGTACAGTGAACCAACTTTCAATACTGATCCTCTCATAAAACGACTATATAAATTGTTTTAGATTTTTTTTTTTAATCAATCTCTCTCTTTTTTTCAAGAAAATGACAGGTATCATAAAACTTATATAAAAGTTTTTCAGGCTATTGTTTAAAAAAAAGTTTTGATTTATTTTGAAAATTAATTGAAAAAATTATTTCAGACAAATGATACAGGCTCAATAGCACTGTCATAAATTGAGGACAAGAGAATACTTTTAATCTGTTTTGTTCTTATTTTTAACAAAAAGAGGAGGCGGTAAATAGACACTCACCCCCACCCATCCAGATCCAAATATAGCGCCGTGAATTTTTTTTTTCCAGTAATGACAAAATATCTTTTAGCTGAACAGTCTGTTAATTTCTTTTCTTTTTTTAAATCATTTCACCCCAAGCAAAGCAATAAAGCCACTAAGACGCAAGGGGGTTACCGAGTATGAAAAAATACGAGGAAAATTAAATATTATTAAAGAGAGAGAACAATAAAACAGGAATTAAGAAAACAGAAGATAACGATTGGCATCGCATTTAAGTTTTTAAAGACCAGACTTGATTTCTTTGGATTTTATCAAGAATCTCTAAATACATAGCAGAAGCAGCAGGCTGTAATATTCAATGCATGGATGAATGGTAGACTTATAAACGTGTAATATGTATTTCGTCATGAAAAATCATCTAGCAAAACATAGTGAGCCAACTTTCCTAGTAGCATACCTAGTAAATGATTCAATATAATCTTTCCACTGTCAGTAGAATATTAGTTAGTTCGGGAAGGCACAATGAGTTAAACTCCTGCAGGTTAGCATCAGCCATGTTAACCTAAAATTTAACATCATTTCTTGAATTATTTCCTCTTGATAATTCTCATACAGCACTAAAGCATAGAAAAAGAACGAGAAAGAAAATTAATTTATAGTTCATTATAAATATGATCAAATTTAGAACTTTCTTCACATTGTATTTATATGAAATCCTGTGACAGTTAAGGACATTACCAAATTCACATCAATTAAACAACAAATGTCAATATAATAATTCATTTTCTATGAATGCATCTTTATTTTTTTTAAAGAAGACGCAAAACTTTCTTAACCGATTCCATTTGCTGGCTCCTTATTACCTTGGCTGATAGAATTATCAAAGACAGAGAAACTTTTATAATTAGAATTTTAATTAAATATGTCTGACGCACTTTTAATCTAAAATGTTTTAACCCAATTTTAAAATTCAGATATGTAAAAAAAAATTTATTATTTTCCGTATCTTAACAATCTATCTGTGGCGTGTCGATTTCATTATTATTTTATGATATGGCTTTTTACTATTGAATTTTACAATATTCGATAGTATAAATTACATCAAAAGTCGATTTATGAGTCGTCGCTCATCCAGTAGACATTTGTTTATAATCAATGCTTAAAGGAATTCTCAGAAAACATTCCACTAGATTTTCACTTTAGAAAATGAATTTAAATTCGTGGTACCTGCATATTTTATTTACCTAGTAGAGTCCAGAAAGGATATTCAGATATTGTTAGACATGTTTGGATCAAGATAATGTAACCAAAACCGATTCTCTTTCGTTTTTTTTTTTTTTTTTTTGTTTTGTTTTGTTTTGTTTTTTTTTTTAATTTTACTTGCAGTTTCATTATTTCTCCCTTAAAAACAGCCGATTTTGAACAATGACCGCCTATGACATACCTTAAAGCCTCTCACGTTTTAATATGCATTGATTTAAAAAGAGTAACACATTTTCGGTGTACCCCTTAAAAGCTACTGACGGACCTCAGCAGGAATTAGCGTACCACTGATGATGGCGAACTTTGCAGATTATTGTTCGCCTACTATCATCACATTGTGATGCCATGTTGTGATACCGTTAACGTTAGCCCAGCTCGATGTTATTAGAAACCTAGTTTTAAGGAAAAACTAAGCTGTAAATGGCTAAAACCGCTGTTGCTAAGTCAGCTACATTCTCTACTATAACAATAATCAACATGACTGAAACAACATAAACACTACGACCTTAGCTACGTCGTCGACTGCAGTGTTCAGCAGCAGCAGCAGAAGTTAGACAATAGCCATAACTACTGCAACAACCACCATTACCACCACAGCGACCACCACTATAATAATAATAATAATAATAATAATAATAACAATAAATAATAATAATAATAATAATAATAATGCAATAAATACAAAAATTGTACGCACAAGTACAGCACACATACTATGAAGCGCTTTATGTAAAATGTGTGTGGTCTTAGTTTGTTTCTTTTTATTTTGTTTTTTTACAAACAAAATTTACAAATGATCAGTAGAAAATGCCATGAAGCCATTTCTGACCTTCGGTCACTGATTGGGATCCGGAAGGAAATGTGTATACAACAGTAAACAAAGTAAATAATAATAATAATAATAATAATAATAATAATAATAATAAATAAATAAATAAATAAATAAATAAATAAATAAATAATGTAAATAAAATATAAACTCTGTTCGTACATGTTGAATAGCAATTAACATCAGAATTTGTGCAAACAGAATGCATGTATTTACTATTTTGCCTTTAATCTAGGTCTCGGTAAAGATTGTATTAGAAGCAAAAGGTAATAATAATAATAATAATAATAATAATAATAATAATAATAATAATAATAATGCATTGCTCTGTAATATGTAGTTGTACTGCAGACTAGAGTAACTGTGGCTATTTTTATTTATACAAAAATGGAGATGGTAAATTTAATTTTTGATATATTTTGTTAAATTTACTTGTAAAAATACGAAGTACTTTCTTCTAACTTCTTTTGAAAACTACAAAAATTGAAGTCATAATACACCTGCACTTTTATCAATAATAATAATAATAATAATAATAACAGCCGCTATAACTTGCAACGACCAGGACTATAACATCGACCACCACAACTACTGCCTCAACTTCAAACTAAAACATTTACTTTCACCGCTACTCATGTTGTTGCTACCACTGTTACTCCTGCTGCTGTTTTTCTAATCTACTGCAAACACAAGAAGAGTACGGTACTAACAAACTATTCAACTCTCCAATTTTTATAGGGACTTTTCCAAACAACTATACTAACTTCTAACAAAATATAAAATAAGTAATACAATCCCCACAAAAGCAAAAAGCTTTTAAACAAACCAAGTTTACAAGTCCCTTTGTGTGTGTGTATACTGTACATATTTAACTGCCATTCAATTCCTTTTTACCTTCTTATTAGAACCATCTTCTGTCGTCTTTTCTTCCTCTTTTTTACTTGCCACTATCATTTCACTGGAAGTCGTTCTTAGATTCAAATCAAAAATGCCCACGCGGTAGAAAATACCGGTGCACGCTTCACTTTTTAAGGGTGACCAGAAGTTTCACAGAGGAATGAATAATAACAATAATAATAATAGTAATACCAAACACAACAATAATAATTATAATTCCTAAGAAGTTGATTAAATGGTTGATCATCATGAAGAGGTTATTTCTATAAAAGGAATGGATGACAGCTACCACCACCGTGGCCGCCGCCGCCGCCGTCACACCTTTAGCTTCAACTTCTCGTGTTGCCCATCTTCTATCCACAACAACAATCACTTACGAAGCAAACGCGACTAATACAACTATTGTTATTATTATTATTATTATTATTATTACTGCTGCTGCTGCTATGATGACGAATAAACCTGGGGATTTCTAAAAAAAAAAAAAAATTAAAAAATTAAAAAATTAAAAAAGAAACACTATTCTGCCAACTTTGAAATCTAAAAGGAAACCAAACAATACACAGAGCATGACTTGGAGAATACAAAAAAAATAAATAAATAAAATAAAATAAGTAAATAAAAAAAAAGAAAATGACAAGCGAATGATGATCATGATGATGATTGATATTCACACATTCGTAATGGTATTCCACTGAAATTAGTCTCTTGTCTGATCATACACTATACACCAAACTGTACTTTTCAAAATACAAGCAATTTACTATAGAAAGAAAAAGATTCGTCCATTCAAAAAGGATCACCAGAAGAATAAAGGAGAGTTTGTACGAGTATAACACGTCGAAATAAATATCAATAACACTAGTACATTTGAATAATATATATATATAACAAGTTTCACTGAATCTTTAGCATTCAGTAGCTACCTGTGCCTGTAAATAATGATATTTTAATTATTAAATTCTGAACAAATTGCTGTAACTTCTAATTGTGGAATGTATAGAGGAGCGAGAAAAATTAATTCGCGTATCATACGAAATAATACAAACATCTGGATTGAATACAAAATGATACATCTAAAAACCCGCAAACACTATATCCGCCTGTGTGTATGTAAGCGGGTGTGTGTATGCGCGTGCATGTGTGGTGTGTGTGTGTGTGAATGTGATCCAAAAAATAATTAGACGACATATGAGTGCGTGCGCTATCACACACACACACACACAAACAACAGCGTAAAAAAAGTGTTCTTTTTACACAACATAGGCAGAGGGAAAATATTTTGCATATATGCGCGTATAACTGGTAGATTCACACGCGTATTTCGTGTTTGCAGTTTGTTTGTTTTTTTTTTATTCCGAATAGAATCTTATTTGCATTTTCGGGGAAGCAGATATTTTACATCATCAATTGAAAAAAAAAAAAAAAAAAAAAGGGAGAAAAAATAAATAATTTACATCTGTTTTTTGTTTGTTGGGGGTAAAGACGCACGCACGCGTACGCCTGAGCAAGCGTCTGAGAAAAGAACAATTTTTTGTTTTTTTTTTCTAAAGGACACTTCACCTAGTTTCAAAGTAATTTGTTTTGCTTTTTGGGTTTTCTTTTTTTTTTTTTTTTCTTCTTTTTTTTCACTCTCAAAAGAAGACTGATGTCATGGGTCGATGATTGAAAATGATAGTAAATAAAAAATAAATAAATGCAGCAATGGTCATTTCTTTCTTCGCATTTCATAACAGTTAATGATAGCGAAATAAAAGAGAACAATTCTAATGTGCAATATCTCCTTTATTTTCACTTTTACTTCGCTTCCTGGCATACGCACATAAATAACTCCTGAACGCGCGTGAATTCACAGAGAAACGTAATTCAAGTTCATACACAAAAAGAAGACATTTTCCACCTACGCTTTCATTGCAATAGACACAATAATAAATGTAACCAATTCAAATATAAGCATATCACTTTGATCAAGCATGCATATTCACCTTTGAGTACGTTACCTTTCATAGGAAAATACTTTTCTAAGTCAATCTTCTAAGGTTTTTGAAATGATTAATTATGCAAAAAACTGCCATCGAGTTTACCAGCTCATCAAATAATTTAACTATGTAATAAATAATATTTGATATGACACGCTTCTTTTTATTAGTTAACCACATCTGAAGTAGTCGCGTTTTTTTTATTCATAGGCAGGCGCGCGTGCGCGCACACACACACGCACACATACATATGCATGCATAGCATGTGTACATTTTAACGCACCTCATTTAGGCGCAAATACACATGCAGTCGTATAGGCAGACGCACGCGCACCTTGCCAAGCAGACACACACCCTGACGCACTCAGATCACGAAAAGCGATATCCTTAAACACACAGGCACATACACACATACACGCACTCTCTCCATCCATAGATTAGATGTGTTTGTGTCACCATTCATTGGATGACTATTCTGTAAACACGCACGCTCACATAGGTGGGTGTGTATGCACGTCTACACGCATGTGTGTATTTCGTACTTGACTGAAACTTAAAAGTAAAGCTGTGTGTACGACACAGGATATAGTGGCCGTAATGAACTAAAACAAATAACTTCACTTGGAACTAGTCATTTCATCAAGAGGCTGTTTGCTACAGTATTTTCTTTATCCCACTCCTTTTCTTTTACTCTCTCGCTTCCGTTGCGACAACATAACTGTTCTTCTACTGAAGGATTTATCCAGGGATTTAACTACTGAACATGGGATCAGTTTTGTTGGATCTTTGGGGAACCTAGCCGAGTGCCGGGTGAGAAAAAAAAAAAAAAAAACGGGGCACAATGCGTCCCAAGATCCAAAACGGGTCTTGGACGCCCTAAAATTACTAATGTTTCTTTTAGGAACACTTGCTATTGTAGCCAACGAGTAAGTATACGACTTTACACTTCTATTTTTTTTTTATTTCACCCTTCTTTTTCCTTCAAATTTTTATTTAATAATTCGTCCATTCATTCACTCATTCTCTCATATCGTACCTCCTTTCCCCAACTCCATTGCCATTCGAATCTCATCCACTTGTCGTAAAATTCATATCCATATTTCATTTTTGCTTGTGCGTAAGGGGATTTGTTGGCGAAATTATTTTTGTGTGCGACAATATTCGCGTGTTATCTGCAAATTCAAGTGAATGTCGATTTGTTGGCAATCAATTGTATTTATTTTATCTTACATCCTTCAACATTGTTTTGTGTCGCTTTCAATTCATCCAGATATTCAATCATTTCTAGTCATGATATCTGTTCACACCTAAATAATAATAAAAGGATTATTAAATAAACCCCAGGCATCTAATTGCATAACAATGTTTAAATACCTTTTCCGATGGTTGGATGTATATACCATAAATAATAATTTTTTCATTACACATTTTCTTAATCATCATTTGGACTACTCCTGATGATTCTGCTGTGTTAGAAAAGATATGTCTTGTTTTGTGTGCGAAAACGCAAGGCTACAAGAAGAAAAAATAGCATCTCAAGAAATTCTTCAAACAAACATTTTTTTTTTAATTCTTCATTTAAAAAATATTTCTATCGTTGCAAATTAATTCTAAACTTCTTGAAAAATTAAAAACTACTTATTTTTTTATTATTTTATATATATATACATTTTTTTTTTACTGGCATTTCGATCCTCGAATTTGTTTTTCAAATGTTGATATCCGCTTTTTTCACGTCTGAAATATTTCTACACCACCACCACCACCACCATCATCATCATCATCATCATCATCATTCCATTTCACATCTCTGTTATAAAAAAAAAGCATTATCACGTTGACTAGGATCATCATCATCATCATCATCCGTTTCCTACATCATCATATGACAGACATCACTGTCAGTAGTGTGAATGAATAATTTATTTTTTTTCATATGGCCAGATTTGTTACATAGGCTTAGGAAGAAAAAAGGAAATTTACTATAATCGCGTGTGCGCATGCACACACACCTATATATATATATATATATATATATATATATATATATATATATATATAG